>JABSTQ010009338.1:600000-970000 GCA_013358835.2 Ixodes persulcatus
AAAGGGTATCATGAAAGATTGTGTTAAAAAGTATTTGTACTTCACATTAAAAGTATGTTGCACCTATAAACATATGTTGCACTATGCATATACACTGCACCCGGTATGCTTACTATACTTGAAGTACATTACCTCTATTTCACTTTGTACTTTACTTCAAGTACTTTTTTATGTGCTTCACGCAACACTAAACAAGCAAGCGAAGTCTGCAAAATCAAGCTCAGGCAGTGTTAAACCTCGAAGTAGAAATGAAACTTCCGCAGTACATCATTGACCAGAAAACAAAAAGTACAAACGATCAATCACGCAGAAGCAGAACCAGCTATTAAAGCATTTATGTCAGAACACAAGCCGCTGTATATTTGGCTAGCAGAATTTCGCTAATGGATCAAAACATTTATGTACCTTCTTGTTACGATAAAAAATATAAAAGTAACTTCAAAAGTAATTCGCTGCTTTATTACGGTAGTTAGTAATTTACTCAATTATTTTCCGCTTGAGTAACGTCGACTCTACTCAAATTACTTTTGAGGCCAATACTTAGTAACTTAACTTAATTACTTTTTTGAGTAACTTGTACATGTCTGATGCTGGGTATTCCACGTAACTTGAGCCAAGGTTTAAAAATATTTGGTGCATTTTAGGAAGACTAAACCAAACGAATATGTTTGTTGATTGTTCGGAGCAAGCCAATCTATTTTTTGTATTTTGCCCAATTAGCTAAATAATTAATATTAATTAATTAACTTTCTAAAATATGCAATATAAAGCAAAAGTTTCAATGACAAAGTAGTAGAGCGTCCTTTGAAACCTACAATTCAGTGTTTTTTTATCAAGAAACCTCTAACAAAATTCGTTTTTCTGGGCTTCAAATAAAATGCCCGAATTCTAAAAAAAACACATACACGCACAAAAAATAACGCGAATTTGTGAACAGCACTCAGTAAACAGTGCTCTATTCAGCATGCAGGCCTAGTTTATTCAAGCCACGGCTGAGAGCGATGCACTACAAGATGCACGCGCGTAAAGTCACACGCTTTTCATAATTCGACAACTTCTTTCGAAGCCCACAAGAAAAAAAGGTGTGAAGGTTTCTTGATAAAAACCACTACATTGGATGTTTCCGAGGACGCTCTACAACTTAGTCATTAAAACTTTTGCTCTAAATTGAAGATTTCAAGAGTTAATGAATTAATCTCAATTAATTATTTAATTGTGCAAATACGAAAAATAGCCTGACTTGCTCCAAACAATGAACAAACTTATTCGTTTCGTTTCGTCTTCATAAAATGCACCAAAACATTTTTAAACCTTGGCTCAACTTACGTGGAACACCCTGTATATACGTTTGCACACAAACTCGAGCACGCAGATGCAGGAGGTACTCTTTTGGCGCGTCTTTTGTGTAAACAGCTCGGTGCTACGTCCGCGTGTCCGTACCTTTGATAGCACTGTCCGCAGCTTGTGCAATGTGTTTTCGAAGGAGAACTGTTGTATTCCGTACTGGTGGCGTGCACACAAAGAATGCACTAAACACACTGCGAGTGATCGCTCCCCCACAGTCGGAGGTCGGAACACACGACGAAGTTCGATGGCGGCTTTCGCGCAAAAGATAAAAAGTATATTCACGGCGTCATACACGCCCATGAAACACTGCTCACAGTCAGATGTTCCAATCGGCTTGCTTTTCTATACGCTGAAATGCTTCCAGCCGCGTTTGGCGACTGCGCGCATCCCTCGAATCCTTTGCCTTTTCGCCTTCTTTGTGGAACGAAAATAAAAACAGCGAAAACATATCCACACCGGAAAAAGGCGACACGTCATGTCCGTTTGCTCGCTGATTGGCTTAACTGCGGGCGTCGAGGAAAAAAATGGGTCCAGAGACGTCGTCTCCCTGCGTCGTCCACCGCAGCGCGCGACTTCTTTCAATACAAAAATAAGCAATAAAACTCTCCCCACGACGCGCCTTTTTCGGCAGTGTGAATGCGCCTTTAGGGAAGCCCACCAGCGACGACGCGGTCTGGGCGGTAGCACAAGGCGTGGAGGGGGGTTGAGGGTTATCTTAGTCTTTCGCACCTCTCCCCCTCTCCCTCATCACCCGACCTGCAGGCACTGAATTCGATTCGCTAGAGTTTACATGGAGAGCTTGACTCGGCTACACAATCTCAAACCACCCTCTTCAAACGGATCAGATCGGACTCGAGTCGATGCGCTTAGCTAGCGAATCGAGGCGTTTACATGGGACGATTCGATACGCTAACTTGATTCGATGCGCTGCTGTCGCATCCAAAACGCAGCCCATGTAAACGCAGCCAGAGTCGGGGTCCTGTGACCTTTGCTGTTCTCGTACCGCTGCGGTCCACCAACTGCTTTGCTTAGTGCGGTGCATTTGTCATGGTCGCTTTGCATGGCCTGGTCATGTCTGAAAAAGAAGAATTGACGAGCACCAAGTGCAGGCACCGTAGAATGTTCCAGAAGCCCGAAACGGCGGCAATGCCCGAGAAGGGGGGGAGGGGGGGGGGGCAAGGGGGGGGGGAGAGAGATTTGAGAACATTATAGGAAGTAATAGGAAGTATTCACTGGCGGCCATAGCTGTGTGCGCGACTGCTGAGCGCGTGCTGATGGCTAGCTTCCAGGGTTCTTTTGCAACGTGCATTTCACACCGTCAAAATGGCCGGTCTTAGCAGCCTATTAATGGGGGCTCGTTCTGAGCATGCGCTCTAGACAGCACCCACAAATATGGCGCCCAGTGAATACTCCTTATAGACCTTTCCAAAAACGAGCTTGTGGCCGGTGCCATTTTGAGCGTTCGTGCGTATGGCGCGCGCTTTGCTCGCTTTCCGAAGCGACGAACACGCACGTGCTGGGCTGTGAAGATCGCACGCTGGACTGTGATTTTGTAAACATTAGAAAGGTCTATTGGAAGGCGAAGAAAGGCCGCCTACCCCCTCTCTTCATCTTTCCGTGGTATTCTGCTATTCTTGAAGCGCGAGCGCCACTCACGAGACCTCGCATGAGCGAGGTCTCTTCAGTGCTAAATCATTTCAAAGGTCTCTGCTCCATATTTGCCCGAGATTGACACAAAATTGATGTTCGCTCTCGCTTTCCAGAGCCGCATATGTAGAGAGTTTGGCCATTCGTTGGGAAGTATATGAGACAAATGAGGAGGCTCCATTGGCCGAAAGCGGGCTAGGCGTGTTCCGGGGCGTCTTCAGAAATTCGAATCTGACCAACCAGAAGCCGGAAATAATACCCTGGTGGTGGTCGCGAGAAACAAACCTGATAAGTGCATCGGAGTAACTCTCGGTGACTGAAAATATGGTACACGTGATATTTCAATCACGCTCATCCAAAATGATGGTGGAAGAGTGCGACTAGCGGAACGATCGACATAATCCTTACGCCATGCGCCGAGGGCCGGGAATCTGCCGTCCGAGCGGTCACACTCTGTCCGAGCAAAACAGAGTTGAGCGGCGCATTCGTTTCTTACATCTTTCTGCATGATCGTGATCGAAACATCACGTGCACCCTATTTTCAACCAGGAAGAGTTACTACACTTCACTCTTACGCGCTTATCATATACGAACATATACCTTTGATCAGAACTGTTTCTCGCTACCACCGCTAGGGGCTTCTTTTCGGCTTCTGGTTGGTGAAGAGAGCATGCCAAGCCCTCTTTCCGAGTGTGGTGCACGCCCTGGCTCTGCCCGCGCCTCCCATTGACCAAACTCTCTCTATACACGGCTCTGTCACTTTCGTTTGCAGTCCATGCTGAAACTGAAATTGCCATTGTGCTTGTGCACGTGGTCACAAAACCTCTTACGACATCACAGCGCATAAACGTCTGACAAACAGGCACTCACTGGATTAGAGACACAAAAACATTTATGCGCTGTGAAATTGTAAGATGGAAAATCAACTAGCCCAAGCTGCTGTGTTCACAAAACCTCGTGTAGCGCAGCAAAAAAAAAAAAAAAAAAAATGTTCCCAGAACGACACCTTTTGGCACAATGAATCGTGTTATGCGAATATTCGAAATTTCGATTAGTAGCTTCGAATAATACACTATTCGATATATTCTTCAAGATGAACTGCGATATTCGTATTTTTCGTAGTGCCGATTGCTGTGGTTAGCCCCGTTGAGTGCACTCCTTACCGAGCACGGCTGCACTGTCGAGAAGCAAAACCCGCAGTGGCAAGCTTTGCGGGTGTTGCTTCTCTGCAGTGCGCCGATGCTTGGTAAGAAGCGCACCCAACGGGGTAACAAGCCGCGATCAACACTTGGAAAGGTATGAATATCGCAAATGCGCACTTGGGAGAAAAGCACGCTTTCAGAGCTGGATGATGCACGCGCGCGACTGTTGTATTTAAAAAAAAAAACTAAAACTTATCGAATGATAATATCTACCCTACAGTAAAATTTTCAAAATTAAACTGTGGCTGTTATGCAAGATTATGTTCGGCAGAGATGCCCTGACAACCTGCGTTCATCATTCGCGATACTTTTTTTATCGAGATTGAAGAAAGAATTTTTGGCATATGGCAAGGTTTGCAAATTCACTCAATTTTATTTGGGTATATCTGCACATCTCTACAGGTTTCATTTTATGTCAAATCCGTCGTTTACTTGCCATCCCAAGGCATTGGACTTTCTGAGCTTACATACAGTCCATAGATATAGCTGGATTAGAATTAGCTCATAAAATGGACAAGTGGAAGCTTAGGAACAACCTTCACAAGCTTAATTGGCTTTCCCTTTAAGCATTGTGCAACAGTAGTGAAATTCTTGGAGAAACTCTTCGATATTCAATTCGAAAATATTCGACCAAAACGGAAATCACGTGACTCGTTGCGTTTCCGCTTGACCGTTACTACATACGGTTACTTGGTGCCTCGTAACGTATGTGACAAGCAGTTACTATACTCTGTTTCACCTTATGATGTACCGCAGGGAAGGCTACAAGCGCGAGCTCCTTGCTCTAGGGCACGTCTCGGCGGCACAAGCTCTCGTGCACTAAGGGCTGCTGCCAACGCTATGAGCTCACGCTTCTAGCCTTCGCTGCGGTACAACATAAGGTGAAACGGAGTATAGCTTTTATCTAAAAATACTGCTAGCTTTTTTTTTAAGAGTGTAGCAATGCTTGGAGCTCAGCACGTGCATTGTGTTTTGCCTATACTCCGTTTCGCCTTATGTTGTACCGCACCGAAGGCTAGAAGCGCGAGCCCATGGCGTTGGCAGCTGCCCTTGGTGCACGAGAGCTTGTGCCGCCGAGATGTGCTCTAGAGCAAGGAGCTCGCGCTTGTAGCCTTGCCTGCGGTACAACACAAGTTGAAACAGAGTATAGCCTACTCCAGCGCGCGGCTATGATCAACATTGGCGGCATATAATCGGCACCAGATCACGTGGCTGCTTGTTCTGGATGCGAGTTGAGGGGTAAAGGCTGTTTGTAGCTATCTGGACTGCCGGTACGTGAAAAAAAAAAAAAAAAAACTATACTTCGTTTTACTTTATCTGCGAGCAAAGCCAAAGCTAGAAGCGCGAGACCAGCGCTTTTCGCATTTCTCCCCAGCTCGCGCGCTCGAGCAAAGCCTGAACGTACGGAGCTTCCGTGCTCGCGCTTCCAGTTTTGCCTTCGCTCGCACATAAGGTGAAACGAAGTATAACGCGTGTTTCGTAGGTTATCAACGCCAATTAACGTCAAGCAGAAGTTACTGAAAGAGAGAAAGAAAAAAGTTGCACCACTTTTTGAACATAAATATTCGCATCTTCGCAAGCAATAATGAACACCAACATCTTACTGAGTTGGGTCTCGAGCAATCTTACATTCACTTTAACCTTGTGAGATGTTTTAATTTTTTATTTTCATATGGGCTCATCTCCGGTTTTCCGTCCGGTATTGCGGGGATGCTGCCGCAACAAAAGGTTGCCGAACCCTGCTCTAACGCATGTGAAATGTCTAGACAAATTCCCGTGCAGTGAAACACTGTCAGTTTTCATAAAAAAGCACATAAAGGAGTGCATTTGCAAGGTTTTAGTTTGCACTGCTGTTTCTGCGAGTCGTTGAATAACGAGCTACGATGTGGCGGTTCTAAATTTGCTGTCGATCTTTCGATTTGCGATACCCAGAGGCAGGTTTTTCGTATCGGTTGGTCGGTGGAGAAACAGCGTGCCCATCCACGCGGTAAGTGGGTCTTCACGACTGACCCTTCACCAGACGCTTTCCGGCTGACCGCTCAGGCAGCCGCAGTGTGAGAAATTACTCCATAACTCTTGGGTACCGGTTCTAATAGACCAACTAATTTGGTACTCTTTCGTAGTTTTATTTACGATCTACATATAGACCCCTTCAAAAATTATGTTATTTTACGGTCGATTTGAAAAGACTGCAAAGTGGCGTGAGCAAAAGACACGATAAAAATTGTATATAAATCGACCGTAAGAATGAGTATTTTTTTAAGGGCACTATTAGGCACTACAGTTTTCTTCTTCTTCTTCTTCTTCTTCTTCTTCTTCTTCTTCTTCTTCTTCTTCTCCTTCTTCTTCTTCTTCTTCTACTACTACTTCTTCTTCTTCTGCTGCTTCTTCTTATTATTATTGTTATTATTATTTCAAATTCTACATTTTAGCAATACGCTGACGGCACAAATATTGATAAAGAAATAAGGACACTCAAAGATTTCACTATGCTTCAGGAAGACACGTGTTCCTTTTACAAAAGGTGCTCTGACAACAGCCTTCGCTTGAACCCTTCGCAAACCAAACTGATGACATTTTCTCGTAAAACTCAAAATATTTTTTTATAGCTTTGATGGTGAGCCGTTGTCACGGGTAGGTGAAGAGAGCAATCTTAAGGCCCGTTCACACTCTTGCGACCGAGTTCGACCAAGAGAGACCAGACCGGTTTTTAAGCCTCTTGCGATCTCTTAAGACCAGCTCCGCTGTACCAGCTCCGCTGCAGCGGAGCTGGTCCTAAGAGATCGCAAGAGGCTTAAAAACCGGTCTTGTCTCTCTCGGTCGAACTCGGTCGCAAGAGTGTGAACGGGCCTTTAGGTTTGTGCTTGATTCGACTCTGAGATTTTACGGTCACGTAACCAGGGTGCTTCACTCGTCTCTGTGGTCGTTAGGTGCCGCATCTTGCACATACTCCTACGGTACTCATTACAAGTAATAAAATTCCTTGTAATTGATTACTTTTTGGAGTATTTTATAATCATATGACTAAATGTATTAGGAAGTAACCTCAAGAGTAATTTGATTACTTTTGGAAGTACTCAAATCATTTGTAACCGTTACTAACCCCCCTCCCCTTTCTTGGTGACGTCCTTCGTTTGTGCAAGTATCCTACCGAGGAATCTTTGAATAAAGTTTCCGACGGAAGGACGGTTCACCAAAGTTGGTGGATTAAGACACATAGCCCCAGGGCAGTGTACAGAAGGCGCCTCGGTCGGCTGCTAGTTATCGCGGCTGGTGCCCAAAAAAGGCCAACTTGGGGAAGGCCACGTCACCGAGCGATTGGACACGAGCGCTGCGTCACTGTTCGGAACGGCGCTCGGAGCTCAGGCCTCACTCACAATGCCAGCACGAGATTGGGTTTGATGATTCTGGAAAGAATTCTTACTCTCATTGACGCTGATGCACCTAATACATTAAGCAGTAAACTGAGAAAGAGGGAGAGGCCATGGATCACTGGTGAGCTAACTCGCATGATCCGTAGACGACAGAGAGACTTTAAAAGGTATTGCAAAACTAAACCTGGGGATAACTTTTGTAAACTGTGGGACCTAACGTCACAATATAAGAAAAAATTAGAGAATGCCAGAGGATGTTCTTTCAAGGTTTAGCTTTAGACCTGCAAAGTAACAACAAGAAGTTTTGGGACGTTATGAAACGGTGCGGTGAAAACAAACTTGGGCCCCCCAGTCAAAGGTAGCATGAAGGTTTGTAGTAACAAAGGGTGATGATAAAGCTTGTGGTAGGGTTGCCTTGCTGCATGCCCATCCGGGAGGAACAACACGAAGCCGGGGTTTCCATAACAAGAAACTACATTTATTAGAGTAACGGGAATGGGTTGTTAGTATCAAAGTAAAACATTGCCGCAGCGTTCGAACTACACGCCTCCGTGACCTCGGTCCGTCCCCCCTGGTTCTGGGGGCCTGTCCTCCTTTTATTGGCTCTTTTCTGATGCGCTGTTGTGCGTTTCGGACTGTGTCCTCTTTGGGCGGTCGGTAGCGGCTCTTGGGCGGGGTGGCAGACCCTCGCTCCCACAAGCTACATTATTTAATGATTTCTTTAAGTCAGTATTCCTTCCCGATGAAAATGTTTCCCTATAGATGGTTAGCGACCAGTGTGTTACCATGGAACAGGTTGAGTTCTCCATTAGTGGAATCAATAAATTGCTTGCTAATATTGATGAATCCAAAGCCACTGGTCCTGATGGCATTTCCCCTAGGGTGTTAAAGTATCGTTCGAGTGCAGTGGCGCATTACCTCTTTGTAATTTTTCTAAGCCGATGCAAGAGGGAAAACTACCTGATGATTGGAAAGTAGCCAATGTCGTGCCAGCTTTGAAGGGCGGATCTAAAGGTAATGTTTCAAAGTACAGGTCAATTTCGCTTACCCCTGTATGTTGTAAAATTGTAGAACATGTTTTGTACTCGGCGTTAATGAAGTACCTTGTTTCTATCGACTTTTGAATGATCAACAGCATAAGTTCCGTAAAGGTTCTGAAATTTAGTCACAGGGGATGTCAGTACGTCGGCTGGCCACTGGCGTCTGTGTCCGAGCTTTCCATCTGTTCAGCATTTCGGCATAGTTTCGAGATATAAGTACACATTGCAAGGTGCCCGATGACCCAGCCGTTGATGTTTCTTTGTATTGTCTGGATATACCAGCGCTCGAGGCGCAGTACTCTCCGCCAGCTTCTCGGCGTTCAATGTGATAGGTAGGTAAAGGGGTGCCCTGGTTTCGCCGCGTATCAGTGAATTGTAGTGACCCGAAACAACGCATTCGCGGTACGACGCGACCGGAGTCTCCTGCCGAATTTGAAAGTAGACATTCATCACGACCTCTTGCGCCTGATGTGCAAACGTGCCTTAGCGAAAGGACGTTTTGAAGCGACTCGGTTTGGAAAGCAACGAAGCACATAATTTGGCCATTACGCGAACGAACTCGCACAGAAAAACCGAGCGCTGCAGCCGTGTTGCCAGCGGATGTACGTGTTTTCACCAAAACACATGCATTTACATATATTAATAAAAACATTAACTTCAGATATTTAATTCCTTTAGTTGCAAATCATTCTCAAAAGTACACATCTGGAATATTGTCCAATAATTACGCACAGAACAGTTATCAAAAAAAAAAAAATCTTTTGCGGACTACTTTGTGGTGCGTAGGAAAGCTCTTCTCGAAGTTGCGAACCGTCCATCAGCCTTTGGCTGCGCTTGGACGGAAGCTGAAACGAAGTATAATGTCTCGCCACGGCGGCGGGGAGAGAAGGAGAGGGTGACGCGTGCTGACGTCAGCGCTTCGGACCAATACGAGCATCGCACAGCTGGCACGGAGCCAGAGACGAGCAGGCGCGCTCCGCTTTGGAATGCGGCCCAGCTCAGTTGCCGCTCCGGTGATAAATGTGGTTCTTTCCACGAGTGAAAAAGGGGATGAAAAAAGATTGAAAACTGGTGAAAAACGATTCAAAGGGAGTCATAAATTAATGGAAATGGGTAATAAACGACAAGAAATCGGTGATAAACAAATGGCAAGGGGTCCTAAACGAATAGAAAGGGGTGAAAAGGGGGTGAGATGCTAACGCACTTCTATCGGATTAATCCCATTGATCGTCGAACAATTTTTAATCCACATCCTTCGTGTTGCATCCACCCATTCAAGAAGCATATTTCTTTTAGCAGGAAGCAGTTCGTCGTCTTCTGCATCTAACAGCGATACTGTCAAAATCGCGTATCGCCGTTTCATATATGCCTCCATCTTTCTAGTCTTGTCAGCGCGCACCGAGACCTATTGTCGAGAGTGCGACCGCTAAATGCGTCTAATAACACTGACATCCCTCCCGGCTCCCCGCCGTTCGTGTGACTGCTGGAGTCGGGGAAAGAATCCCGCTGGTTCCGCCGATCACTGATCAAATCCGAGCACATCCCTCCCCGAAAAGCATCCCTCGTGTGAATACCCCTTAATGAACTAACCACCAGGAATTTCAAATGAAATACGTTCGATTACACCAGATTCGCAACCAATTATATTTCTTGAGTCATCGGTCCTGGAGAAAGAAACAGACCCCGGTGGATCGCACCTCGTCTGTGCGTGGGCCGGTGTGGGCTCCGCGGTGGCAAATCGTGGGCGTGCCCGACTTGGGCTGCCCAGTTAAAATCCCCGTGGGTCCCACCTAGGCTGTGCATGGGCCAAGTTAGCAATGATGTGAACTCCACAGTGGCAAAGCGTGGGCACCCCACCTTCCGTCTCGTTTCGCGTAGGGTGTTGCCCGTTCGAATCCACCCGGGAACTACGGTTCTTTTCTTCTGCCGCAGGTGGGGTAGTACAACTCCCTTCCGTACACCAATCGTAGTTCAAGCTTCCGCCGCTGCGTGAGGATGGTCAGCGCATGCGTAGAACTCTTCCTAGTTACAAACTGTGCCGCGGGCTCGTAAATCCGGAGTGTTCGCTCATAAATGTTATTGATTTGAATCCATCGTCGCAAAGTGTAGCGACCACGAGTAGCTCATCAAAAATACGAATGCCCGTTGAGATCCCAAATGGCCAGCAATAGACCCCTTTCGAAGGTCACGTGCCGATTATTAGACGGTTGGAACCACTGCGCAATGGCGGAACAACTGATATCCTGGAACGTGGAAGTCATTCCATATGTTAGCGAACGTTGGTGCGCGACCAGCGCTAGGAGGCAACGAGTCAATCAAACAGCGTCGAAAGTGCAACGTCACTAAGCTCATCACATTTTTCTGTGGGTGAATTTCGGCTTCTAATCCGAACAAACGCATAAAGTGAGCCGTGACGTTGCGGTTTTAGTCCGCCATGCATATTCCACTTGCGAACACGCGATGTTTTGTACGCATATATTTCCCTCTGAATGCCTGGTACACCCCGGCGCACAGGACACGACACAGATCACCGCCAGCTCGGTCCGCGTGCGCTGCGGCGAAGGCCCACGGAAGACGAGTTCCTGCTGATTTCGAAGGACTCGTTCCGAGGCGAGCGACCAACTCGGCCCTCCGCGCGCCAATGCGTCCGGGTCCGGCGGTCTCTGGCAACAAGGGCGCCCAACGCCGCCGCTGTCTTCGGCGGCAGCCCGCACTGCCTTGCTGGCCCCGAGAGAGCTCCTTTCTAATTGCCGCAATCGCGCTGTCGTTGAACTCGCTCTCGTCAGGGCGACCAGTCATCACTGCTGACTCGCTCGGCCCGCTTCGAGGGCTCCATCACCCGGCCCCCGCCGCGCTTAACCCGCAATTTGGGCGCGAGGAAAGCTCCGCAGAAAGAGCGATGCCGCCTCGAGCCGGGACGCCTCCCCGCACTGCCCTCGGGCTCTAGAAGGGCTGTGCGAGTACTGCGGCCAATACAAAAGCCCAGGGTCGTCGTCAGAGCGCAGCCGACGCTACGAACCAAGGGGACCAACGAAAGAGCGGCAAAAGCGCAACGTGATGCCGTTCGTCGTCTCTGTGTACGCGTTTTATCGTCGGAACCCAATCAAGTGCAGTGCATGCTCCGTGACTCTCGCTTTTAGTATGTGTGTCCGCGGTTGTATGTGTTCGATCCTCTGGCAACTCTGACTTGTGATCATACTAAGTATATTTATAGCTTCTACGGCACAAGGGGATCGGATGTGGCATGACTTATTCTTGTCCTGCGAAGGTTGACGCCGCGCTCGATACATTATTTTACAAGTAATGACAACCAACTAGCATGACGAAGCACATTTCACGGGTACTAAATGGCGTCTTTCAGTTCATCTTGCTGCTGTGCTTCGCAATTTGTGTCCTGAAACCTGTATTGTCACGCAGTCGGCGCTTCAAAAACTTCGGCAGAGACACTTAAGACTGCTTACGTGTAGAAATGCGAAAGCATTCCTACACGCAGCGCATTCCTACAAACAGCGCATCACGTCTTCCTATCCTACACGGCGCTACGGCGGTGACATCACGCTCCCTCACTGCGCGGGCGCGGCGAACCTTGCCGGCTTTACGACGGCTTCCATGACGAAGCATTGCGTTACTGTGCTTTTTTTATGTGTGTTTTATTTCTGAAGCGCGCCCGCTTTGACCTTGAGCGCACCCGCCGGCTTCCGTGACAAAGCATCTGATATAACAGGTCGCAGCCAATTTAGGTGCCATTTTTCGCGGTTACGGGTTCTTAGGTGGCGTTTTTCGCGGTTACAGACGCCGCCGTCTCCGCTCCATGGCACACTTAATGCTTTCGCAATAATGAGGTCGGTACTTGCAAGAAGCGCGAAGCGCACCTTCTGTGAATTATAATTGGAACCTACCTGCCCACACTACACTCGGGCCCGCTTTCATTAGCGCATGCGCGCGTGTTGGGCGCCAGTTGCGTCCGAGACCTCGCCCTCGTGGACGCCGCTCGGGGAAGCTGACGGGGCACTCCGTTTCGGGTTGACGGGAGAGCAAAATGGCCGAACCGGCAGGCTCCGTGGCTACGACTGGTCACATGTGTTCTTGGCAGGTCCATCAGTAGCCGGAGCACACATTCTTATTGCGCCCTTACTCTACCTTTTGAGGAGTGTCCTCGTGCATGCAGTGCAGTCGGAGCGCCAGTTGCTGACAGGTGGCACATTTAAAAAAACAACGCCGTTTCGGTGGCAAAATGATGCTCCCAACCTTGACCACTGAGCCTGGTTGGCCACCGCGGAGCATGACGCCGATCGCTTCAATCACGGGCGAAAAGTGCACAGAAAAAAGGCACAGGACGGGAGAGGGGAGGTGGGCGGGGGGAGGACTTCAAACATGTCTCAAAATATACATGTATATAGATGACACGAGAAAACTGGAATGGCCAACACTCGTAGTATGGGGCGGGTAAAAATCACATCTATAGCCGGTTCAAGTGCCAGCGTTGCAGAGGTAGCCGGGCTGCCAAAACAACCGCGTCCCAAGTAGCTCTACAGGTGGGTCCCAGGTGGGGCCCACGTGGGCAATGGGGGGTCGGGCGGCCACCACGAAACCCACGTTGGTCCCCCGTGCGAAGCGTGGGCATGCCCAATGTGGGCTGCCCACGCAGTGCCGCGGTGGGTCCCATCTTGGATATGCGAGGGAAAATGTGGGCACAGCGTGGGCATGCCCAACTTGGGCGGCCTGTGCAATACCTCCGTGGGTCCCACCTCGGCCGTGCGGGGGCGAAGCTGCGAGGATGTAGGCACCACGGCGGCTAAGCGTGGGCATGCCCGACTTGGGCTGCCCATGTAAAAACCCCGTGGGACCCACCTCGGCTCTACGGGGGCCAAAAGCAATGATGTGAGCTCCACGGCGGCTAAGCGTGGGAGTGCCCGACTTGGGCTGCCCATGTAAAAACCCCGTGGGACCCACCTCGGCTCTACGGGCGCCAAAAGCAATGATGTGAGCTCCACGGCGGCTAAGCGTGGGAGTGCCCGACTTGGGCTGCCCATGTAAAAACCCCGTGGGACCCGCCTCGGCTCTATGGGGGCCAAAAGCAATGATGTGAGCTCCACGGCGGCTATAAGCGTGGGAGTGCCCGACTTGGGCTGCCCATGTAAAAACCCCGTGGGACCCACCTCGGCTCTATGGGGGCCAAAAGCAATGATGTGAGCTCCACGGCGGCTAAGCGTGGGAGTGCCCGACTTGGGCTGCCCATGTAAAAACCCCGTGGGACCCACCTCGGCTCTACGGGGGCCAAAAGCAATGATGTGAGCTCCACGGCGGCTAAGCGTGGGAGTGCCCGACTTGGGCTGCCCATGTAAAAACCCCGTGGGACCCACCTCGGCTCTACGGGGGCCAAAAGCAATAATGTGAGCTCCACGGCGGCTAAGCGTGGGAGTGCCCGACTTGGGCTGCCCATGTAAAAACCCCGTGGGACCCACCTCGGCTCTACGGGGGCCAAAAGCAATGATGTGAGCTCCACGGCGGCTAAGCGTGGGAGTGCCCGACTTGGGCTGCCCATGTAAAAACCCCGTGGGACCCACCTCGGCTGGGCCAAAAGCAATGATGTGAGCTCCACGGCGGCTAAGCGTGGGAGTGCCCGACTTGGGCTGCCCATGTAAAAACCCCGTGGGACCCACCTCGGCTCTACGGGGGCCAAAAGCAATGATGTGAGCTCCACGGCGGCTAAGCGTGGGCATGCCCGAGTTGGGCTGCCCATGTAAAACACCCCTGGTTAGCACTCTGGTTTTGCGGGGTCCAAGTTCATGAAGATAGGGGCTTCACGGCGGCAAAGCGCGGGCTTGCCCAACTTGGGCTCCTCATCATGTGAAATTCCCATGGTTCCCACGCAGACTTATACACGTTACTGAAATAAGTAAGGAATTACATTTACAATTACTCAATGCTAAATTGTAACTAATTCAAATTCCAATTACCCTTCTATAAAAGTAAGTGCCCGTTACCCCCAAAAGTAATCCGTTACTTCCACGGCGTTACTTCCAGCATTACTATCCTCAAGTAAAGAACAAAGGGAAGAGGGTTATTCGGACGTTTATTGTTGCCAGCATTCCCGATGATTGACCTTGAGAATTTTTAGCGACAGCTGGCTCTCAAAAGTTTCGTTAGACATCTCGCCTCATTACTTCGTGAAATGATGACTGCAACGCTGAGCACTTTCAACTGAAGCACTAGATGGGAGTTCTAACATATTGTTCCTCACGAGTACTTGATGCAGTGCGTTGTGCTTCTCCAGCAAAGCGATGGAAGTGCTCTTTACCCTGAAGAAAAAGCAGAGCTTCGTCGTTGCAGTGGTGCCTGATATTGTCAAAATCGCGAACCTGTAGAAGTTTCGCGATTTTGGCACAACTGGCTAAATCTGGAATAAGAATTAATTTATGTACATATAACTATACCGGCAAGTATTGCCAAACGGTAGAATACGGAGTTAGTAAGACAGGGTATAGTTACACGTGAGAATGAAATAATAAATAAGGTTTCGATTTATATTCTTCTTCCGTTGGCTGCGAATAGGTCGATTCTTGGTTGAGACGTTGGTGAACAAGGTAATAACCTTTTTCGTTATAAATATAAATTATAAGAAAATAAAACACCAGGTACACCCCCCTAAACAATTCATTAAAACGTAGCAGAAAACAAGGCAAAGATAACGCACGTTTGAGTACGCGTACGCTTTTCTTGATATCGTTCAAAATGGAGAGCACTGGCCGGCAGTAGTGTACTCCAGCGTATTCTCAAGACAGACGTCCGCTGAGGCCATGGGTAGCGAAGGGCAGATAACTAAGCTCCACTCACGAGTTTCACTCCCTCCTCAAGCCTGAAATCTTCAACTACGTCAGCTGCGTTTTTTTTTTTTTTGTTTTTTTTAAGTAACTATTTTTGTCTGACGATGTGTCCGCTGACGTGAAAACAGAAAGACGAAAAAAGGACCATTTCCATTTCCGAAGGGTGAATGAGATACAGATAGCTTGGCTAGAATTCGAATTCACAAATAAAGTGGGCCAGCCCTAGATGCTGGATGCAAAAAAAAATAAAAATAATAAGTAGCCTTCAAAACTTGGTTCAATAAGGTGAAAATAAACTAAAAAATACACCCTGTTCAAGAGATGTTGAGAAGCGTTATAATGCGCTTTGTGCAGCAACGAAGGTGGATGCTTGTTGCTATAGCATCTTCACTTATTGTCACATCGCTTTAGTGGATTTTAGGGTAGGCGAAGCGTCCTCTCCTGTTCTGGTATTATGAAAATGGTCACATCCACAATAACCTAGGGGGACATTGTTAATTCTTCTCTGTGCACTTATGCCTCGAGAGAGAGAGAAAAAATGTTTTTTTTTTTATTTTCGCTCCGAGTCCTGAGCTCAAGCTTCTCGAAGAGACACACAATCACTTGGTGTCCTTCTCTCCCCGTCTTCCATCGCAAAGAAATAAAAGGGATTAAGAACGAATAAAGCTTGACCTCTTATTGTTATTAATATTATTTTTTGTTTAGAAATACCTATTTGGATTTTTTGACTACATTGTTGAAGCTTGCAAAAAAAAAAAAAACATGTTCAGGGGCTTGGTGTTTTAAAGAAATGCTCTGTGGAACTGAAGAGTGTGAAGCCTCCTTTTGTTCTGGTCACCACTGGGCGTGACAGCGTGACTGCAGTCGACTTTACCAAAATGAACAATATTTTTTTTTTCTCCAAAGAGGGTAGGAGACTCGTTGACTAAAGATGTAACGATTTACAAGGAATCCGTTACGTAAATATGTAAGGAAATTACTTTACACTTACTCTAGCAAATATGTAATTATTTCGTTACGAAATTACTGATAAAGGTAAAGGATTACAGGGAATTTCGTTACTTGTGAGTCGTGACGGATTGCGTACAAGTCTGATCCCACCTCGGCCGCCCGGGGGCCAAGTTGCGATGATGTGGGCTCAACGGCGGTGAAACGTGGACATGGCCGACTTGGGCTGCCCATGTAAAACCCCCGTGGGTTCCACCTCGGCTCAGCGGGGGCTAAGTTTACGAAGATGGGGGCTCCATAGCGGCAAAGCGTTGGCATGCCCAACTTGGAGTAGCTTTGCAACTCACAAAACGATACTTTCCGCTAATATTGAGAATATCTAGTGAACGTTCTGGACATTCAACATAAGAGATCGGCTTAATTTGATACCGAATCGCCGAGGATTGTAATTTTAAGCGCGAGCGACAAATTTTAGGCTTGCTAAACTCTATTACTAAGTTACTACTCAGCATGTGTGCTGAGAAAGCCGTTTTACGCGGGTGAAAGTTTTTACGCAGAGTGTTGATTCGAGGGTAAATTCGAAATATGCTCGTCAGAATCCTAAAATTCGGTGTCTGTAGACGGCTCAAGCTGGCTGTGTATCCCGATCACCTGTCCCACAGGATTTTATATGTAAATGTGCACAATTGTTTTCCCCCAATTTGTACACTTGAAATGCCCAAGTTGTCATTGCCTTGCTCAAGACGCTTTATTGATTCATAAAAATGGTAATATTTACAGTAGGTCCACGGGGGAAGTGAGGCATGCTCAATTTGGTATGCACTGCAATACCCCACACCGTAAGGAAAATAAAAAATGACCTCGAACGAAATTATGTTCCCGGGGCGACCTCAATAAGTCATTTTATTTTGTTTGTTTTTACCACGCCTTAACCAGATGAGGCGTTTTCCACGTGCCTCAGCCGCGTCGGCATCTCCCAGCGTAGGAGTGCGACGCTCGAGGTCACAATGATTCGCGCGCCAGGGGCCGATGTCTACCTCGACCAGATCTCGGCGTCGCACCGGAAGGGGCTTGCCATCCAGCGACCAATCAGAGTCGCGCGGGGCGAAAGTGAGGCCGGGCGCGCCGGGGTCAGTCTCCGCGTAGATGCGCGTGGCAAGGTGTATACGATAGTCTCGGGATTGTCAGGTAATTAGCTTTAACGTAAAATTAAAATGAAAGCTCCAAATAAACTTCTTTGTGCAGCACTGCAAACAGTTGGTTGTCTCCGGCTGTCGAATGATTTAGGCCTAGTCGATCTGGCGACACTGCGCTACGCCCGACCGATGCGAGTTGGCGCGCGTCCCCACTCTGAGAAAAGCCCGTGCGTCTACTTTCCCGCACAACACTGGGAAAGCCAAACCCCGCAACTTAATGTGGCAGCTCAGCGAATGACGATGCCGAAACACATGATTAGACCAAAAAACGCAGTCTGAGTTGCGACATTAAGCAATGCAAGCGTGACGTTTTGCATTGCGTAATGTCACTACTCAGACTGCGTTTTTTGATCTAATCATGGGTTTCGGCATCGTCATTTGCTGAGCTGCCACATTAAGTTGCGCTCATTGGCTCTCCCAGTGTTGTGCGGGGGAAATAGATGCACGGGCCTTTCTTGGAGTGTAGTGCCCCTTTCGGGCGAAATCCAGTGGGATCAGTACGCAAAAAGTACTTCATTGCCTGGAGAGAGTGATAGCGCGCTTTAACTCTTCCCATCGCCGTCTCCCCTCACGTTGCCCTGGTTCGTTCGGTGGCGTTGAAAAGATTTGGAAGACGACGGCGTTGCACTCACAAAACCACAACATCTACGGCAAGTCGCGCTATCGGCCTATTGCCCTTTCTCTCTCGCTCTCTCTCGGCCCCCTCTGCCGCCGCCGCCGCTTCGGGCTTCTGCAGCATTATCGCTCACTCGCTTACCCCCCTCCCCCCTCAGACATGACCAGGCCATGCAAGATTCGCTCTTTGTGCAAGAAGCGGGAACAAGTGCGCCGCGCTGAGTAGAGCAGACGGAGGGCGTCAGTGGAACGAGAGCAGCAAAGGGCACAGGACCCCGACTATCACGCACGAGAGGCAGAGCGTAAGCGCCTTTCACACATCTCCTAAAAGCACATCACTATTATATTAAAAGCAAAGCCCCTAAAGCATGCCTGTCAACAACGCAACAGCTGCCGCTGCCAATCGCAGCACACTTCGTGTCATCGTTTGCAACTTTTTCTTTTTTTGCAACGAAGTACAGTTTGTTTTATCGACGGTTTTTCAATCGCATGAACGTCAAACTAAATGGAATGGTGGGCCATGTTCCTTGTGGTATATATTAGAGTTTCTTCCGTACTACCTGATAATAGATACAAAAAATGCTGAGCGATTGTTCGATTAACCTGCCAATTAATCGGTTAATGCTTTAATCGCTATTAATTTTTCTGGCGAACCTAAAGAAAGTAAAAATTGGGTTCGGTCACCACGGAGACGTGGACGTGTACACCCGCAAGAAGAGCAAGCTATAGGTAAACTTTTAACCTAAAGTGGGAGGGTCGAGATTTGTAACTGCAGACAAGTGCAGACGGTTACAGGTGTCCCGACCACTTGAATGCCGTGCGAGTGTCCGTTTAGTTCAGCGAAGACTATTTGGAACAATCAAAGGAGGTCGCTCCACCCGGAGAATATCACCGAACCTCTTTGTCTCAAGCAGCTAAAGTAATATTTTGTGAGTGTGAATGTCTCTGAACTGTTCTCAACTATACATCAAGGTTGATTCGCAATTGGAATTTTATATTGTTTCTTTATCACATATTCAGAAAAACCAAAAGAAAAAAAAAGTCTTATGCGTGAAACTAAATGAACGAGACCGATTAATCGATTATTTAATGGATTAAAGGGTGGGAATTAATCGGGTTCTTATCGAATTTCAGCACTAAAAAAATAGTAATAGTTTCCGGGGCACGTTTCGTATAGGCCTTTCTCGTGTACTCTCGTCCCCAGCCACCTACTAGGCGTATCCGGTATGGACGACGAAAAAAATAATAAAACGTTTCAACCCGAAAATGGTAAAAAAATAAAAGGGAGACAAAACGAAAATGTGTGACGGCTACGCTTATATCCTAAATGCGTGTTTGGAGATTTGTGTTTGTCCTTTGCCCCTCTTGTTCCCGTTCTCCAGGGATTAGTTCCCCTTCTCCAGGGGTTATTTCCCCTTCTCCATGGATTATTTTCGTCATTGTTGTCCAGCTCGCTTGCACCTTTGCATTTAATTGCATTATAAACATAACCTTAAAACTGCAAGTTTCACCCTTGTTGGTGTTAGACTGGTGGCAGCTGATAAAGCTCGTTTTCTCTACTGATATCTAACCCCAGGTTAGCTCAATTGGTAGAGCGCTCCACTGGAAATGGAGAGGTCCCGGGTTCGATACTCGGATTAGGCGGATTTTTTCGGTCGCGCACCAGTCACCTTGCTGTGTTTGGGGATTTGTGTTTGTCCTTTGTCCCTCTTGTTCCCCTTCTCCAGGGATTATTTTTGTCATTATTGTCCAGCTCACTTGTACCTTTGCATTTAATTGCATTATAAGGAAAAACATTGTTTTCGCCCATACTGGAAGTGACGGCAATTCAAGATGGCGGCGCCCTTGTGAAAAAGGTCTGTACGGGCAGTTTCCTTTGTATTCAGGTAGTGAGGTACGCTATTGTTCTTTTCTTCATATTTTTGTATGTTGTGGTGCGTACCGTGCGAAAGACAGCGCTTTCCACATAAAACAAAAATGTTCAGACATCTTTAGTTTTGAAGGAATACAAGTCCCAGCAGTCAGGGAAGGACGACGATAGTTTAGTGATTGCCGTTGATGTCATTTTAATACACGCTCGATCCCAAACTATAAATGACAGATTATTTATACTTTTTACGGGTATTCTCTGTATAACCTAGCAAGACAGCATTTGAATTCATGCGTATTATTTGTGGTCTACCATTGTTCGAAAATTCTCAAACTGGCCTTTGTGGATAACTTTGCCGAAGACGTTCGATTCTTTTACGAATTCAGAATATCTCGTCCAAATTAATTAATGTTCCGCCTCATCATTCGCTAAGCTGATTAGCTAGATCGCAATGATTGGCTTTTTGAGTGTTTTGTGGGTAAGTAGATGGGCAGGGATTTCTTAGAGTGTAGAAGATTCTTCGGGACTGACCACGCTCTGCCTGTCTTTGGCTGTCGGTGACTAGCAAAATATCAAACAAACATATATATATATATATATATATATATATATATATATATAAATGCAGCCTCAAGAGATAATAGGTACATCGATTGTCCTAGAAAAGTATATATAGAGGAAGGATCCGTCATTTGTAGTTTGGGATCGAGCGTGAATATAAAAGATATGTTCGACGACAATCACCGAAACCTCTTCGTCTTTCTCGGATGCATGCTTTGGGATTTTTTTAAAACCAAACGTGTCTGAAATTCTAGATCACGCGCTGTCTTTTGTACAATATGCACCGCGCAACGTATTAAAGTTTTGAAAAGACAAAAAAAAAAAAAATGAATGTACCCCGTCGGCCCGAATCCACATAAAACCGGCCAGACAAAGAGCGACTGCGAATAGCCCAAACAAACGATCCCCTCTTTTTTTTTTTCTCTCTCTCTCTCTCTCTCTCTCTTTCTGTTTCTTTGAAAGGTATGCCCATTCGGGGTGCATTTGCATTTCGTAACTTCTTTAGTCCGTCAATTCCTACGCAAGAAAAAAAGGCAAAAAAAAAAAAACACTCACCGTATGTGCTTAACAATAAGTTGCGGTTTTTCCCCATACTTTTCATCGGTGCGCCTTATAAAAAGATGCGACGTACACGTGTTTTTTTGTTTTTTTTTAAGTATACGGAATCAAATTGTGCACGATACTGCCCGTATCGACATTTAGAACGAAGAAGGAACGGCAGCCCCGCCGATGGCCAGGTAAACAAAGATCAATGCAACTGCGGCAGCATATGTCTGCAGTTGCAGCAATTGCGCGCGCCATCCTTTGCAGCGCTCCGTATGTATGTGCGTCTAATAGACTGGAACATACTGTACGTTGTGTTCATTCTAACAGTGTTGTGCCCTGTGAAGATAGAATTTCACGAATCGCAGCCCAACATTTCATGTGAGAACTAAGCATTGCACAAAAGAATATAAACGAACTATCGCAGAGAGCTAGGGGAAATTGATGGTTATCCTGTAATCTCAGGAGGAGGCTGCAATTTAACAGCAGAATTTTTTTCGCATAGGATTCGGAAGGGAGAAAATTGGCGACACGTCAAACAGGTGGCCGACGAGGCGTCTTGTCCGCGAGCGGCGTTAGCGTTCATCGCTCAAAAAGGGGGACGAGGCCCTGAGACGCGCGTTAAGATGAGTCACTTCAACGACTCGTAACAAAACACCAGCAAAACGGGGGGAAAAAAGAAATGCGAGCCGCTTTCCGTTTGTCGATGCGGCAAAAAGGACCACCCCGTTGGAGGCGGACGAAATTCAGCGCCCTTGCCGCTCCCCGGGCTCTTGGAGCACGATTCCGTGCCACCCTTAATGCGGTGCACCGTAACGATCTTCGGGGCATCCCAGCCCTTCGTGCTCGTCCCGCACGGCCACGGCGCTCGTGAGATCGGCCCGTCCGCGTGCACCCTTCTTTCGGCGGACGGGTTTTACACGGAAACGCTGCTTTCGGGCTGCGGCAAACAACGGCACCGGGAAGAGAACACAGGGAGCGACAACAACGACATCTCCGACCTAAACAACAACAACAACAACCTGGAAGAAGCGGGCGTCTCGCACTTCGCGTGCACAACGCCATGAATTCGAAGCGTGCTTCTTGTTCGAGAATCTGTTATCCGCGAAACCGCTTTTCTTTTTCGCAGAGGGGAACTCTGGCTAAAGCCCAATTCACATGGTGCGGTTTCAAGCCTGATTCACATGGTGCGATTTTACTTGCGATTTCGCAATTAAAATGCAAGTAAAATGCGCAAGTAAAATGCGTGTGGCAAAAAAAAAAAATATAATAAAAGCGTGATGAAAGCTGCGGTGCTCACCGCCACGCTTGCGAAATCTCAAGCAAAATCTTACCATGTGAAGGGTTTCACTCGTGATTTCGCAATTGCGGTGGTAAGCCTCGCAGCTTCCAGGACACCTTTTCTCATTTTTCGCATGAGCGAGGTTGGAACTGCGAAATCGTAAGTAAAATCGCCCCATATGAGTCGGGCTTGAGTCGTCGGAGTGGGTGGACTGAAATAGTCGTAGCTTTCGTCTTCCGAAGGGCTGTTCGAGGAGGCATGGGGCGCCACAAGTCGACGCAGCGAGGGTCCGATGTCCGATTTTGCTCCGCTGGTAAGAGCGAGAGCAGCGAGAGCTTCCTCGGCTGCTGACTGGACGTGCCGTCACAGCGTTTTGCTGTCCACGCGTACGTAGACTCCGCTGGAGATCGCAATCTTGGCTTACCACAAGCAACGTCTGCTCCTCATCATTCGATAACTCGTGACGAATGGCCATCCGTGGGATCTGCGTGAAAGAGTAGTACGCGGACTTCGCTCGAACGGTCTAGAAATGTATGTAATATTATTGAAAATCTGCGGGGAATTTCTGCAACAACAAAAAAAAACGGTATTGTTAAATACAAACACATATATTTGAAAACTAGAATTTCAGTGGACCGAAGAATCGATAGGTCTTCCGTCAATTAATTTATCTTCAAAAGCCAACGTAAAAAGACGGAGTTCATGTTATTCCTATTAAACGTAGTTCGCCGGTAAATCAACAATACATAAATCCATATCAAAATCTTACTTACGCTATTCTTATGAGGCCGTGCAATGAAGATACGCGTGAAGCAAGGCGAGAGTTCGATGTTAATCCTTTAATCTTAAGAAGGGGGCTGGAGATAGCCTCAAGACCCAACCACATGGTGTATTACATTAATTGAAGAGCGTGTTGGTAACAATGACAGGCAACAGAAAGAATAAAACAAACTCCGGACAAGGGACAACGAACATTTCTTTCATGAAAGAAATGTTCGTTGTCCCTTTTCCGGAGTTTGTTTTATTCTTTCTGTTGCCAGACATGGTGTACTCCGGAGATTTTTTCATGATCGCTGATTTGCCTCAAAAGTGGCTCAACACACCGATAGACACGGCTGTACCAGCTCCCCAAGTATTGCGTGAAAATAAAAACATTTCGCAAAGTTATTGTAGTTTGGAATTTTGTTTTCAGCGTATTTCTCAAACTGGGAGCCCCTGCTGGCAACATTGAAGTGTGACGACAGAAATGGTACAAAGTGGGCAGTAAGCCTACTTTGTACCATTTTATTAGTCATTACAACTTATTACAAGACGTTTGATGGTGAGAAAAGAATGCTTGGTAGCTGATTCACTGAGACGCACGCAAAAAACTCCCGACACACTCTGTTTAAGACCACCTGCGCGACCTTAAAGTCTGTACCATTTGTGATGTCACACCAATGGAAAGCGCGCGGAAATTTGAATGCTGGTTTCGGTATCATCTTCATTTACGGTTTTCTCAATTGCTAATTTGAATTTAGAGAAAATAAATAGCATACCGCGATGACTAAGGTCCGGGTATAAATGCAATTTGTTTGGGTAGCTCAAAAAACGCCCGGGGTACCCCTTTAAGCGTTTTTCACGCACTTCTTAGGCGCCTACGTCTCTCGCCATCGGCAGGCGCCTGACGAGGGGACACCCCACGGGGACCGAACAAACGGGCGTCTTTCGGAAGCCTCGCAGTGTCGCCAGGGGCTCTAATCTGGATACTTGGCGATTAAGTCGGCGAGAGACTTTACAGCAGCCAGGATTTTGTTTCGGGGGGGGGGGGGGGGGCACCCATGACAAAATACTGTATGAGGGGAGGGGGAGAGGAGGTCTCAGCCAAATGGAAGATTTTGGGGGGGGGGGGGGGCCGGGCCCCATGGGCTCCCCCCCCCCCCCCCCTGGCTACGTGCCTGGCCGGTGCCAAGGTCAAGCGCTGCTTCGGCCAATTGCGGCCGCCGGATTCCTCGCCAACCTTTTACCAATTGTCCATATTAAAGCCGATTATAAGCCTAAAACTTCCGACAATCAGGGAGTCACCTCGTCACAGTGCACTACACTCTAAGAAATTTCTGCTCGTCTACTTACCCGCAAAACGCTCAAAAATCCAATGAATGCGATCGAGAAAATCAGCTCAGCGAATGATAAGGCGGAACATCCGTTTAGACCTAAAAAGGAAGTCTGCGCTGTGGCATTACGCAATGCAAAGCGTCATGCTTGCATTGCGTAATGTCACAGCGCAGACTTAATTTTGAGGTCTAAACAGATGTTCCGCCTCATTATTCGCTCAGCTGATTTCGTAGATCGCAGAGATTGGCTCTTCGAGTGTTTTGCGGGTAAACAGACGTGCAGGCTTTTCTTAGTGTGTAGGGCTGGACAAGGAAGGTTATTTAGAGCTTATAAACCTTTCATTTCAAACTAGAAGATACTGTCCATCTCGAAAGCAGGCTGCACGCGCTATACATTGAGACTCCTCACTCGGAAGTTCCCGAAGCCACGCCTCGTCCTACTTGCGCCTGGCAAGCTACTTCCAGCATCCACGCCAACAGCCGGACTGATCAGACTTCTGCGTTTTAAGCCAGGGCCTCCTGGATAGGACAAGGCTGGGATATTCTATTTCACCGATCAGGAGTGAATGACACAGAGTGGGCAGGAGTACTGCGTCAGCGTTGGGCCTCGTGACCAACCAATGCGTCGAAGGACGCTCGGCATTGGGCCAACACCTTCTATAGAAATTAAGGTAGTGGGTTCGACTTTATGATGTCCGCGATGTCACTGCTCCTAGGCCACACGTGGAGAACCTGCAGAGAGTCTTCACCTCCGAGCACCTCCGAGCAACCACGACAATGCTGATGATGCCCGCCAGATTGCCCAGGGTCGGTTTGCTCATCTTGCGGCCGCGGCCGCGGCTGCGGCCAAGAGGGATTTTTCTGTCACGTGACCAGCTCCATGGGGACAAGGAAGTACCTAGCGTCCCTGCCTATGGCGGAGAATTCGTATCGCTTCAAGCACAAAAACCTAATTTCGCTCGCAGAAACTGACTGCAGGGAGTTTCAACTGAAGTCTAATTGACCGCCCCTTTATACTGTAGGAGCGGCAGGTAAAGTTACGGCCAGGGAGGGTAAATATGAGCCAAAATAAAGAAAAAACCACGCGAGATAAAAGCGGTGGCAGTATATTTGCATATCTTTGGCAGTGACGGAGTTTCGGGCCTTCTGCTGTAGTCGAGGGATAAGATGAAAGTTCCCGGTTCGAATCGCGGTAGGAACTTCTTTTTTATTTTCTATTTTGCGTGTGTCTGATTTTTTAACTGTGATCCTTTTTACGAATCATCCATTTGCACTACTGTGCCTTACACTGTTTTTTACTGTTAGTCCCACCTGTTCAATCGAAACACCGGGAAGAAAAAAAAATTACACCATCTTCCCGAGGGGAACCATGGGGTGATGCGGAGCATCGTGTTGGTTCCAAGGAAAGAGTCAGTTGCCTGCTGACGTCGAGAGATGGTGCCACCGACTGCCCTAGCGTTACCCCCTACGCGAGCCTTCATCGCGGCTCGCGGCAGAGAAACTTGGAACGCTCGCCGCTCGCCGTTTATTTTTTTTCACACTTGAAGGAGAGGAGACTAGAGGAGGAGAGTTGCGCGTGCGCGCGCGGTGTGAGGAGAAGCGAACGCACGCGCAGTGCACGCAGCTGGTAGAGAGAGAGAGCGGAGAGAGTAACGCGCAGCTGTTGGAGAGAGGGAAGGAGGAGAGTTGCGCGTGCGTAGTTCGAGTGCCGACTACAACGCCGACGCCGCGGGACATAGACCCGAGCAAGAGATGCTCCGCATCTAAAAAAGATCAAGGCAAGTTAACCCGCTAATACAATCGTTTCGTAATGTTCATCAAAAGGAAACCAAGGTAACAGCATCGGTATGGCTTTCACACAAACGGAGCCGAAACAAGCATCCTTTCCCCAGCAGTTTTTCATTTCAATAACAGGAGACGCCTATTTAGTACTAATAAAAACTGCAGTTGTGACAATTTAAAAAAAAACACAAAAAATTCCACAAAATAAGCAAAAAGAAATAAGGATTAGCAGCAGTGCATGCACTGATTGAGCGAAATCCTACAGGCAAGGCAGCAAGTCAAACGTCTGAGAAAGTAGTAAGACCGAAATAAAAGAGATCAAACTTTTACTTGCATGGAATGTGATAAAAGGTATATTTTTCTCGTTACGTTTTGCTGTGGCAATCGTTTTGTAATATTAACACATTACTTGCTGAATTTTAGTTAGAATAGCAGACGATCACAACCGAATGCAAAAATGAATCAGGCGTCGACATCGCAAACCATCTCTCTAACGCAAACACCTAAAATGACTTTGGATCAACAAATGCAATTAATTAGAGCAGTTGAAAAACGAAAATTACAAATTCTAGAGAAATTCAGCAGCACAGTTACCTGGCAAACGAAGAGACGGGCATGGGAAGATATTGCCAACTTTCCGCGGAGTGTACGGCAGATGTAGGAGGCGTGGCGGGAGTTGGTAAAGAAAGCCAGAGACATGTATGCGCTCTTCCGAGGTCATGAACAACGGACTGGCGAGTCAGAACTACCCGCCCAATGATTTTATAGAACTCACAGTGCCTTGTCTACATTCTTAGTGGGAGTGCAGTCAAATACAGGAGAGAAAAAAAAAAGAGAGTTTCTGGCGCGATTTGAACCCGGGACTTTCACGCCGCGACGTCAAGTACCGGCGCTCTAACCTCTCGGCCACAGATTTATTTTTTTTTTTATTTAAATCTATTTCCTCTCGGCCACAGAAGGCGCGAGCCGCCGGCGCTGGCGGAAGTTTATAAATATACTGCCACCGCATTTATCTCGCATGGTTTTTTCTTTATTTTGGTTCATATTTACCCTCCCTGGCCGTAACTTTACCTGCCGCTCCTACAGTATAAAGGAGCGGTCAATTGGACTCCGGTTGAAAGTCCCTGCAGTCAGTTTCTGCAAGCGAAATTAGGTTTTTGTGCTTGAAGCGATACGGATGTCTCCGCCATGAGGCAGGGACGCTAGGTACTTCCTTGTCCCCATGGAGCTGGTCACGTGACGGAAAAATCCCTCTTGGCCGCAGCCGCGGCCGCGTCCGCAAGATGAGCAAACCGGCCCAGGAGGTACATTACGTTTTTAAATGCTGTCGCGTTGGGCCCCGCCGCGGGCAAACGACGCTAGACAGAATCACGCTCAGATCCCAGAGACCAACCAAAAAGCCACCTCCTTTATTCGTCGTCCTTCAATATATATCCACCTGGGCGCCTGACAACAGGCAGCGATCTTACTCGAACATCACGTTAGTCGATTCGACCAGGCTTCGGACTCTGACTCAGCGGCGCATCCGCCCGCTAGCTGGCACGAAACACCAAGATACTCGAGGCGGCCGCATCAGCTCGGTAACACCACATTTCCCCTTTTTTTTTGACACTTGATACACAAATAAAAGACAAGATAATGCCATGCACTTGCGTCACTCAATAACAGAACAAAAGAAAGTGACAGGACATGTAATTGACAACCAATTGTGTATAGTTTCTAAAGGTTAACACCCATAGCAGTGCGGTTTTCGCAACTCGCGTCCTGAACATGAACCACAAGGTAACGAGCTATGTGACTTGGTACCCCCATCAGAATTGCTGCTCTGCTCTTCTTGCAACCTAAAGAAACTGCTGCTCGTGTTAGGCGAGTCAACGCCGCCGGGAATTTCGCAACTGCCCTCGTTTGGTTTGAGGTACACGAGAAATCTCCGGTTTGGTTCTGATTTCCATCCCGAGTGCATTCTAAGAACGTAAGACCTCTGCCGATTGGCAGGTCGTACGACTGTGGCTGCTTTTTTGCACTCTTTCACCCACATTTGATCACCTGACCGCAGTGGAGGTAGCCCCCTAGCCGCGTGACGGCGATCGAAGTTCTGTTTTTGCTTTGCTCTTGCGGCATAGTCATTTCGGCGAACAAGGTTCCGGTTCACAATCTTAGGCTCCAGCTTGCTGGGATGCAGCGGAATCGTAGTCCGCACCTGTCGGCCCATGAGCAGTTCGGCCGGACTTTTCCCTAGGGGTCCCGGGGTGTCCCTGTAATCTAACAAAGCAAGGTAGGGGTCAAAGGGCTTTTTGATGAGGCTCTTTATGGTTTGAACCATATTCTCTACCTCCCCATTAGCCTGCGGGTACATCGGGCTCGACGTGACTCCCTGGAATCCATATTCTTGCGCAAAACACGGGAATTCCGAGGACACAACTTACGTTCCATTGTCCGAGAAAACTACTTTGGGTATTCCGTGCCGTGCAAAAATACTTTTAGAGCGCAGCTCTTAGGCGCCCGTTTCCGGCTTGAGCGGCGTCTGCGTCGCCGTCGGCGTAACCACGCGGTGCATGATGGGTAAATTTCCCTGCTAAATTTAGCGGAAAATTTTCCCCGCTAAATTTAGCGGAAACATTTTCCCGCCAAATCTAGCGGAAACTTTTCCCCGCTAAATCTAGCGAAAAATTTTCTCCGCTCCCCCCCCTCGAGGTCACGTGACCCCCCCCCCCCCCCCCCCCCCCGTGCCTTCCCTCCTCCTCAAGAGCTGCGCTCTAATTCGGCGTTACAGGGAGTTGTAAACGGCTTTCATTTTTTTAAGTGGGTGATTACAATACCACTGGTGATTCTTGTGAGGCGGGCTAGCTCTGGGTATCGGGATACGTAGTCGACAACTACCAAGTAGTCGGAGCCGTTGATTTGGCAGAAATCGACACGAACCTTCTGCCAAGGCAGTTTTGGCGTTTCAATCTGAATCATATTTTCCGGTTTCTGTTCGCGTGATTCCGCACACACCCGGCAGTTTTTTTTAACAAAGCGGAAAGGTCAGAGCTCAAACCCGGCCACCATACAGACATAATCACGTGCCCTCAATCGACATTTTACAATTCCTTGATGGCCGTCATGCAGGTGACGCAGAAACTCGGCCCTTTGACACTGAGGAATGATGAGTTGTGTGTCCTTCATCAGTAATCAATAACAAATGGTGATCGTCATTCTTGCTTGCCAGTACGGTTGTACGAATTCCGGCAGCGACTGTTATCTGGGCCACCCTTTCCGACACAAGCCAACTAGGGTTTGACAGATGTTATCTGCCGCCTGGCCTTGCTTTACTTTTTCGATGTTGCTAACTTCGGCCAAGGTAGCAATGCAGCCTTCCACGAACTTTGTGAGATCCGATGCAGACATTCCACTCGAATCTGTTTGCTTCTCTCGGAGGGGTGCTCTCGATAGGGCATCCGCAGTGACAAGGTTCTTTCCTGGCACGTAGACAACGCTAAAACTGAAGCGCATGAGCCTCATTCAAAACCGCTGAACTCGGGGAGGCAGCAAGTCAGGTGGAGCTTTCCCCAGCAAGGTCACCAACCACTTGTGATCCGTTTCAAATTGCACTTCGAGCCCTCTCAGGTATCCCTCAAACCTCTCCGACGCCCAAGTCAAGGCAAGAGCCTCCTTCTCAATCTGAGTGTAACGCGACTCTGCCGGTGTTAAAGATCTTGAGACGAACGCCACTGCACGGCGTTCATTGTTTTCTTGCTCTTGCAGCAATACTGCGTCTAGACCAAATGCAGAGGCGTCCGCGGAGAGTACTGTGGGGTATCGCGGGTCGTATGCATCCATGCAGCGGTTTGAACGTATCATTTCTTTTATGCTAGCAAGTGCATCTTCCTGGGCTGGACCCAGGTTCACTCGCGAGTCGCGACCCTTTTGCAGTAGTTGCCACAACGCAGCCCTCGTTTCCGACAGATGCGGGAGAAATCGTGCGAGGTGATTAGCTATACCAAGAAATCTACGCACTCCAGCTACGTTTTGAGGCGTTTCTAGGTTTTTGATAGCAGTTACTTTGTCCGGATTGGGTTTTATTCCATCCTTGCTGACGAGGCAACCCAAAAACAAAATTCCCGTGACCCCGAAACAACATTTGGTGTTGTTCAAAGTTACGCCCGCCTGTGCGAGTGTTTCCAACGTCTGCTGGAGACGCTTGGCATGCTCGGCCTTCGCACCATAAACCAGGATATCATCCATCAGGCTTACAACGCCAGGTGCACCCGCCAAGATTTTTGACATTCTTTTTTTGAAAATATTCGGATGCCGAAGTGATTCCGAAAGGTAGACGTTCAAAGCAGTATCTCCCGTAGGGAGTTATAAAAGTGATTAAAATCTGGAAGTCGTTTGACAGTTTGACTTGATAAAACCCTGAGTTAGCGTCTAGTTTTGAGAAAACTGCTGCCCCACTCAAGAGACTCAGAGTGTCATCGACGGTGGGCAGTACATAACGTTCCCTGAGGACACATCAATTCAGCTGAGTTAGATCGACACAAATGCGAACATCGCCCGAGGGTTTCAAAACTGGGAACAGTCCAGCGCACCACTCAGTAGGCCCTTCTACCCTTCGTATCACCCCCTGACGTTCCATTATTTAGAGTTCGCGCTGGACTGCATCCCTCGTAGGAATGTGAACTCGATGTGCCACATGAACCGAGTGCGGAACAGAGTCCGGCTTAAAGGGGCCCTGCAATGACTTTTTACTGGTTTTTAATTTGCACCGAACCTAAGCGCACTGAACGTAGTAACTTAATGAAACTTTTCTTTTCGCAAAATTCGCTTTATTTTAAAAGTTATAGGCAAATTAGAATTACAAAAACAAGCAAAAAATAACCTCCTTCATGACGTCGTAGGTCCTGGCTTGAGTGGCCGTGAACTAGAGGAGAGATAGTGAGCTCATCGAGCGCTCACGGCTGCCGCACTTCGTGTCGACGGCTCGAGAGGGCGCCACTAAAGCGTGTTGAATAGGCTGTATGAAGCGGGCGGCCAGGGCGGCTCGCATTGCATTTGCTGCGCGATTAAAGACTATTTCGGCATAACACTTCATTGGCCACAAATGACAGCAAACACGGGGTAAAAATCAGTACAGAACGGGAGCCACTTCGCGCTGCCATACCGCCAAATGGCCTTTCTACGCTCCGAGACCTTTCTACGCTCGTCGTTCGTCGGCGCCTCATCCCACTAGCCCTTTCTAATATGCGCCGCTTTTTCCGCCGCTTGGTGGCAGGTATGTCGACGGGTCATTTCTTGTTTCCGTACTTTATAAACTGCATTTGTTTCTTTTCTGATCTAAAATACTGAACAAAAACTACTTTCATACATAATTGAAACGGTTCGCGACACTTATATTTTGTATCTCGACTAAAAAAAAAGCTTTTAGCGGCTCTGACCAGTAGTAAGCCCAGGACCAAAAACGTCACATTTCGCGCGCTTTCGGTACCGCGGGTCGCCCTCGTCGGTGGAGGAGGTTTCCGCGTCGTCCGGTTTAAATATGACGCACTGATATTTAGTCACTCTCTCCGTGCCCGTTGGCTTGCCCGAACCCCAAGAGACGTGGAAACCGCAAAAAAGGTAGACGCTTAAATATGATTGCAGGGCCCCTTTAGGGATACTGAACCGAAATTTGGATTTAGCAAAATAAGGCCGTAGAAGCATTGAACGGGATGCTACGAACTCCAAAACATCACTCATACATCGATATCTCAAACGGATGGCCGTACTTTTGGAAAAAAAGGGCGCGATGAAGCGAGGTCTCTGACGTCACTGTCCTCCGGGAGAATTTGAGAATGAGGGGAAGCGGCCTCCTCTTCTCTCCTCCTCGCTTCGGTTCACCAGCTCGACGGGACGAAGCGAGGCGGAGAGGGAATGGGAATCGTGACGTGCCTTGTCTCGTCGGCCTCTTCGGCCGTGTTCAATCGCAAACTTCTTTTCCAAAAATACGGCGATCCGTTGGAGATATCGCTGTAGGAGTGATGTTTTTGGGTTCTGCAGCGTCCCGCCCATCTATCCAGCTCCGTTTTGTGAGCTCGAAATTTCAGTTCAGTATCCCTTTAAGGCGTATTGTGTACCCTCCGGTGAAAGTTCCTAGTCCCTCGAACAGCTGAGGGTAGCGAGGCTCGTAAGTTTTGCTAGATTCCGCTCCATTCACAAATTTTACAACTCCTAGTTCTTTCACCGCTGGAAGTCCCAAGAGTACTGAGCGCAACGACGCAACAGCGTATACCGTCTGCAAGGCAGACGGTATACGCTGTTGCGTCGTTGCGCTCAGTACTCTTGGGTCTTGGGACAGGTCGTTGCCTGTTTCCAGTGGATGTTTGCAGTAAATTTTCTCAGAACCCTTAAGCGTTCGTCTCTAGGATCGATCAAAAACACATATGATTATTTTTAGTCTCGCCGGGATTCCATAAATTGTAAATGGCACCACAGATACCTCTGTTCCCGCTCCTACCTTCGCGAAAAAAAGGGTCCCATTGGTGGAAACCTGAATGAACCTGGCTTTCCCGGAATCATTTTCAACAGACCCGAGGAAATGCACCCCATTGTTCGTTTTAAGCGATGAAAGTCCTACCTTCCTAGAAGTGACGGATTTCTTGCGGCAGACCACGCTGAAGTATCCTTTCAAGTTGCAGTGGTTACACTTCACTGACGCCTGGACAGGCCGACCTTGGATGCGACCAGGGGCGGATTCAGAGGGGGGGTCCGGATGTCCTGACCCCCCTCTTCAATTCTGCATGTGTAAAAATTTGGGGCATAGAAACGAAAGAGGGAGGGGGGTCTTAAACATATGATACGCTGATACATACATGACCTCCCCCCCCCTCAAGAAATACCTGCGTCCGCCCCTGGATGCGACGCTTGGCCGCAGAACAAACACCGCTGGCCGCTGCCTTGTAGAGGCGTCGCGATGCCGCAACGAGTTGCGTCATGCGTCTTGTACAGATCCTGTGTCGGGCTGTGCTTCTTGGCGACGAAGTACACTTCCGTTTCCACTGCCGAGATGACTGCGTTGTCACCGGCCCCCGGTCGAAGTTCCTGCTGTTGCTGGTGAACAGTTTCCTTGAGTCGCGCTTTGGCGAGCGCAGTTGCGAGCGTGAGGTCTGCATCCATCTGGAGGATTTCGGAGAGTTTCCCGTCCCGAAGTCCAACGACAAAGCGGTCGCGAATCATCCGCTCCTTGTAGTCTGGAAGTCGCACCTCTCTACCCGAGTGTGCAGAGCCGTGACAAATTGGTCAACGGTCTCGCCTGGCTTCTGGCTGCGGCGGTGGAAGCAAGCACTTTCGTGTACAATGTTGCGGGCTGCAATGAAGTGACTGTCGAATCGTTCTTTGACGACCTGGTAGTTCTCGTCGTCGGCTGACAAGCCAAAGGTTTGGAAAATTGCACTTGCGTGTCGCCCCATCGTGTACAGCCAAGTTCTTATTTGGGCTTCCTCGCTGCCCTTGTTCAAGCCAGACGCTAACCAGTAATCATCGAAAGCTTGCGAACATGCAGGCCATTCCGCAGTCTTGTCGCAATTGAAGGCTGGCGGCTGCTGGACGGCCAACATGCCCGATGAAGGTGGCTTTCACTCGTCGCCCCCCATCCCTGCTGAAGTGCGGTATTAACTGGCCACTTCTGACACCATGTCGCGTTGGGCCCCGGCACGGGCCAACGACTCTAGACAGAGTCACGCTCAGATCCCAGAGACCAACCAAAGATGGCCAGGTAACTTAGCCATGACCGCGTTGAATATAGTGGGGCTTGGTACACTCCCTTGTGGTACACCGCGTCGAACGCAGTGCCGTGAGCTATCCCCCTTTTCGATCTTTACAAACAAATTTAGATTTGAAATAAAGTTTTTGATTCCCCTTAGAACTCGTGCTCGAACCCATAGTGTCGCATGTGCATTCTTGTTTTCACAAATAACAGTATTATTTAATAGAGAGATCATTAGGACTCTTTTTTTTTTTCCGCCAGTAAAGTTTTTCTGAATTTGGTTAAAACATTACAGTGATGTATCGTTAATATGAACACCTCCGTCCCCTCCAAAAATCGTCCATAATGTCAGTCGTCCATAATAACGAGAGGGAAATGCATGCATTTTCACAGTTTGTCCCCGCAAATGGTGTCCATATAGCGTTGTATCTATATTAACGGGCTCTCTATTAACGAGAAATGACTGTATCATGAAAGCGCTCAATTTTAGTTAATTCTCTTATATACATGGTGTGCGCGACGCTTCCGGCCGCCATGACAGGGGGAGAGAAATAGTTCCGGTTCTCCTATGTTTACTTTGTGTTTGAGTGGGTGCACGACGACTCTTGGTTCCCCGGCTAGCAATTCCTTGAGAGCTACGCTCTAGAAATGCCGCAGTGTCGTGCATTTAAGTTGCCGATGCGTACCGGCACAAACAAAATGTCAGAGGTGCAAACAGCGCGCAGATTGTTCGAAGGACTGAGGTGTTAGCCTCCCGGGCTCAGTTTCTTCTCTTTTCTCATGGCAACGTCACCTGGCGCAGCCCGCCTTGTTTTTCAGATAATGCCACCACAAAGACTCCCTCGAGCAAGTTGACGCGGAAGAGGTGTCTTGGTGCGTCCAACCTTTTAGCCGGGAACGCCTCATTCGTTTCTCGAAAACAAAACTCCCGGCCCGGCGCAGGCTTCCGGAATTACTTTAATGGTAGCGCCGGCGCTCCCAAGCAGCTACGGAACGCATAATTGAATGGGAAGGGTAGAGATGACGCGTCGACGCACGACGTCTCCCGATTACTGCGTCCAGTGGCGGAGCATTTTGGGCGCCACATTTGTGCGGCAGGCGCGCCCCTCCGGATGCGCGTTGGGCTGCAGTTAGGACGAGCGTCCATTTCCGCGCCCTCGGATCGCGGAGAACCTTGGAGGCGGCGGCGAATGCGGCAACACGCGCCGTCGCGAGCGGAAGTTGAGGCGGTGTGCAGAGATTGTCGCCGACAGACGCCTTGCGACGCTGGAATGGTGCGTCTCAAATGATTCTCTGGCGGGCGTGTCTTTAATTCCGCTTGACGAGGTCCCTCGGGATGCCTGCTGAATGGACCGCCTGCTTGGGGCCACCCGGAAGCTGCTCACACACCAAGGGGTCCCGAACCGACCGCAGGTTCCCAGAGGAGCGCATTCCTTCGCTCGAACGGGCAGCCCTTTGAACTTTCCGAGCGGCCGGCCGCCGTGTGGTACGTTCACACTGGCGTAAAACTTTCTGCCCCTGAAGCGCATTCGGCGGCGGCGGAAAACCCGAGGTGTCTACGAGGTCTGTCCAGAGAGTATACAACCATTTTTCTTATCTCACTAATTCGGGGGTATGCACTTCGATGTCAGTTGGCAGACGGATAGACTCTACTGCGTATGCGTGAACAAGTGCTTCGTTTTTCGACTGCTAAGTTGGCAGCGAGACGCCATTGAATCAGGTGAAGCGCTGTGTGATCGATGGATTTACTATATATTATCGCGGGAATTAATAAGCGATTATGCATAAAGTTTTGCTTCAAACTAAGAAGGTTATCGGGGATCCTTCAGTGAGCAATGCTTAGAAAAAATTCTAGTAGAGCTGCCGGATGCTTTAAAGGCCGGCCAACAAAATAATTTTCCGCAAGGTAGGAAAATCCTCCTCGCCACCATTTCCATTTCCCCCTTCATCTCCATTTCCCCCCTGACGGCGGGGGGCTCTTTTTGTTGCTGCATCTTGGGGCTGGATAAGCAGGGAGCTTATCCTGGTTCATCTAGCCCCAACAAAAGGAATCCCACTCTGCCAAGATAGCAGTGGGAGAAGGAAATGGGAGAGGTAGCGAGGAGGATTTTCCTACCTTGCGGAAAAACCTTTTGTAGGTCGGGCTAGAAACCGACCGGAGTGTTGCGCGACTGGTGACTTTTCGCTTCATCACGAAAATTCGCTTGCCCATTCGTCACGTCTCCTGTATGTGTGGCAAAACACTGCGTCATCCAGATCTGCAGCCCAGACATATGGCTCCCTGCGAATTCTGGCTTTTCCTAAAGGTGAAATCGCAGTTAAATGAAAAAAGGCCTAAGTACAGATTCAAGAAGAAACGATGAGGCAGCTGTTGGCGTTCCCGAAAGACGGCTGCGCAGGTTGTTCTGAAAAGTGGCAGGAACGCTCGCATAAGTGAGCTCCCAAGTGGAGTACCTACTTTGAAGGAAATTAGTTCGCCAATGTTTTAGGGCGCCTACATTTGCGAAAATAATAAATGGCTGGATACTTCCCAGACAGACCTCATACATCAATTTCTGCCGCCGGCGGCCGTTCTCTTGGTTGGTCACTAAGCGAACGTCGCGTCCGCGACGAGAAGGCGGGGGGGGGGGGGGGGGGGGGGGGGGTTGTACTGCAGTCTGCTGGTTGCTTTCGGCAAGCTCTTGAAATACACACGGTAGGTCTGCGACAAGTAGGTGTGAGTTCCACGTTGTTGACAGTGGGTCGTGTACGGCCACGCTCGTTTCACGACACGGGAAGAATCGCGCGAAGGAGAAGTTGGGCCGCGTAGAAAAAGACAAGGTTACGATGATTCGTGTCCCGTGTGCTCTACTTGATTGTAGCAGGAGATGCAGCTCAAACCAATGTTACTGGAGCAAGCTCAGTTTCGCAGCTCCCTATTCTCGCCTGCAGAGGCGAGTGGCCCAGGTGGCGGTCACGAGAACTAGCGGCGCTGCAGTCGGATCTTGCTTCCCTGTCTCGCGCGTCTTCTACTACTGACGCTTTCAGGCAGCTGTGCATGGGCGCCGCCATAACCGACCTTCAATTTTTGTTTCCTCTTATTCCGTTCGCTTCACTTCATCATTGCCACCGCAGGACAGGTTATTGCCACTTTAAGTGCTACTGTGCCCTTCTCCCCAGCATAGGCATTTGGGGTGGCTGGTCAACGCCCGCTTCAGTGGCTCGGCATCTCGGTAAGACAAGAGAAGGTCGGCAATGGCGGATCAACCTGGCGCGTGTGTAAAGCGTCTATACTTCGTCTCACCTTAGCATGGACTATTGTTAGCCGCGCATGCTAAAAGCGCGAGCTAGTTGCTTTGGATGAAGCCTCGGTGGCTGCACGAGCCTTTGTGCAGCGAGTGCTCCAGTCAAGGCAATCAAGGCTGGCCGCTCGCGCTTGCACAGCCTTCGCAGTTATCCATGCTAGGATGAGACGAAGTATACCACCGTTTCCTTTTCTTTTTCTTTTTGTTTCTTTTTTTTTTACTTCCATGTGTATAGTATCAAAAAGAAAAAAAGATGATGAAGATGAAGTGTAATACACCACAGAGATCAGAGTCAGCGCATTGTGAGTGTTTCTTTGAGTGTTTCAAATTAATTTTTGTGTGCGTCTATTTCCTTGCGCTGTGAAGTGTTAGTTTGAATCAACAACTCGCCCAAGCTCAAGTATTGCTATTCAAGCTTGACGGGCTAGACAATCCGGAAGCAAGACTCGACTCCAGCGCTGCTGGTTCTCGTGACAAGCCACTGAGCCCACGTCGCAGGCGGAGCACGTTGGCTCAGGCCACACAGACTGAGGTGCACCGTCGGCTGGAGTTCCATGCCTTGAGGGTCGCGAAAGAAGTAATAAATAAACGCGCGCGCTGTTCTTTCTTTTTTTTTTTGCTTTCACACGTAAAAAACAAACAGAAAAAAGCCCCCCCCCCCCCCCCCCCTTCTCCCGCTTAGCCTCACACCCTGAATGAAATCTGTACGACCTTATCTTACAAGTGGACTCTTCTCGCACAAATAACTAACCTTTGGGAACTATTGCTTTCCCTTCGTTCCTTTCTCCTTTTAATGTCCTTTAAAATACTTATGTGCAAGGAGAGTATTGAATTACAATTTATTTTCTTTGCTGTCGGTACCGGTCACTTGGAGGTTTGATTATATTGTTAGGAAGGTGAAGACGACGACGGGGCAGTGGCGCGTGCGACTATCTCGCGCCAGTCCCCACGAGCCGGCTCGGCCGCCATCACGGTGTAAGATAATACTACAGTGTACTAGAATACTTGGGTAGTGTTGGGACCGGAGCGGCTCGGCAACGGGAGCTCGTAAGCGCGCGTGTATTGACAGTTCGTGGCGGCGCTGTAGTCGAGTTATCCGGAAAAAATCGCGCAGCCCGCCTTTTTTTTTTTTTTTTTACTTTGAGCGGTCCACGTGTCGGTACCGCGATTTTATACACTCCGTTTCACCTTATGTTGTACCGGAGCGAAGGCTAGAAGCGCGAGCTCATAGCGTTGGCAGCTGCCCTTGGTGCACGAGAGCTCGTGCCGCCGAGATGTGCCCTAGAGCAAGGAGCTCGCGCTTGTAGCCTTTCCTGCGGTACGACACAAGGTGAAACAGAGTAGAGTTCCGTGTGTTTTTCACTTCGAGCGGTGCGCGTGTCGGGACCACGATTTCATAGTTCCGTGTGTTCGATCGTAATTTATGCTTCGAATCTTGTGTTCTGATTTTGCGGATGGTGAACGCGGAAGGATATAGTGCCGAAATGCCGTAGGCGAAACAGCGACAGAACTCTGCGCCTGGTTGCAAAACGGGCCTCATCCGAGTGAAAGGATTGAAAACGGTGTCCCTTTTCGGCGTTCCAAAGGACAGAGCCAAAAGAGATCTTTGGGAGAAGAATCTGCAGCGATCGGACAAGCGTCTTGAATAAACAAGCGCTGTCTGCGAGCTTTTAAGTTGGTTGTTTTAAAACTCGAAGAGTTTTAAAACAACCAAATTAAAAGCTTCTTACTCCTATAATCGAAAAGAGGAAATGGCTACGTCCCAGGCATGTCCAATGTTGTGAGTTCATGCTTATGCAGGATATTTTTTTATTCTTAACAGAACTTTACAGAATTAATTAAAAGAGGTAGTAGATACGTGTATGTCCTCTGCACTGTACATCCGTAGATCTCGGCGGACCCTACATGGGTGAATAACCGTTGCAATATTTTGATTACTTAGCCGAATATGGTAATTAACTTTTTAATGAACGGTTTAATGGGCCATGTTGCAATTGCAGCTTTAAAGGGAGCCATTATTAAAGGCCAACCCAATTAGAAAGTTCTCGAACAAACAACAAGCTTTGAGATATTCATCTCTAAAATTTTGCCTTTCTTCGATTATTTAAAAAACCGCGCGCTGAAAGCGCGAATGAGGTTGTGCTGATATTGATGCGTAGAAGAATGACACAGTAGTTTCTGTCCCCTCGTCACTAACTCGACAGCGTGTCTTCGGTGGACTCGCCGGCGCCACACATCAAGACGACTAAGTCACTATTCTACGTATTATTTTCATAACGCGGTTTCTGAATCAAGCGAAGAAAGGCAAACTTTTACGATAAATTTCGCGAACCTCGTTGCCTTTTCGCGAATTGTCGAAATTGTGTTTGCCCTTAACAATGACTCCTTTTAAAACTGCAATTGCACCATGGCCAATTAAGCCGTTAATAAACAAGTTAACTAACAGATTTTGGTTAATTGTTAAACATTGGAACGGTTATTCACCCATTTATTGTCCACCGAGTCCTACAGATATAACGAAAGACGGCATCCACATATCTGCCACAACCATTTTTTTGTAAAATATGTAAAGTTCTGTAAAGAATAAAACAAAAGCACCCTGTATGTCTGCGTGAACCAAATATGCCCCCTGTGGAACCATGGGTCTTTCCCTTCGTATACCCAGCTCAGGCGAGACTTACCTGGTTGTCAGAAAACAGCTGTCGGTTAAATGTATTGCTATGAGCGTGTGGGTTTCAGATGGTTTACCCTCAAGAGGATAATGCGCTGCATATTGTAACCCTGTATGCGCTGCACATTGTAACCATTATTTCAATGCCGTGCTGTAAACTATTACAACTTTTTCCTTGCCTGATCTACAAATGCTCATGTTTTCTGCTCAAAATGATGTGAAATAGTGGCTTGTTTTCTTTGAATGTTATAAAGCATTACTTGTTCAGCCAACGTTGTCTCAGTTTTTGGACTTACTTTCAATGTTAAAACGCGTGATAAAAATTGTCACGGCTTATAAGCCATTTCTTACGAGTGAGCGTTGGGTGGTCCTCGGATGGTCGTGGCAGTCATGAAGAAATAAAAGATTCTCACCCCTTTGCGACCGTCGCTTGGGTGGTTGGTTGCATAAATGAACACAAGAATGAGTGACAAGTGAAGCGAGCTGATTAAGGTCAAGAAAAAAAAAGACGGGCAGAAAAGAAGACAGAGAAGTTAAACTGGGGTATTAAAAACATACTAAAAAAACCTCGGACTTTAGTATGTGCCGTTTCGTTCCATTATAAAATAAGATAAGAAAAAAAAAAAAACTGCTTCCGAGTTTTAGATATCCCTTTCAAATATCTAATGTTCGGCCTTTGCGACCAAGGAAATGGGCATTTCATTCAAAATGCTCACCATCCGACAAACCGAAAGTCGCAGCTAATTCTACGCTGCAACAACTTGCAATCCGCTTCTTTAAAGTCGCAATTGTTTTTATGTAAAGGAAGGGTAATGTAGCTTGTACCGTCCAATGCATTGAAGCATCATGTTGCTAACGATCGTGCCGCAGCGTAATTGATGCCGTGGTACGACCGCCGGCAGGTCGTAGCTGTATCAGAAATCCTATGTGCACTCCACCAAAGCGGCACCAAAGATTCACATTTTCGCGCGTGCAGCCGCGCATGCGCACACCTCCTGGATAACGCGCCGGTGTCGACACCTGTCGCGATCAATATCACGCGCTTCAGGCGAGCCCCTCCGGTCCCAACACCAGACATGTACAAATTACTCAAAAAAGGTAGTTAAGTTAAGTTACTGAGTAGCGACGCCAAAAGTAATTGGAGTAGAGTAGAAATTACGCATTTGTAATAGTAATTGAGTAAACTACTAACTACTGTAAAAAAGTAGCGAGTTACTTTGAAGTTACTTTCGAAGTTACGTTTTTCATAATTTTGTGGTAGCAAAATGAACAGCAATTTTGATCTGTGAAAAACCCTGCGAGCCTAAAATAAATGCATTCATTGTTTGCGTTTTCACCAAAATAGTTTATTTGCTCGCAGAAGCAATGGACTTTCAAAGTTCTTATCACAGAATTTTTTGAGATCATGCGGACGACTGCGCGTCTTGTTGCAGTGCTAGTGCTACGCTACCGAAAAAAAAAATTGTTTTGGTTTAACAGAAGATGAAACTGAGTACCGTATTTACTCGAGTAATAGCCGCACTATTTATGAACAAAGCCGTTGCGTCTACTTTCCCACAGAACACATATACAGCCAATCATTGCGTTGCGCATAAATAACATAGCGAATGACCAGATCGAGAACGCGATTCTTCATACAAATGCAATCTTCACAAATGGTATATTGGAGCGAAGACGTTATCTCTGTCCTGTAAACAGCTGAAATCATGCTGTCGGTCGCGGTGATTGGCAATCTGCGTGCTCTGCGGAAAAGCGAACCCTCAGGTTTTTTTTCATAAACAGTGCGGCTATTACTCGAGTAAATACGGTATACTTCGCCGCTGACGCCGGGTCCTACAAAAGGATCTCCCAAGGGTGACTCGCAATCCTCGCCGGCGCCTAGGGTATCCTGACGCGCCTGACACACGCCCGACAAGTAAGTCGTTTTTAACAAAAAGGAGGTCTCCCTGGCGTGGAAGGTCGGAAGGACGCGAAGGATTACGTGAACAAGCATCGTTGCTCGTACAGTTGCAGCTGGAAGCGGGAACGTGCTCCCATGAACGGATTATTCGTGTCTGCGTTTGTGCGCGGGGGAGCCCGGCTTTGCAAGGGAGTATGCGCTGACGACGAGGCGACCATGGGAACAGGCGTCCAGCTGCGAGGTCATTCCAGTGGCGCCTACCCAGGAACCCCCAAACCGCTTGAGGCAGAACTAACTAAAGGCAGACAACGTGAAAACAACAACAACCCTCGGAGTGTCCCCATCTTTCACGGTTGCAGCTGGAGGCGAGGCGGCTGCGTGCATTACCGGATTTGGTCAATACCCAAGCAAGGCTTGTTAAGCATCTCTTCCTGCGTTTGTGTGTGCCGGTGGTTTGGCTGCTCGTCGCCACCTTGACCCAAGGACACCTGTGATGCAGTTTCTACGGCTGCCGAGTATAAGTGCGTGGGAACGGAATGTGAGGGGGACCCTTGGTCGGGAATACCACTTCATCTGCCGGCGTCTTATTTATTTCTGTGCTCAAACTTTCGTGATGAGCAAAATTAGCACTAGATTTCGAAAGTAGTTAGTAATTTGAGTAGAAGTTACCTGAAAAAAGTAGTTAAATTAAACTACTAATTACCCAAATAGATTTGTAATTGAAAGTTTCCAAGTTACTCGGAAAAGTAGTTAAACTACTGTAGTTTGAGTAGAGTAGTTGAACTACGTCCAAGTCTGCCCAACACTACCCAAGTATTCTAGTACACTGTAATAATACTCTTCAGGTGAGGACAGCGCGCTCCTCGCGCAGTACAAATAAAGTTCGCTTTTCACTCTCTCTCTTTCTCTCTCTCACTATGGTTTCAAGCGGCCCCGGCAGGTGACTCGTCAACCCGTGGGCACGGCAAAGACGGCTCGTGCCGCCTCATGCTCCACACGCGCAGAGCTCCAGCGAGGTTGTCGCTCGTGCAGAAAGACCACGGTGTAACGGGGTGTCACGGCAACGAGATAATTTTTTTCGCTCTCACACAGTTTCGCCGTTTGGCCGCCGGCGACCCTATCAGCCGCGGGCACGGTGGCCGCGGAATGATGCAGCCATTCGGATGCCCGTCGAACGAACACTATCTGATTCCTCGCGCCGCGCGTTCAGCCCCGCCGTGTCCTCACCTGAAGAGTGTATCTTACACCGTGGCCGCCATACAACCTTTGTCTGTTTTATCATCGTGTCCTGTCCTTTTTGCTGCCAACAGCATTACCATAAAGGCCCGTTCACACTCTTGCGACCTCTTAAACCTGGGTTCCTTAAAACTTCTTAAACCAGAGGACACACTGGCGCCATCTATTGGGTAGCAGCGTAAACTCGGCGGTCCGGCATATTTTTTTTATTTCTCTCGCGCATTATCCTTTCTTTCTTGGCTCGAAAAACTTTTGTCAATGTTATAAACGAGCCTTTCTATGGGTATTACGCACATTTGACCTCGGAAATCCCGCAAAACCTTCGCACTTGTGAAATGCAGTTGGTCACCGCATAGGTGGTCACCGCATAGATGGCGCCACAATGCCAGTGTGTTCCCTCGTTCTAAAAATATTTAAGAAGTTTTAAGAGATCTCGTCTCTCTCAGTCGTACTCGGTCGCAAGAGTGTGAACGGGCCTTAACACTATGGTGGAGGTACGGAGCTATCCTAATCCCCTACATTGAACATCGGCGCAGCTATGATATTGTCATCCCACCTAATTGAGGCGGTCATCTGCAGCAGTACACCAAACACCAGCCCATGGCTACGTTGCCCAGCCCCCGCCCAAACGCCAAGACAAGCCGAATCAGTCGAAGCCGAATCAGACGACGCCGACAGACGACCCCCGACAGGGCCGGATTACGAAATTTAGAGGCCCCGGGCTAAGGCAGTTCAGATGGCCCCTAATGATGATGATAGTGCTGAACATGATGACGATGGTGGTGGTGGTAACGACAATGACGGCAATATGTATATTTCACCCCCTTATAGATTACAAATATCGTTCATTTTATGATGCATCAGAAGGCTCCGTATGGGTAGCTTCGATGATTAGGAAATTCGAATTTCACTGGGTGGAAATGAAGCAGAAGCGATTATAGATGAGAGGCTGTTTCGGAAATAGTCAATCACTCACTAAAGGCTTAACTCCATGGGACAAATATGCTGCGAATAACCGACGAATTTTGGCCGGCGGATTTTGCTCTGCGCGTGGAATCAACACAGTGGCTGCGCGCGCAAAACGAGCGTGCCGTCGGGCGGCGTTCGCCAGTTCATGGAGTTCAGCCTTAAGGCTGAACTCCATGGGACGAATTATGTGACGAATAACTGGCGAACGCCGCCCGACGGCACGCTCGTTTTGCGCGCGCAGCCACTGTGTTGATTCCACGCGCAGAGCAAACGCCGCCGGGCAAAATTCGTCGGTTATTCGCAGCATATTCGTCCCTCGGAGTTCAGCCTTTAAGAGCACAAAGCAATGAACAATTGGGGAAAATGTTAAATGTCGCGCACATTGAGCCGCCCCATGGCCTCGTAAACTTCCGTTGAAAAGTTGAAAATTATGACTGCGCGTTCCTATGAAATTGTTTGACCTGGTCTACAGCCTTATTTATAGACGCTTTCAGGCAGCTGTGCATGGGCGCTGCAATAACCGACCTTCAGTTTTTGTTCCCTCTTATTCCGTTCACTACACTTCATCATTGCGATAGCAGGGGAGGTTATTGCCATTTTAAGTGTTACTGTGTCCTTCTCCCCACCATAGGCCCTTGTGGAGGCTCGTCAACGCCCGCTACAGTGGCTCGGGATCTTGGTAAGACAAGAGAAGGTCGGCTATGGCGGCTCAATCTGGCGCGCGCTGAAAGCGTCTATACAGTACGTGGCTCTGGCGGCTTGCATAAATTCATCATGATGTTGAGTTAGAGAGATGGCACAGACGACCCCTTGATGTCGAGTGTCATGATTACTTCGGCGCAAATTACATTAAACAGTAACCGAAAGGATACCCGCAAAATTCCCATTACAAAAACAAACAAAAAAAAATTATTTTCGCTGCCCATAAAGACATGCCTCGCGAGTCACAACTCAAAAACTGCCCTTAGAATATAGTGCTTTTATTTCATAAATTGTTCCGATTGATTGGAGCTTGTCTAACTAGCACTTTTTTAATTATTTACTGACTTGAACAACAAAGCAACAAAGATCACAATTTACCGCCGAATTCAGAAACCTCACTCAAACTACACTCAAACTTAAAGGGATTATCCGGTCAAATTTCGTATTCATGAAAACATTTAGACCTCATTGTCAATGGCTGCAGGAGCATCTTCCACGACAAATCTGAATTTTGTGTGCTTCCCTGGAGGAGTAATTGTATTTTAACCCAAGCGTGCATAAACGGCGTTTTCCTCTTCCACCTTCAGGGAAGCGGAGTTTCTGAGGTAACATCAGGCAAAGAACGCGCCGAACTGAAGTGCACTTCGAATTTTGTCCTCCGCGTGAGCGGTACGACGTGGTTCACCCTCGCTGCTGCGCTAGATTTTTTTTTTTTTTTTTTTTTTTTAGAATGAAAGGGTATTTTCGTTGTGCGGTTGTCGCGCTCCACACTTCTCCGTGACATTTACAGTGGCGAGTAATATGGAACGCTGCGGTGCGTCGGGAGCACTGTGTTCCCACGGAGGAATGAGGCATAGGATATGACAATTGCAAGACTGGAGTGACGTCACGTCAGGCATGGGAGTGCAGCCGTTGATACTTGCGAAATTCGGCATGGAGTTTCGTTCACTTATCCGTCGTTGATTACACTAAATTGGGGTGTCGTTTAATGGAATAAAAATGGCCTATGTTAATCATTAGGCTCCCACCAGGTAACCATCACAAAATCTTAAGAACTTCCGGTTTTCACCGGACAATCCCTTTAAGGGCCCCTCCACTTCCTCGAGGAAGGCGCGAGGGCCGGCGCTGGCCAATCGCGAGGACGGACCCGCCGTCGCGATTGGCCAGCGCCGGCCCTCGCGCCTTCCTCGAGGAAGTGGAGGGGCCCTTAAGTTTGAGTGTAGTTTGAGTGAGGTTTCTGAATTCGGCGGTTAATCTTGGTGCGGTTAAAGCACTTAGGGCTCAAACAGCTTCGTCCACTCTCTTCTAATAACTGAACTCTCGTGTTCCAAACTAATTTTCGAATATGACTGTGCCTTCTAGGACCCTTCGCAAACAACTTGGATTGATAAATAGGAAAGAATTCAAAAGAGAGCTGCAAGGTTTGTCTTGGATCGGTGTGGGCGGAGGGAGAGCTGCACTAAAATGAAAAGAGAATTGAATTGGGAACAATCTTCCTCCCGACGAAAGAAGTTGAGATTGAAGTTTTTATTTCTTATATACAATAATAAGACCGGTATTAATAAAGAATACACTCTAAGAAATGCCTCCAGGTCTATTGCGAGAAGAGTATATTGTCTTCTGCGCAACCCTTGTGTGACAGATTCACGGGGGATCTCAATTAAGGAATTGCTGCATCAGGCCATCGGGTGAAACAATCGATGACGATGAAGAGGTACCGATAATTTTGAGAGCGTGAAAGGGGTCCAACAATGTCCATAAGGATGTGGGTGAAGCGTGCATTTTGGGGAGCTGAAATGTCGCGTTAGGGGTGATAGTGTGGGAGTGGACTTGGGTACGCTGACCGTTTATGCAGGTACGTGCCCACTGTAGGATGTCAGAATTCATGCCAGGCCATACACAACGTGATGAAATGAGCCGAGCCGTTGCGTCGCTTTGATATCTGGGTGCGCCAAGGAATGAACAAATTTCTGTGTCAAGTCAATGAAGGAAGCACGTCAAGGGCTTCCCGCCAGAAAGCTTTAGGGAGGTATGGCTATGGTTGGCTGGTGGAAACGTCGAACATCACTGCAGGTGACGATGCGTCTAGCTGTACCTCTCCGAACTGCAACGAGCAGGAAAAGGAATTGCGCAGCGTCTGGAGCTCGGAGTCAGCTTTCTGAAAAGCTGCAAGGGTCGAGTAATCTAGGGACGGGCGTTCTATGTAAGACGCCTGAATGTTGATGCGAAAAAGTGGATCGGCGAAGACATTCCTATGTTCCTTCATGAGCCTGATGACGGTGGTAAATTCTGATATAAAGGCAGGTAGCCGACGTACTTCTCTTGGCGAGTGCGCAGCACTGCGAGAGTCAATGGCATACGTCATGGCTTATGGTCTGTTAGTATGAAGAATTATCAACCGTAGAAAGTGGCGAAAGTAGGCATTTGAGTGCGGAGTAGATTGTATGGAACTCGCGTTCAAAAGCACTGTACTTAATTACTGCAGGTGGTAGCGATGCTCCAAGTGAATTGACATTCTTGTCCGGCTTACATACAAAGCGTGAAATCACAGTCCTCCCATTTCCTTTTTTCTTTTCTTGAGAGAGAGAGGAAAGGGAGCAATTTATCGCCTTCCCTTTTTTGACGCAAAAATGTGAGAGGCATTGCTTTGATTGCGGGTCTTAAGGCTGGTTCACACATTTGCAACAGTTGCGTTCGCATGCAACCGAAACGACTGTAACGACAAAGTCACCGGGACAAGTGTTTGCCGTACACAGCATGGTAGGCGATGTAAGGGGTAGCTTCGCGAAGCAATCCATGAGTCACGGTTGTTGCGGTGTTTTGGTCGTTACGGTCGTTTCAGTTGCATGCGAACGCAACTGTTGCAAATGTGTGAACCAGCCTTTACAGAAGCAGGACGTGCGTGCGGATAATTCTTGACTTTTTAGACTCGGAAAAGTCAAGTTAGAGCCATGAAAAGACCAAGAAGGTTTGAGTGCCCTTTTCACCGTGCCCCTTTCACTATTATTGACGACGTGCGCGACCGAAAGCGTCGCTGTGGTCGGCCTTCCACGATTGGCCGAACGCTGACTATGACGTCAGAAAAGGATTTATCATCGACGGAAATAAGAGGAATGAAAGAACTTTAATTTTGACGGTGTTGGCAGTGTTCCTTTGAGAGCGCAATGATTTCAAGCTTCCACCATGCTATTTAGAAACACCATCGAACTTGTTGTTTGCAAGGTAATGACGTCACAAGGGGAAAACATAGGAGGGCGCCACCAAAACATCTCGCCGCTAATTAGCCACGTGCGCGACCGAAAGCGTCGCTGTGGTCGGCCTTCCACGATTGGGCGAACGCTGACTATGACGTCAGAAAGGGGATTTATCATCGACGGAAATAAGAGGAATGAAAGAACTTTAATTTTGACGGTGTTGGCAGTGTTCCTTTGAGAGCGCAATGATTTCAAGCTTCCACCATGCTATTTAGAAACGCCATCGAACTTGTTGTTTGCAAGGTAATGACGTCACAAGGGGAAAACATAGGAGGGCGCCACCAAAACATCTCGCCGCTAATTAGCCCCGTGCGCGACCGAAAGCGTCGCTGTGGTCGGCCTTCCACGATTGGGCGAACGCTGACTATGACGTCAGAAAGGGGATTTATCATCGACGGAAATAAGAGGAATGAAAGAACTTTAATTTTGACGGTGTTGGCAATGTTCCTTTGAGAGCGCAATGATTTCAAGCTTCCACCATGCTATTTAGAAACACCATCGAACTTGTTGTTTGCAAGGTAATGACGTCACAAGGGGAAAACATAGGAGGGCGCCACCAAAACATCTCGCCGCTAATTAGCCACGTGCGCGACCGAAAGCGTCGCTGTGGTCGGCCTTCCACGATTGGGCGAACGCTGACTATGACGTCAGAAAGGGGATTTATCATCGACGGAAATAAGAGGAATGAAAGAACTTTAATTTTGACGGTGTTGGCAGTGTTCCTTTGAGAGCGCAATGATTTCAAGCTTCCACCATGCTATTTAGAAACACCATCGAACTTGTCGTTTGCAAGGTAATGACGTCACAAGGGGAAAACATAGGAGGGCGCCACCAAAACATCTCGCCGCTAATTAGCCCCGTGCGCGACCGAAAGCGTCGCTGTGGTCGGCCTTCCACGATTGGGCGAACGCTGACTATGACGTCAGAAAGGGGATTTATCATCGACGGAAATAAGAGGAATGTAAGAACTTTAATTTTGACGGTGTTGGCAGTGTTCCTTTGAGAGCGCAATGATTTCAAGCTTCCACCATGCTATTTAGAAACACCATCGAACTTGTTGTTTGCAAGGTAATGACGTCACAAGGGGAAAACATAGGAGGGCGCCACCAAAACATCTCGCCGCTAATTAGCCCCGTGCGCGACCGAAAGCGTCGCTGTGGTCGGCCTTCCACGATTGGGCGAACGCTGACTATGACGTCAGAAAGGGGATTTATCATCGACGGAAATAAGAGGAATGAAAGAACTTTAATTTTGACGGTGTTGGCAGTGTTCCTTTGAGAGCGCAATGATTTCAAGCTTCCACCATGCTATTTAGAAACACCATCGAACTTGTTGTTTGCAAGGTAATGACGTCACAAGGGGAAAACATAGGAGGGCGCCACCAAAACATCTCGCCGCTAATTAGCCCCGTGCGCGACCGAAAGCGTCGCTGTGGTCGGCCTTCCACGATTGGCCGAACGCTGACTATGACGTCAGAAAGGGGATTTATCATCGACGGAAATAAGAGGAATGAAAGAACTTTAATTTTGACGGTGTTGGCAGTGTTCCTTTGAGAGCGCAATGATTTCAAGCTTCCACCATGCTATTTAGAAACACCATCGAACTTGTTGTTTGCAAGGTAATGACGTCACAAGGGGAAAACATAGGAGGGCGCCACCAAAACATCTCGCCGCTAATTAGCCCGTGCGCGACCGAAAGCGTCGCTGTGGTCGGCCTTCCACGATTGGGCGAACGCTGACTATGACGTCAGAAAGGGGATTTATCATCGACGGAAATAAGAGGAATGAAAGAACTTTAATTTTGACGGTGTTGGCAGTGTTCCTTTGAGAGCGCAATGATTTCAAGCTTCCACCATGCTATTTAGAAACACCATCGAACTTGTTGTTTGCAAGGTAATGACGTCACAAGGGGAAAACATAGGAGGGCGCCACCAAAACATCTCGCCGCTAATTAGCCCCGTGCGCGACCGAAAGCGTCGCTGTGGTCGGCCTTCCACGATTGGCCGAACGCTGACTATGACGTCGGAAAGGGGATTTATCATCGACGGAAATAAGAGGAATGAAAGAACTTTAATTTTGACGGTGTTGGCAGTGTTCCTTTGAGAGCGCAATGATTTCAAGCTTCCACCATGCTATTTACACACACCATCGAACTTGTTGTTTGCAAGGTAATGACGTCACAAGGGGGAACCATAGGAGGGCGCCACCAAAACATCTCGCCGCTAATAGACATTTTCTATCTGCTCGCGCACGCGTGTGTCGAGCTGCCCGTCGTCAGTGCGTTCAACTACGTCTATGCCACACCTTCACATCGATATGTCCTAGTATCAAACTCCCCAACAGCACTTTTTCGCGTTTTGCAAGTGTGGTTGTACCCGCACCTGAGATGGTGCGCACGTAGGCACATTCCATTCTTTCAGTGGCAATTAATCCCTCAGCTGCCAAAGCAAAAAAAAAAAAAAAACTGACAATCGCTTGTTCGTGCTGTGTCCCATTACGTACATGTACGCCGCTCCAACGCCCTTTTTAATCAGCTGCCTGATTATACGTTTTACTTAAACTCGCGAAGCCAATTACGAGCTGCCATTCTTGATTTCAAAGAACTGTAATCTGTGTAGCTTTATTTTTATTTCTTATTTTTTAAGATGCCATTTTAGTGAACATTGCCGCTACTCCGGGCGACTCCATAATAGCCCACTTTGGTTTTGGTGTGTCCGCGCTCTTTATGGTTTACGTGTTTCGTTTGAATAAAATATTAACATAATTACTACTATTGTTATCCTTATTACTATAACCTCAAACACGCTCCTATAGCACACCTCCAGGTTGAGTCCAACCCCCCCCCCTTCTCCTCCCTTTCCAGAATGTTCAACATAAGAAGCTAGACCATCGCGGCAGTGGTGTAGCCAGGGGGGGGGGGCGGATTTATGGGGCTTCAGCCCCCCCCCCCCCCCTTCCCGAAATCCAGCCGACCTTTAACATAACCATGCATTTTGAACCCCCTACCCTCCCCTTCCCCCCTCCGCACCCCAAGTCATGGACATCCCAGCCACCTCAGCCCCCCCCCCCCCCCCCCAGAAAAAAATTCCTGGCTCGGCCACTGCATCGTGGTGTACTTCGGCAGACCCAACAGCCGTTAGCTCAATACCGAGAAAATCTTGAAATTCCCCGGTTCTCCGTGTGCGTGGGAACTGGCGATCCCCCGCGCAGGGTGCTGAGAAAGCGTGAACCAGGAAGGCGAAGCGTGTCGCAGTCGGCGCAACGGTGGCGCACGACACGGGCGACGACGTGCGGCGTCGACAGCGGCGCGGGATGGGCGAGATCGGCGAGCCCATTAGCGATACCTCCGAGGGGCGACCAGGGCTGTGAGATACCGGCGCGGCCGACGGTCGCGCGCGCTCCGCGCAGTTAGCGGGCCTAGCGGCACAGCGGCCTGATGGGCCCCGATTCTTCCGGCTTTCACGACGGGTGTGAACTGTCTCTCCGCGGTCCCCGTATAGCTCTGCTCGTCCATTAGCACCGATTCCCCGCGGGTGCTCTTCGCAGGCGCTGCTATTAGGGCCCGGTGCCAACAACCCACGCGGAAGGAGCGCCGCAGTGAAAGCGGCCGCCGCGACGGCCCTGCCCACCGGCGTCGGTTGGCGCGCTCGTCGGCAGCACGCCCTCGGCCCATCGGGACCGGCCGAGGGCACCGGACTATGGGCGACGGGCGCGCTGACCCTGGAAGCCCGAGAATCGGCCAGAGGACCGCGCGACGCCCAGTTCCACGTTCTGCCGGACTGCGCGGACGCTGCAGCGGCGAACGCGTAGTCTTTGCTGTATTCTCCCGGACGTTCCGAACAGTGTGTTGCTGCTTTTCCTGTGGAAATATCAACTTCGATGACCACTTTCATGCCCGAGCCTTCTTTTACTAACTCAATAAAGAATAATCTTGAAATGACGCGAAGAAAATTGTATAACTCTCGGTGTTTTAGTAGACTTTTTCAAAGCCTTGGATCGTATTAGGTAACCATGCCACTCTACATATCTAGCTTGATTTCTGCAGCTTCCGTTGTGTAACACTTGAAGTGATAGCTACACATACGATTTCGGGAACATTCCGTCATCATCCGTATTCAGTGGTCCAGCATACAACCATTAGCTGCCGGTGTTCCCCAGGGAAGTATGTTGGGTCTAAAGTCACTGGATCTGGGAAAGTAGCGCCATTGCCTTCCCACCTGTTCGCCGGACACAAACAAATACCGACATACAGACGACAAAACCTCTCAAGGTGATTGGCTCAACGCTGTCGGTTGCCATGTTGATCGCCATTTTGGACCCTTTCAAAGCTTCGAAGCTTCGAAATGTCGCCAAAACCAGTCGCACCAAGATTGCTATAAAGCATCATCGTACTGAAAGCGTTCCTCGGCCAATATGAGCGTCTTTGGCATTGTGCATGCAACAAACTTGTCACTCATGCTTATTTGCCCAGATCTCTTACAATTATGTTGCTCTTCTTGCGTGTTTCAAGACAGTAAAATTATTTTTCGATGCCTCCAAGCGCTGACTTTTTCGCCACGCAACCACGCTCTCGTCCATGCCCATGCGCAGATAAATGAAACGGGTCAGGTTCTGGTGAGCTCGTAGCTTCCACTGCACTGTTAGCTTAGGGATGAACGAAGCAGACTATCGTGATGACGTGACGCCGTGAATCTGTCTTGCCTGGAGTTCGTGAGCCGTGGCCTTCCAGCGATGTCTTTACAAGTGAGCTTGTCTCCTTCGTCTTTCCAGCCCGCCTTTGTGCGTCTGTCAAGTCTTCGTACTAGGCTTTGCGCTCAGATAGACGTCGTTTATTTGCTCTGATATATCTTTCACGACATTTCACCGTGAAAAATAATTTTTCTATTTTCTAAAGCTCGCAAACGAACTTTCTTTTTCATTTGGAAGAGAAGTAATTTAAAAAGTAATGTGTAATTTTCTGAAAATTACTGCCTGAAATTAATTTATTACATTACTAAATTACCAGCCTCGAAAAGAAATTAATTACATTACTCATTACAACGAAAAGTAATTAAGTTACTGTAATTTCATTACAGTAATTTCATAATTGCCATTCTGTCACGCGTGTAGCAGCGCCGGCTCTGGTGACGCATGCCATCACGCTAAACACACAAAACAAAAATCAGCAAAATTCCAAATTCCATGACACAGGTCAAGGCTAAGACGCGAAGAGCTCGAACCGGGAGTTGGTGTTTCACGCGCAAAAAAGAAACATAAACGCCGCGACGCCAGGTGGTTTGACGTCACTCCTTAGATATAGGTGCGCATACCCTATGGTGGCATGAATCCCGCACTGTCGATTGTTTGACGGCACGGAATCTAGCCGGTTTCGGAAGTGGAAATTAGTTTTCTGTTGTTCAGAACTATAAAGAAGGGAAAAATCTCAGCGATAAGGTCGTTATGCGAAGCTCTTTAGGACTGGTGCTCAATCAGTTGAGCTCGTACACCCGAAGAGAGGGCACCGCAATTGCTTCAAAGTTTCCACGCATGAGACCTTTACGGTACTTGTAAGAATACAAGTAAACCCTGTATGCATGCGGGAGCCTGTACGGAAACAGGTTCGGCTCTTCGAAAGATGGCATACATGCTATCCAGGTAAACACTAGTTAAATCCAGAACCGAGCGAGAAAAATACCTATAAACAATAAAATGCGCAACAAAAATAAAATGAAGAAATATTGAAAACTGTCTTAATATTTTTCAGTAAATGTGTCAGAGATGTGCATCGCCAAAACGTTTTATGCAAAACCTATTGCTTAATTATGTAGGCACTAAGAAGAAGAGTCAAAGTAAATAACCAAAACAAGGCGTGTACGACCGCAGGTGCAAAGTGCCATTCGTTTTATTATTTTTTTTCTTTAGAACAGTTACTGCAGCAGATGCAAGTACGTGCAACGCGTGTAACTAGACTTTCAGAATGCTTCTTGGTGGTTGGGTACTTTAGCCAAAGTTCTGTTCGCCAAGTTGTATTCGTAGGTCGCTGCGATTGGCTGTTCCAGCGCTCTGCGGGAGAACCAGGCGCGCGTGTACAGTGGCCCAATTTTTTAATAATATCAAGCGAGCGTCGACCGCCGGGAAAGCTCTTTCCGTTGCGAGCAGTCGTCTGCTAGGCTGTTCCGTTGACCGCACACAGCCCCTGTTCATTATCTGCTGGTATAGCTAACCGCCTTTAAAGGGCCTCTGACACGCCAAACAAAAAAACATTTTTTTTTTCATGCTAGGTGTTGAAATGGCATATCAGGACATTACAAAAGAATTGTTTCACTATAGATTTGCGTAGTTTTTTTTAATAAAAAATAGAAATACGAGGCCCAATTGAAAGTTCCCGCCAGTGCACTGTGACGTAACAGTGTAACGCAAGGTGTCAGGGCGGTCAGAAGGGAGGCATCGCCGGACGTCACGTGAGTTGTATCTCTCCTCGTGCTTACCGCGAGTGCGTGTAATATTTTTTTTTTTTATATTTTTGTTATTCTCCGCACCTCCACGAGCGAGCCAGGCAGACAAGGTTTCTTTTATTTGCTTTTTATCGCTTAATGTTGCTGTAAAGGTAGAAGAAGAGGAGTCAGTGAATTGACGTGATCAACTACACTCTCAAAAATGCCTGCGCGACTACTTACCCGCAAAACACTCGAAGAGACAATCTCTGTGATCTACGAAATCAGCTCAGCGAATGATGAGGCGGAACATCCGTTTAGACCTGAAAATGAAGTCTGCGCTGTGGCATTACGCAAGGCAAAGCGTCATGGTCGCATTGCGTAATGCCACAGCGCAGACTTCATTTTGAGGTCTAAACAGGTGTTCCACCTCATCATTCGCTGAGCTGATTTCGTAAATCACAGAGATTGGCTCTTCGAGCGTTTTGCGGGTGATTAGACGCGCAGGCATTTTTTAGAGTGTAGAAGGTGCTGTGTGAGGGACTGTCTCGGTAGTTCAGCAACTGAAGAAGAGATCACACTGCATGCATTTCCGAGAGACATACAAGAGATGGACCGGTGGCTGACTGCGATGCCCGCAGGACAGCTATTAAAATCCGTGGGTAGGCGATGGATATGCTCGATGCACTTTAGTGATGAATATTACAACCCTAGGCGAAGTTTACTAAAACTGCCCAGCCTGCCCCACACCCAGCGTACGAGCCGCCTGTACGCCGAGTACCGGTATTTTCTAAAATTACGACAAACTGAAAATGTCAAGGTAATTCCTGCGCGGTGATTCTCTTTCAACTCCAGCCTGAACTTGTAGACTGTAGGCAACAAAACTAGACTAACTTGTGAATATCCCTAGGCATTGGAAACTTCCTGTCGTAAAGTTTTAAGTATGCAATCTTGAGCATTGTTATATTCAAGCAAACGAGTGGGAATTCTTCGTGTGATGTTATGCAACATATCGGCTGCAGGTCTGTAAGTTTCCTGCCCATCTCCCTGCAGCAGCGGCACTCAATGAGGTATCCTTTCTTTCCCTCAATGAGGAATCCTTTGCTGACGTCATAGTCAGCATTCGGCCAGTCGTAGCAGGCCGACCACAGCTACGCTTTCGATCGTGCACGTCGCTCGTTTCAGCTTACGTCCAGACGCAGCCGATGCTGCAAGCGCGAGCTCCGGGCTTTCAGCGTCGCTGCAAGCACGCCCGCTCGTGCAGTGCAAGCACTGTTCAGCGCCACATGCTCGCGCTTGTAGCATCGACTGCGTCTGGACTTAAGCAGAAACGAAGTATACCAGCTAGAGCATAATAGCTGTGGCGGCAGGTTCGCTCGCTAGGCTTAATACTCAAGCGAATAAGATATTGAATAGGATATTCGCTGGGCCTGGCGGTCTAAAGACGATGCCGTGAAAGTAGGTTTAGAAACGCGTGATGAGAATTGCCAGCAGGACCCGGGCAAATTGATTGGCGCTCGGGATGTTTCCTCCGATGCACACGCGTGCTCGTTCTCGCGTGCGCCGCGGCAAACGCGCTCACGGGGCCCACCGTATCGGGTTTCAGCGGCCCGTAACGGTTCTTGAGGACGCGGTCATTCTGCACGTGTTGGCAACTCTCCCACGCCTGCGCGTCCTGTGGTCCAGCGCCGGGTCGCCGGCTGGCGAGCAACTGCGACTCGGCACCGGAGGCCACTTACGTCCCACTTGCGCACCGTGGCTGCAGTCAGCGACGCCGACGCTTCAGAGCGTTCAGCGACTGAAGAGCCGTTAGCGTGTGCTCGGCGAAACGCGGGAGCCGTCCGCAACGGCTGCGCCCGTACCCACGGAAGGCAGCCAGACGTGGAACCCGCTGCCCGTGCACGGCCTTCGGGCGAAAGACGGCGCACTCGCCGCTACTTGCCAAAGATCCATAGTGCACGTTCGGGGATGACACATCGTGCAATACTGCTTAATACATTTCGATAATGGCTAAGCAGGACCCGACCTGTAGAACCGACCAAAAATGGGGGTTTGTTTCAGGCGCGGACAAGCGCGTTTTGAAGCGGCCACGCCCATCGGTGATTCCGTGCCTGGGTGGCCAAACGAACGACGTTGGTGCAGCCCTCAAATTACGCCCTGCCATGGGAACCGTCCCGGTGTACCGAGACCGACCATTTGCTTCGCCGGTAGGCCGTCTGGTGATGGAGCTCGTGCACACGTCTGACGTGGCCCGCGTTGGAAGCAAGGTCCTTCCTCGTTCCACGTTCGTGCTACGTCAGGTATTGCCCTTTACTGTACAACTTTGGCGAGTCACCGTGGCGCACGGGTATTCTTGTGGCTCAGCACGACAGCGGCATCTAACGAGCCGACGGGACCAATCAAAACAGCGTCAAAAGTGCACCAAAATGGTGTTCGTCGCGTTGTGTATTTGGACTTGTCGACGCTGAACCGATCATACAGCCCAGTGACTTGCGCTTGCGACGGTGTGTGGTGATTGGCCCGATCAGCGCGTAGCGTCGGCTGCGTCCGGACTTACTCTCTTAAAATTGCCTGCATGTTTACTTACCCGCAAAACACTCGAAGAGCCAATCTCTGTTATCTACGAAATCAGCTCAGCGAATGATGGGGCGGAACATCTGTTTAGACCTCGAAATGAAGTCTGCGCTGTGGCATTACGCAATGCAACCATGACTTTTTTTTCATTGCGTAATGCCACAGCGCAGACTTCATTTTTAGATCTAAACGGTTGTTTCGCCTCATCATTCGCTAAGCCGATTTCGTAGATTGCAGAGATTGGCTCTTTGAGTGTTTTGCGGGTAAGTAGACGCGCAGGCATTTCTTAGGGCGTAGGTGGAACGAAGTCGTGAGGTTCATGTGACGTCCCGCATCACTGGTTCTCAAGCATACACTCTAAAAATGTTTGTGCATCTACTTTCACGCACAACACTCGGAGAGCCAATCACCGCAACTTATGGAGGCAGCTCAGCGAATGACAATGCCAAAGCATATGTTTAGATGAAAACACTGAGTCCGAGTTGTGACATTAAGCAATGCAAAATCTTAAGCTTGCATTGCTTAATGTCACAACTCAGACTGCGTTTCTTGGTCTAAACATATGTTTCGGCATTGTCATTCGCTGAGCTTTCTCCGTAAGTTGCGGTGATTGGCTCCCCGAGTGTTGTGCGGGAAAGTAGACGCACGGCTTTTTTTTTTAGTGCATTCTGCCGCTGTAGTCAAAATCAGTTTGAGGAAGGCGACGCATGACTTCTTAGGTTCAGGCTTCTCGCTTCCTGATTGGTCCTTTGGCGTCCTTATCGGTTAATTCCGCACTCTCATTGGCTGCGGAGCGCTAAGAAGATGCTCGGGGCTGGCCGTACCCTGCGTTGCTTAAGATGTCAGCGACTATCGAGAACGTTCCGCGAATCGCCTTTTGTGAGCCGCTAGTTTGCTTACTGGGCCATCGGACCACGTTCCGAGCATGCGCAATAGCTCCTCCTTTCTGAAGAATATCGTACACCACCCATGCGCCCTGTGACTTTGCGTATATTGAAGCGACGGAAAGGCCCGTGTACCGTTGTTGCCCTGCTCGCACCTTCGGGCCCGTTTGCGCCCCACAGGATGTCGGCGAGAAACATAAAGCCGGGGTCACAGCTGCTCACACACACCATACAAAAGACAGTCTGGAAACACGTATCACCGTAATATCCGTGCTTCGAATGCCGCGTGTAAAATTTTCCCCTTTAACTCATTGCCACGATGAAGCCGGAGTCACCCTGCTTATACATAACGCGAAAGACAGTCTGCTTACATAGTCGAACGCGAGTCACCGCGAGATCCGTGCTTCGAATGCCGCGTGGCAATGGGTTCAAGGAGAAACTTGGCAGGCGGCATTCGAACCACGGATATGCCGGTGACTCGTGTTTGCAGCCTGCCTTTTGTATAACGTGTGAGCAGTGTGGCCCCGACCTTTTTATCCAGGGCCCAAGAGAGTTTTCCGGAATTCGTTTTGTTTTCGTTTTGAAATAAATAATGCAAAGAAACAGGGCCCAACGTGTTTTAATAGGTGAGCGGCGTTTGACAACTTCCGGTTCCTTAAGAAATGTTGTTTCACTAGTGGCAAGCGACGACAATAAGCTGCAAGCCTGTGCAAGCATAATTATGAAACCTCCAGACTGTAGTTTTCAGAACCATACTTAGACAGCTTTGCAGATGATCGTCATCGTTTGTCAAAAGCTTAACAAAAATTCCTAAGGAACCGGAAGTGGCCAAACGCCGCTCACCTATTAAAGCGAAGCTGAAGAGGTTCTTGAAACAAAAACGAGTTAGAGGGGCATTCTAGAGTATTTCTATCCCGTGGATCTGAATATTACGTTTGTTTTCTTCGCTGATGGAACGAAACGCGAGAACACACGAAAATCCTCCGACCAGTCGTTACGCCATAAAAGGATATTTCGACCGCCAAGCGCGTGTCTCTCGTGTGGGCAGCGCGTGCAATTACAAGCTTGTAAGGTATACTCCCCCGCACTGACACCAGTCGTGACGTCTTTTTCTGCGGTTGACCTTTTTTGAAAATAGCAAGAGTGAGCGTGCATATATCTTTGATACGTGCTGAAGATGCGCGAGAGCGGAGATTCCTTTTATCACGTAGCGCTCCGGGACAAAGGGGCTTAGCGGTACTTTGAACGTGATTTTCTGCAGCCTCCGTGCACCAAACTAAAAAAAAAAATAATCTTGATATTCGTCATCCTAGAGGCCAAATGAAGACGATTGAAGTGTTTTTTACTCAAATGCATAACCGCTTCAGCTTCTCTTTAATCGCTACCATTTGCCAGACAGCCCCCCCCCCCCCCCCTCTTTTGTTAAGGGTGGTCATATCTTCTCCATCCTTTATTCTAGAATTTCTCTACCGTGACCGAGTAAAGCCTCTGTGCAGACAACAAGTTTTGGCACGGAAACAAACCCCTCCGTTTCGGCCAACGAGAAGAGGAGATTGTCTGGAGAGTCGGGCTCTCCAACAAGCAAGACTCACTTGGCGGCCGGCATTGAAAGAACGCCAACCACAAAGCCGCAAGCTCAGAAGAACCAGCGCGCGCACAATGGTTGGACGGATCACATGCGCCGAACAACTCAGAAGGCGGAGACATATGTGGTCCTGTCGTTCTGCTCCCATACTTCAAAACCAAAAAGAAAGTCCAAGGGTTGTTTCCATCTTGTAAATTCCCGGTTATAGTGAAAGCTAGAGCGAGATTAAAAAAAAAAGTATTATTATGTATGGTAAGGGTGTGCTAATAGTCGTTTGATTCGAATAGCGCCGCGTGATTGGTAGCCTCCGCAGGGCAGTGGTAAACCACAACGTGCCAACTCTCTTTGCAGTGATTAAGCGAGAGATAACACTCAATTGTTAGATTCAAAGCAATATTCTATTTGGGCAATTATCGCAAAACCGAGCCATCCCTCGTGTAAATATGGGGCTTGTTTCACAGGCACTTCGAAGGACTTCGGAACAAGCTACTTTAAAAGGAAACTAAAGCAAATCTGTAGTTGAGAAAACACACACACACACTTAAACCGTTTTTATTTGCCCTCCATGACCACGAACACCAAGAAAATATTTCATATTGATGCGCCATGAAGCCATCAGCGCTGTCAAAATAGCGCTGAAGTCTCTCGTTCCCGACCCCTTCGGTGGCAGGAGGGAATAGACCCTTTCCGGAATTCAGTCTGGCCACTTTGATCAATATCATCATCATCTGAAAAGGGGCATATGCGTCATACTAATGGCGGTTTTCTGTTTACTGATGAAGGAAGAAGTTGAAGATGCTCCTAAGCAAATGATCCGAGGCCTACACATTCTAGACTTTAGCGCGACGTGAAGCAGGAATTGGATGCAAGAGCTGCGTAAGCGTGAATTTCTAACTCGGTCCCAGTCAATATGTTAGTAGCACACACTCGGCTTCAAAGCCCCTTCATGTATAAAACTCTAATAATAATTGTGGTTGTGGGGATATTTATACAGCGTGTAGTTGGTCAGCCATTTAAAGTTGCGACGAGTCACTCGCTGTAGATGAGCAATTTAGCCAGTGCAGTACAACTGCTAGCCTGGGGTCTTTAACGTGCACCACGCAGTAGTGATACACGACCGCACGCCTGTACGATGCTCATCCAGATCGAAACGGGCAGGGGTGGGGATTGAACCGAGGATCCCTGGGTTCTGCAGCGCGTGCTTTCGCTCCACGTGCTCCGAGCTGGTGTGCGCTAGACCACTCGGTCACCGATCCCCCCTATAAAACTCTATCGAGGCATCTGTGTGCGTTGGCGCTTCGTTCTGACTTCTTGCATTTTTTTCGCCATCGACACTGAAAGAGATTGAAAAAGAACTGTACAGTGAAGGGCACATTCCCGTCTACCGTTGACTTGCGAAAGTGACGGTGCCCCATAACATACTGCAGACCACAGGTTCATTGCCGCCATTAGTACGGTAAAAGTTAAACTGTCATTTGAGTCGCCTCCGCAAGCCTAACCCAAGCAGTCAAAAGCGCTGCATGTGTTTCCTCAAAAACGGCATGAGCAAGGCAGTTTACACCTCAACGTTGATCATAGTCACGAGTTGGGAAAGCTCAGGGAACGTGCTGAGTTACGGACATTGTTAGGGTTCACATATTCTCGTCATTGCAGCGATTGGACACGCGCTGCTACCCGAGTGCTCGTCGAGGCATTGATTGTCACGAGCCCAAATCAAGTGCTCACTCAGCGCTCACGTGCAATCTATGAGCCGCATTTGAATATCTTTACCGTGGGTTAAGTTGCGATTTTGCTTGCGATTTCGCAACTGCGACGTCGGGCACCGCAATCTCCACCATGATTGTTTTGCCGTGCGAGCGACGCCGCAACTGCAAAATCTTTTTTATTTTTGGTAATGATGATTGAGAGGCAGAGAGGTAAGCCTGGAATTATGTCCTAGCTGGCTACTCTGCAGAGGAGAAGGGATATACAAGGGGGATGAGGTAATGACTATGAAAAGGTAGAAATAAAGCGATGAGGGGTTGAGAGGTTGAAAGAGCTTAAAGAGTTAGTTACTTTTTTGCCTATAGGAATTGCATTAGTCGGGTGTCTAGAAGGAATTTAACGAGCGCTTTCGTGACTCTTACTGAATGTTCTGTGCACTGCCATGAACACAACAGCCTGTCACAAGAAAGAGGTATGTCGTCCAGGCTCTGGAGTGTCGTTTGAAGGTCTTGTCGTTCCATGGCATAGATGACACAGTCACAAAGATGAGGTGACATGTTTCTGGGACATCCTAGACTGGGCAAGGGGGCTGCCTCTTCTTTTTATAGGGTGCAGGAAGTGTCGGGTAAACGCCACCCCATATCGGAGTCTGCGTAGCACTGCCTGACGCCTGCGTGGAAGTCGTAATGGATATTTAAAAGTAAGATGTGGATCCGGGCGTAGTGATACTCGGAATCAGCCCACATCTGGGATGCCAGGCGCTTGGCTGCACTCCGCACTGCCGAGTTGGCATCCGATTTGAGGAACAGAATTTCCAAAGCTGCCTCGTTTCCTGAAGTAGCACGGTGGCTTGGAATCCACTGGAATGGCTTGGAATCCAGGTTAAATCGTACCACATGAATCAGGCTTCAACCCCCGAAACTGCATCAACGCTGACGTCCCATTGACTATGCCATCAAGTTTCGAGAACGAGAAAATGAAAGAGAAAATCCGCTTTTATCTTTGACACAGTCGCTGACAAGGTGAGAACGGCAGGGCGTTTCTTTGGAACGCCCGGCCTCCGGCGTGCGCTTGTTGCATTTCGACGTGCAGTGGCTGCACGTGCGCGCTCAAGCTGGCTCGAGGCTCACGAGGCGCTGACGTGTTATCGTAGGTAAGGGGCGCGCGCTGGGGGCAGGAAAAACGAAACTCATTCCTGCCCTTCTCATTCTGTCACTGACTATGCGCCTAGAAAGTGAGGGAGAGGAGCAGACGAGAGGGACGTCAGAACGCCGAGCTCTGGTCGGAATGACTTGTGAGTAGACAACAAGCGAGCTTCCTTTGTCTCCACTGCACTCGTCGAACGCGTTCGAATGCGAGAGCCAAACACGAGACACCGGCGTTTTGCGTTCTAACGCGTTCGACGAGTGCAGTGGGGACAAAGGCGGCTAGCTTTCCGTGTATACCCACTAATCATTCGAACCAGAGCTTGGCCTTCTGACGCCCCCTCTCGTCTCCTCCTCTTTCTCAGTTTCTCGGCGCATACAAAGAAGCTTTTTGATCGGTGGCGTTGCGTGCTAGCATATTACCTGGATCACGCTAGTGCCAGTAAGCTTCTGTAATGTGAGAAACATTCCAACCCAGCAATGTTGCATGACTCCTTAAATAAAATGACGATTCGGCGCAAGCCGTAGGGGCACACGCAGAGTCGAGATCGCCATCTGATTCGTCGATTCTTTTCCGAAGATCTCCTTAGCGCCCGTGAAATGGGAGAATTTATTAATGAAGAACGCTTCTAGCCAGGTTCACACTACTTATGCATCATTGTCCTCCTGCGTTGCCCAGGGGACGCTGCGAAAAGGAACCTGTGAGGACTTGTTTTGTGTAGTACAAACTTGAGCGCCTCAAACTCTCACGCATGTAGAAGCGTGTCTGCTCTGGTACGGAACGCAAGATCACAAGGAAAGGACAAAAAACAAATATAACGCCGTCGAAGTCGAAGCACAGCTCAAAGCTAAGACCCTAAGAGCGTGCCGCTTTTCACGCGATCCAAGATAGAAATTTAAAAAAAAGGAGGAAAAAAAAAAAAAACGTCGTGCCGTTAGATGTTTTTACCTCACCACCCATAGATAAGAGACTTTCAATTTCTTGCGGCATTGAGTCTAGACAATTTCGGACGTCCAAATGTGCTTTTCTTAGGTTCTTCAGCCCCACGCAGAAAGATAAAAAGCTCAGCGAAAGTGCTATGAGTAGTGCGAGGGCCAATCATGTGGGCTTGTACTACCCAAAATGAGGGCGCCACATTTTGTTACAACCTTCAGCGCAGGAGGCTTATCGAAACGACAGTCTGCATACAGATTCGAACGCGAGTCACCTCGAGATCCCTGCTTCGAATGCCGCATGGCAATGAGTTCAAGGAGGAAACTTGGCACACGGCTTTCGAACCACGGATATCGCGGTGACTAGTGTTTGCAGACTGCCTTTTTTATGATGTATGAACAGTCTGACCGTTAAAGGAGCCATAAAATGAATTTCGGGCTGGGATAAATTATTTTAGATTGGGATTTTACTAATGGCATATCGCTTAGTGGGCCAAATGAAAGAAAGTAGAAAGTCAAAAGCCTGCTTTTCGCTACGAAAATCTGAAAATATAGCGCGCTATTTCGTACCTCCCTTCCTTCTAATGCTCTCCGCCTTTTCACTATGATACATGATATCCGCGGTGCCCAAAGCCCCAAAGTACGTCAGCCGGCACCAACTCACGCATTGTACACGAGCCGTAACTCGGACGTATGCGCTCGTCAACAACCAATCCGTCGACGAACGTTTGGATTCGCGTTCGTGGCGAATGAGTGACGTGACGGCACTTATCATCACTTGCGAATGACAAGTTTCACGGTGTGCTTAAAAAGCACGGTTGAAGCTCGCGCACCACAAGTACGTGACGACTACGGGATTTATTATTTCGCTTTTGATTTGATGGTTAAAGCTAAGGAGGAAGTTAAAAAATTTCGAGGACACTTAACCACTTCTTATGAGTTATGAATCCGAAAGCATGAATGTCGTTCTTCCGCTCCCTTAGTTCGTCTACGGTGTAGTGGCGTGGACGGCCACGTTTCACTACTGCCGAGGTAGCGGCTGACGACCGAGCGCGCGCTCTCGTCAAGTGGCCGCGCCGCGCTAATCTCGGCCGTGCAGCCCCTCCAGAGTTCGCCCGTGCGGGCTCTGCAGCCAGGCCCGCACCTCTTACCGGCGGCCGGGCCGTTGCGCGCGCTGCGCCGCCATGAAGAGGCCTTTTCTGGTGGCATTCCTTGGAACTACACCGCGCGAGGGCCAATGGGAGCCTCGTTTCTTGAAACTACGACGCGCGCCAGCCAATGGGGGCCTATCCATCAGATTTCCGCTACAGACGAAAGGCATCGCTCCATTGGGACAGGGGAAGGTACCGTTTGGCGCGGCTTCAAAGGCTGGTGACGTCGGTTCGCTCCATGGGACAGTTGATGCCTTCGCATAAAAGAGTTTAATGGCCCCTTTAAAGAAGAGTGGTGTACAGTTAGGACCCTAGATGGCGCGTTGGCAGTTTAAAGGGACGGCATAAATCGGTTTTCAACGTTCCCCGGTATGGTTTCCTAGAGAGGTATTGGAATTTATTGCTTTACCGTACAAAAAAATATAAACTCACCTGAATAAAAAAAAAAAGTTTTTTTTTTTTCTATGGACGAACGTGTATAGTTGTTTTTCGTTTTGTTTTTTATTACCAAATCGCATTGTGGGCCCTTGAGTGTTCAGTACGAAAGCGCGTGGAAAAAAATAAAAATGCGTTATATTTTATTACATTCAGTTTTCCTAAAGTAAACGTACACGATGTAAAGCTATCCCGTAGAATAATAAAAAAAAAGTCCGCTGTCAGTTTTACTGAGATGAACTCATCCTTACATATTTTTACTCCACAATGTGACGACAAAGTTTCTTTTCAAAGGGCTATCGCGCCTTCAGGTACACATTCGAGTGATCATTTTCATTAGCAGTCACCGGACGACTTGATAAACGCAGGGTGCGACTTGAGGCGTTCACGCTTCTTGGTCTTGCCCGTCGGCTAATGGGGCTAATTGACTCCGGTGCCATCCACGCTCGGAACTTGCCCCGACCTGCCTTTCTTAACCTGCCTGGAACTATAGGTTCAATCTTAGATCGCTGCTGCGAGTGTCGCTTCGCAGATTCTGCGGATAAAGAAACGCTTTCTCGAGTGCGAAAGAGAATGGGCCACGAGCAGTATGAGCAGCTTGGAACCCCAAGCGGGGCGATTGGACCAAGCGGCCTGTACCAATTCTGCGGCGTTACGATGCCCATCCGATAACAGCGTCACATACACGGCCTGGACAGCTCCCCGAGGCAACTGCAACCGCCGCCGCCGCCGAAACTTTTCGGCCCGAATCCGGAAAAAAAAGAGGCCCGAATGTCCGTGAAATGCTGGGCGCGCAAGCGTGAACGGGGCCATTGACGGATCCCAGCGGCGGACCGCCGCTGGTTCTCCGCCGCGGGGGCAGCGCAGTCATGCAAACAGGGGACAATGCGGAGGCCGGAGCAGCACTCGACGCTCGGGCCGGCGCCGAAGAGACCTGCGAAGGACGATCGCGTGAATGGGCTCCAGAAAACGGCCAACGCGCTCCACTTGAACGGGCCCCGCGGGGCAGGAGGCGAGAATCTGCGTGTCGCGCTCGCCGGTCTCGTTGGGCCCTTTTTTCTCCATTGGGGCTCGGTCGCCGGAGGACTTTGAAGAGAGTGGGAGCGGCAGGCAAGGCCCCAAGGACATTCACCTCGTTCCTCGTGCAGTCTAAAAAAAGCCCGTGCGTCTACTTTCCCGCACAACACTTGGAGAGTCAATCAACACAACTTACGGAGGCAGCTCAGCGAACGACGATGCCGAAATATATGTTTAGAGCAAGAAACGCAGTCTGAGTTGTGACATTAAACAATGCGAAACGTCACGCTTGCATTGCTTAAAGGAGCGCTGCAACGATATTCAATTGGATTGTTTTTCACTTTACACGAGCTTACTGGCACCAGTGGGACTCGCACGCAAGGATACTCGCCAAGGATACTCGCCACTGGCCAAGAAACTCCTTTGCTGCGGTGTAATTTCGAAGACAAAAGCGATCATTTTCATTCAATCTCTCCTTTGCAAAATTGATGACGTAACGTGGGGATCGCAGTACACCCATATGACGATATTTGAATGCTGTTCAAAGATTGGATCCGAGCATTGCGTGGGCGCTCGATTTGGGCTCGTGATAATCAATTGCTCGACAAGCATTCGGGTAGTGGCCCGTGTCCAATCGCTGCAACGACGACAATAGCCGAGCCATAACAATGTCTGGAACTCAGCGCGTGTCCTGTGCTTTGCCAACCCCAGCGCGTGGCTATGATCAACATTGGCGGCATATAATCGGCTCCAGATCACGTGGCCGCTTGTTTTGGCTGCGAGTTGAGGGGGTGAACGCTGCTCGTTTTTCTTTAATTTTTTTCTGGGACTTCTAGTGCGAGGGGTGAAAAACGAACGCGTGTTTTATAGGTCATTAACGTCAGGGATCTGTGCTAAGTGGTATTTGCGCAAAGTACAAAAATGTTGCATCGCTCCTTTTAATGGCGCAACTCAAACTACGTTTTTTGGCCTAAACACATGTTTCGGCATCGTCATTCGCTGAGCTGCCTACGTGAATTGCGGTGATTGGCTCTCCGAGTGTTGTGCGGGAAAGTAGACGCACGGGCTTTTTTTAGAGTGTGGATCGTTCGGGCATCCACCTTTGCAAGAAATGCCCGCGCGTGTATACTTCCCCTCATGACAAACAGTCGACCTCTGCTATCGGGAGCTCGGCGATGACGAAGACCGAGACAATTTTCGAACCTGAGCTGTCACTTGTACACCCCCCCCCCCCCCCCCCCGGTCCCCAACACCCCCCAGTACCCCATAATACACATCCCCAGGCTAAGTTCAGCCCCCCTCCCCCCCCCCCCCCCCACACACACACACACAGGATAAACCCTTCAACCTGAGAACTAACTCGCAGCTAGAACGCTGAGCCCGTCAATGGCCTATTCTCAAGGTGACAACCCACAAAAACAAAGCCCCACCTAATGCCCAGTGCACCTCGAAACGTTGGACAGTGAGCGCAGCGTTGATTTTGGGACCGGAGCCTTTCATGCAGGCTTCACTTAAGGCTCGTTACAACGAATAGAATAACTGTGGCATGAGCCATGTCAGCTCAGCACAAAGCGGACGGACGGTCACTCTTCCTTCGTCGAGCGAAAATGGTTTTCGAGTGAATACGGTACCTTTCGCAGTCATTACGCGTTTTTTTTTTTTTTTTTTTCTTGCACGTATCCCATGTACCTTTAGAATTTGACCTATCTTTTTCCCACAGAAACACTCCCATTTTCTTCAAGTATGGCGCTTATGCATATCACTCGAAAAAAAGCTCGCGCGTCTACTTTCCCGCTCAACACTCGGAGAGCCAATCATCGCAACTTACGGAGACAATTCAGCGAATGACGATGTCGAAACATATATTTAGACCAAAAAACGCACTCTATGTTTCGGCATCGTCATTTGCTGAGTTGTCTCCGTAAGTTGCGGTGATTGGCTTTCCAAGTGTTGTGCGGGAAAGTAGACACGCGGGCTTTTTTTTAGAGTGTACCCGTAATGTCATAAGAGTAAAACGTTTTAATTAACTAATAAAAATTAACGTAAAAGTAATGAACAATACTTTTTATCGGTACGTTTAACGGTAACGCGTTCCTCTCATCTGCAAATAACCAGTAATGCCCGCGTCCCACTAGAGCGACATACAGAGACAAAAGACAGCGACAAGCCTCAAACCCATGCAGCATGCTCACGATGGTACCTTTGGCAGGCGGTTAGTCGTTCGGTGCTCGTGAAGTAAGCACGAGCGATTGCAAGCCTGCCAAAGATATCCTCGCGTGCATGATGCTCATGTTTGAGCATAGCCTCCTTTATTCTACAAAACCTCTCAAATCGCGAAAGACCCTGGTTTGAGGCTTGTCGTTGTCTTTTGTTTCTGTATGTCGCTCTAGTGGGACGCGGGCATAACGCATTTCGTTACTTTTTTTCGGTAACGCCTACAACACTGGAGGTATCCCAGCTTGCGCCAGTTCACCTCTAAGCTGACAGTGCGGTGGTCGTTGCGCTCTCACCAGACCAATCAACCATTTCCTTTTTATCGCCTAGCCTCGCTCTTTTCGTGTGGGTATGGGCGGGAGCGTGATCACGTGGCAAAAGATACACGTACGAGTCATGGCTGGTCCAGCGAGGACGCAGCTTCCACTAAACTGGCAGCTTAGGGGTGAACACCAAAGAGCTGTTAGCAAACAAACCCGTCTCGTTGTTTTCATCTCTCTGCTACTTTTTTCTTGTCCCGTCTTGGACCACAGCATTAAGTTAATCGCATATCTACACGACGGGTGTTTTGTCAGTGCTGAAACTGCCTAGTCGTCTATCGCACGGCGAACGCTCCGTCGTGATAAATAAAGTCATTGGAAATTGAGCGTTATAGCCTCTTCACTCGCGGGAAAACATTCTTGTTTTTTTTTTTCCAATGCAAATAAAATGAAAGGGACCGGCACATCCTTGTTTTTTTGTGTTTTTTTTTTTTTTTTTTTTGGCGCCGCGAGAGATTCTCAACGTTTCAGAGGAGAGTCACGATTCTGCCAACTGATAGCGTCAAACGAAGAGCGAAAATGCGTAAGAAACGGCTACGAATTGAAAAACAAAAATGTTGAAAAAAAAGGGGACCTTGCAAAATTGTCGCCGAGACTGGTTCCGCGAGGAGAAAACATTAGACGCAACAGCAAAAGTTGTACGAGGCTCAGATAGCTTGCTTTTTATAGCGGGAGTTGGTGTCCACACCCTCGTAAACAGGAAGCCGATTGCAAAGCAGTGTTGCTTTTCATGCGTAATCCTTAAACAAAGTGAAGGCTTGATATTATGAGAGCGTTTTCCTTGTTTTCTTTTCGCGCGCCTTTGTTAGGCTGCTAATCAAACGATATATAAGGATGCTTACCGTGGGAACGTTCAGCAAACAATTGGCCGACGTTCACACGGACCGTCATCTGTTGGTAACTATAATGTGCGGATGTGCCCAAGAAAGGAAGGTATCACGCTACACAGTGTTTCGGGAATTAGGAAATAAGAAATGCCCCCTCCGATAGGCTGGAGAAACAGGTAGAACAATGAAGTGACACGCAAACACAACGTCGGTCGTGTTCGTCGTTTTCTTATTTTCGTACCGGGTCGTCACGTAAACAATTATCGGCACCCTGTTGCAAGCTTTTGAGTTGTTTTCGCATATTATGTTTATTCGTGACGTGCGCAAACTACAGGAGGCGCTCATCTAGTTAACCTCATCACTGTTGGTGACGTAGTGGGTAGGAGACCGAGATAACCCAGCAGACGACGCAGGTTCCTCGGCTCGTCAGCTCGCTTAATGCGTTGTTCGTTCGGATAAAGAGGCAAAACCTGTTTCTCGCGTTGTGTCTTTCTGTGGTGTGATATTTGTGGCATGACATTCTATCATAACTTGAAGACGTGGTACGCGCTGTCGTGCTAAGCATACACTTTGGTGCTGAAGTGTCGAAGTGCACGGATGGTGGTGTATTTTTCTTTACCCCAGTACCAAAGAGCTGGATAATAAAAACAGGATAGCCAGCCCTTTGCCCCAGTACAACGCCTACCACGTCAAAAAGGGTGTATTTTTCTTTACCCCAGTACCAAAGAGCTGGATAATAAAAACACGATAGCCAGCCCTTTGCCCCAGTACAACGCCTACAACGTCAAAAAGGGTGTATTTTTCTTTACCCCAGTACCAAAGAGCTGGATAATAAAACAAGATAGCCAGCCCTTTGCCCCAGTACTACGCCTACCACGTCAAAAAGGGTGTATTTTTCTTTACCCCAGTACCAAAGAGCTGGATAATAAAACAGGATAGCCAGCCCTTTGCCCCAGTACAACGCCTACCACGTCAAAAAGGGTGTATTTTTCTTTACCCCAGTACCAAAGAGCTGGATAATAAAAACAGGATAGCCAGCCCTTTGCCCCAGTACAACGCCTACCACGTCAAAAAGGGTGTATTTTTCTTTACCCCAGTACCAAAGAGCTGGATAATAAAAACAGGATAGCCAGCCCTTTGCCCCAGTACAACGCCTACCACGTCAAAAGGGTGTATTTTTCTTTACCCCAGTACCAAAGAGCTGGATAATAAAAACAGGATAGCCAGCCCTTTGCCCCAGTACAACGCCTACCACGTCAAAAAGGGTGTATTTTTCTTTACCCCAGTACCAAAGAGCTGGAATAATAAAACAGGATAGCCAGCCCTTTGCCCCAGTACAACGCCTACCACGTCAAAAGGGTGTATTTTTCTTTACCCCAGTACCAAAGAGCTGGATAATAAAAACAGGATAGCCAGCCCTTTGCCCCAGTACAACGCCTACCACGTCAAAAAGGGTGTATTTTTCTTTACCCCAGTACCAAAGAGCTGGATAATAAAACAGGATAGCCAGCCCTTTGCCCCAGTACAACGCCTACCACGTCAAAAAGGGTGTATTTTTCTTTACCCCAGTACCAAAGAGCTGGATAATAAAAACAGGATAGCCAGCCCTTTGCCCCAGTACAACGCCTACCACGTCAAAAAGGGTGTATTTTTTTTAATTCGATATTGAACTGAGGAAGGAATGACTCATCAAGTTGAAAATGCGCAATCCAAACTCGAGAACCTCTAGCGCGTGTAAACACATGACTAAAAGCGACTTCGTATACTCTGTTGCTTACACTGAGTTCTATAAGTGTTGCGTTTCTATTAGTTCCAAGTATATTCCGTTTTGAATTTCGCAAAGCAGTAAACAGACGTTTTTACGAAACTACTGACTGGAACAGTAGATGGCTGGCTCCTGAAATCGTTTCAGCTAAATTATTTTGTTTATACATACCTTTAAGGCATAAGCATTACAGAGGACAGTGGTAGAACAAATAACAAGTAAGCATGGCTTGAAAATTGGAGAAGCAATAGAAAAGCAAATTACAAAAAAAACAATAGATACAAACGACTCAAACACTTCAAAAATATCCAGTCCGCTATCCTACGCACACACAGATACAAAAATAATCTATAAAAGATATCTGACTCATAATAATACTATTACATGAAATCATTCAGGTATACTCTGCAAAGCAAGTTGAAACAAATCGAAATTACTAATAGTGGCTATTAGAGAGGGAAGGCGGTTCCAGTCACCAGAGGTGCGTGGGATGAAAGAATAAAAAAATGGATTAGTATTTCATGAAATCACCCCCATTTTATAAAGGTGATCCACCCGTGGTGTTAACATTTCATCGCTCAAAGGGGCACTCAAGTGTTTTTTGAGTTCGTGTTTTGATTATGACAACTGAATCTAGACGCCCTAAGTATCCCTAAAAACCAAAAAATATAGTCATACGGTGATTATTTCTTTAATAAAAATGTAATTGAAGGCCGCCGAACCTTGGATCCATCCGAAAACGAAACCACTCTCATTGGTCATCGCACGCTTATCAAAAGGATCTCGGGCCAATGGCGTTGGACGACGTTCCGTCGCGCAGTGATCCCGAGGGAGCCGCACCGGCCGAACTTCTTTGTCATTCGAGCTTCGATCATGGCGGAGTTCTCTAAGCTCGAGGACCTGACGCCGTTAGCGGTTGAAATTTTTCGGCGGACAGCCGACCTGGGGATGATTTCCTATGACACCACTCCGACGTGCGATGTGGACGATAGCAGCGCTTCGGAGTCGTGTTCGGGTTCCGAGGACGACAAAACGCAGGCCTTTTCGGGCGTTCTTCGATTTGCGGTTGGGGCAAGTCGTAACCAAACCAACGCTTGGCATCGCAGCGTAACCTCTGGTACGTGATGTCAAACGATGTCGCCACGTTGACTTTCGCCTCGGGAGGAGGCTGGTTCAGACATGTGCAACGAGCGCGTTACCTACGACTGCGTCCGTTGCAACCGGAACGACCGCTCTGCGCCGCGCGTACACACACCTGCAACCACTGCAACAAGCGCAGCGGGTCGTCAGCACGGCGACCGCTTCTACGCCGCAGTCAGCTGTTTCAGCGGCGCCTCTAAAAAGGTGACGCACTGCCACTCAATGCCGTAACAGAATATAGACACAGTTTTCTATAGCCTAAAGCTTTATTTTATTTTTTTTTCATGATAGGCTTGTAGGGTACAGTGGATGAAAGAAAGATTCAGTAAGCCGTCTTGGACGATCACGACTCTAATACATGACTTTGCCAATAGTACAAATATCGCCACACGCCTTTTCTACGATTATAAAAGACGATGTAATCTTGCAGCGATATAGCAACGTAGAAATATGATTTCGTGATCAGATAGACGTTGCGAGCGTTCAGGATTGCTAACACTAATCACTTTTCTCCGGTGATGAAAACGCGTGAAAATTCGCATCCTTTATACGGTATTCGCCAGTAATACCTTGAACTTGAGCACACGCATGAAATGCGCCAAATAAGAAATCCGGGCGATGTTCGAGGACACAAATGCTTAGAAAGCACCAGTAAACAAACACGACGGCACGGGCGTTTCTGCTGTCTTGAGAGTGCCGCCACGACATCGCCGCACGAGTAGGTGGTTCTTCCCTTCTAGTATGTGCTGGGTTATCATAGCGACACACGACGAAAATTCACAGTCAAGGATAGCGCTTTCACGCGGAACGATGAGCTTGCACCACGCCGACCATGCCAACAATCACCACCGACGCGATGTTCGCCGATAGAAGGAGCCGGCCCGCGACCGGCACGACCGGCATGCAACGCGCGCAATCATTTCTCCTCTATCTGTGATTGGTCTGTCGCCGCGGTTGTTTTCAACGCAGCGGGGAAAGAAATGCCGCCAAAATTTCCAAACATACGATAATTTCATTGGTCGGCGCAGGAACAGAAAAGAGTCCGCACGTATTTTATTCCTGCGTGAATAGGCGGTTCTGCCTTCTAAAACTCTAGATACTCGTTCACTGACACTTCCTTAACGCCATCGCACCAAAAAGTAGCTTCCCCAAACACCGCTTGAGTGCCCCTTTAAAGTGGTGTGAGGAAAAAGTTTATGAAATAAGCAAAGTCGTTCATTTTTGCGTCCTGATGCTAGGGGTGAAAGACCTATACGTTCGATTTCATTGAGGACACACTAGCATCTCGTTGGTAGTTAGACTATATAAGTCGTGCTGAGTCATTTTGAATCATTTCCAACTGGTTAACAAGAATTCCGACACCAGGGTCCCAAATCGATGAAGCATATTCTAGTTGTGAACGCACAGTTGTTTTGTAGAACAATAATTTAATAGGAGTAGGAGCCGAGTGAAAGTTACGTTTTAAGTACCCTATCATACGGTTAGCTTTGTTAGTATTGAAATTGATGTGAATTTGCCAGCTGAGATTAGAAGTAATATGAACACCTAAATACTTGCATGATTTGACAAATTCGAGCGGGCTACTATCAAGGTGATATATGGGTAAGTTAGCGTGGCAGCGAGAGATTTGCATGAATTTGAACTTGTTAACATTTAGCGTCATATGCCACGTTTTGCACCAAGAAGTGATAGCGTTAATATCAGATTGCAGCGCATGCACATCATTGCTAGTGGTTATTTCCTGGAAAAGATCACAGTCATCTGCGAATAGATGGATCGAAGATGATACACAGTTTCGGCAGGTCGTTAATATGAACAAGAAAAAGTAATGGCCCAAGGACAGTAGCTTGGGGTACACCAGAAGTTACAGGGAGAAATTCAGAGACGTCGTTATCGGTGACGAATTGCTGACAATGGGTGAGAGAGCACTTCAGCCATTTTAGAGTGTTACTTTCAATACATATTTTTGTTTGTTTTAGTAGCAGGAGCTGGTGAGAGGCACTATCGAATGCCTTCGCAAAATTTAAATATATACAGTCAGCGAATGATCGATTATTTAGTAAGGTTTGCAACTTGTGGGCGAATAAAACCAATTGCGACTCGCATGAAAATGATTGGCGAAAGCCGTGTTGAGCGCGGCGAAAAAATGTATTTGATTCCAAATAATTTGCGATATGGGAGAAAAGCACGTGTTCGAGAATCTTGCATGAGACGCTAGTGATTGATATGGGCCTGTAGTTGTAGGGTGAATGTTTACTGTCATTTTTATGTACGGGAACCACCCTCCATCTTCCAGTCTTCCGGAAGCTCACCAGCAATTGGTGAAAACGTTTAACGAGGGCGACAGAGGAATATGATTTGGTGTTTTTTTAAAAGAATAGGAGTGATATAGTCAACACCAGCGGAAGAGAAAGATTTGAGAGAGTCAATAACTTTAGCAATACCATTATCATTAATCAACTCGGGGTCCATGGGCAAAGACTCACAATTACTAAATAAAGGCAAAACAGCAGAAGAAATACCCGAAAAGCACTAGAAAACACGTTGTTAAGCATACTGAGACACTCTTCGTCATCAATTGGTTCACCATCCAAATTTGTTAATACAATTCGTAAACTGTCAGTTGCATTTACTAAATTTAAAATTTGCTAGGATTATTAAACAACATATTCGGTAGCGTATTGGTTAGAAAATTTGCCTTTGCTGATTTGACAGCAGAATCGCATTCATCAGCCGCGGTACGTATATAGACCATCGATATTGGTCGCGAGACGTTTTTGCACTTCGATACAGACGTTTTGTAGCGTGAGCTACACTGGCCGAGGTTGAGCAGTTTCGCGTGGCTCCCAAAGAGCCGTGCTGTGCATGCGCGAGGAGCAGTGACGCCACACAGCGCACAGCTGGTGCGCCGGAGCCGCCGCCGCAGCGCGCTCCGCCGCCGCCGCGCGCGCCTCGCCGGTCTGCGCATTCCAGAGGAGTGACGTCATAGCTTGGCAGACGCACTGGCGCCGCCGCGTGCCCAGCTGTGCGCCTCCGTTGCGCAGTAGCCAAGTCTGACGCTGCACCGGAGCCGCTTGATAGCGCCTCTCATTTTGTGCGCATAAGCTCACGCTACGTATATCCTGGCATAGCCGAGCTAAGCCACCGCAATTTTTCTTTTCGATGGGAGAGGCGCCTAATGATTGAGTTATACCAAGGCTTGTGGATTGTAACCGACTACACGAACTGGAATAAAACGGTTAGCGAGCTCTGCCATCTTCGTTTTCAATAGCATCCAGTTACATTCAACTGAGCGTTCTTCGAATCCGCTTAGAAAGGTTTGTAGAAATAAAAACAGTTCATCATTAATTTGGTTAAAGTCAGCATTGCGATAATTACGTAGCACTTTGGTTCTATTAGAAATCTTCAGCACAGAAACAGTCACAGCAAAATTTAGCAGAGAGTGGTCTCTTATTTTCGACATGTACGTTACTTCTGAGCATAATTCAAGGCAGGTAGTTAATACCAAATCCAACAGGCTCGCACTGTCGGTGTAATTCTGGTTGGTTCGGAAACAATCTGCTTAAAGTTAAAATATGAACACAACTCAGCAAATTCCTGACAAAAAGATGAGAAAGAAATTAGAGAATGTGGGGACTTTGACCATTCAATTGCTGGATATTTGAAATCACCCAGCAAGAATACAGGAGATGATGGGTGCCGTGTTATGACGATGTGTATGGCATCACGAAGGTCGGTAAGAAAGCTAGAGGGAGCGTTCAGGGGACGATAGCAAACTCCGATAACAATTCTACGATGAGCTAGATTTACAGACACCCAGATGATTTTCAAGCATGACGATCAATGAAGCGAGAAAGATTCGAATTCCTTCTTAATAACTATTAGTACACCACCCCCTTGCCTAGCTTCCCTATTGCGTCTGTAGAAATGAAACTGGTTGCAGGAGTCAAAATTTCGTTCTCCCGAATGTTACTGTGAAGTCATGCATCTGTCAGCACGACAATACCGGCGGAGCAGGAATCAATAGCAGAATAAATTTTTCGGTACGGTTTCTGAAAACGCTTCTGATATTAGTAAATAAAACAGACACATGTGATAAGGAGGAACGATAACTACTGCCCCTCTGTAACTGCTATGTGGCTGGCGTATCATGTTGCCCCGATGATAATGCCTGCTTATTCGCCCAGTCGACACGAAACGGACGAAATTACCTCCGCAAACGAGACCTGTCAGATCTAGAAAGTCGTTGACACTTCAGTGTCCCAAAAAAATGACGTATACACCTGCTACGAATTACGACAGTTTTTGCGTGTTTGTTCTTGCGGACCCACAGAATTGTGCAAGATGTGTGATGCACTTCTGAGCGAAAGCCTTTAAAATGTATAATCAATCCACAGCAAAAACTAGAGAAAACAAATGAACGAATTGCCTTAATTTATGGGGCCAATACAGGTAATTTATAATGTTATTGAAACTTTAACTTTTCCTTCGACTATAAGTCGCGATGTGGCAAGTTTGCAACGCACTGAACGCGAAGAAGTGTCAAGTGAAAAACATAGATAAAGCGTCAACTACTGTTTTGCGATTTTCGCCATCAAAAACGCTCAAACCTACGCATGTTGACACCGGGGCACGTGCGTGCCGCGGTGACAATGGCCTTTTTTTTTTTTCAGTAATGTTTTTTGTGTGTGTGTGTGTGTGTGTGTGCGAATCAATCGATGGCCTATTGGCACACGTTCCATGTGTTCCTGACGTCACATCAATGTAATGTTTTAGGTATTTGCCTAAAATGAAATGGGAAGCAAGAATGAATTCGGGATTTTGGTCAACTTGAACTGATGGCACCGGCGGGGATTTTAGAGACGATGGGAGAGGGTCCCAAGTTTGAAGTACAGCCGAAGACAACTCAGTTGACTTAATTCGCATGGTGCATGACATAACCAGAAAGTACGAGCGGAGGAAAGAAACGCGTGTACCGCAGAAGGAATTGAAGGAGTATCGCCACTCGGCAACTGAGGATCAAGAACGGATCCGTGAGCACCAATAGAACGATACTATGGCTCACAAGATATAACTTCCGACTTCCGCTGTCTCACAAGAGTGTAGAATTTGTGATTTCTAACAAGAAAATGTACGCAGGAAAACCACTGAAGCCATTCTGAAGAATTTTCTAGAATGAGATGGATGATAAGCGTTTGCTCAACGCCGGGACACAGTTGGCCAATCCTTCTGGGCCGGCTTGCTAGAACAGCGTCGCGGCTGGGACTGGGTGAAAAAAAGCACTGCAAAGGCTGGGGCGCGTGAGTGTCTTGAGACGTGGTTTGAGTTACGCTCAGCTCGTGCCGTGGCTTTGACAGTGCTTTCTTTCCACCAATCTCAGCTGTTTCTAGCAAGTCGGCCCTGAAGTTCCAGGTATGCTCATAGGCTAGCAAAAGAAGTCAAGGGTAGCCGAGAACTCTACGTCAACCACTTCTTTGCCGTTAAAACGCATAAGGAAGGTTGTCCATTTCGGGTAATAGTTGACGACAAAGGAAGTTGGCAAATCGTGATAGCGATGGAGCTACAAAAACACATGTCCCTTTTTTAAGTAGATGACCCATTCCTGGTTCGCAACTCGGAAGAGGTGGTTGAATTCTTGAAAGATCCGCAACCTTTTACTTTATTTTGTGAACGTATCTGCACTCTTTGCATATTAAAGGTGTCATGAAACGATATCGGGTTGGAATGTTAATGCCTTTGCAGAGGCTTACTGGTCCTAGTCTGGCCCAAGTGTACTCGCACAGACCTCCACTGATTCAGAAGCTTCTATGTCGCGGTGAAACTGCATGGATAAAAAGGCACTACTTCTTTCAGTCTTGCCTTATTTGCAAAGCTCGATGATGTAATTGTGGGATCGAAACCACCCGCCTGACAACAGCCGAGCGCGGATCATGGATTGGACACGAGAACTGCGTGAACACAAGACCGGCTTGTAGCAATCAATGTTTCGGCGGACACTCGGGTAGTGGCTCGTGTCCACCCATTGCGGTGATGAGAATAGCCGAACTCTAACAATGCCTGGAGCTCAGCACGCGTTTCCTACTTTGCCGACTGCAGCGTGTGGCTATGATTTTAAATGCTATCGTATTAAAATGCTAGCGTTCGTTGGTGGCATAGGATGGGCATCATGGCAACGTGGCCGCTTTTTCTGGCTCCGAGTTGAGGGGATGAACGATGCTTATATTTCTCGAATATTTTTGGCGATTGCCATTGCCTTGGAAGAAAAAGTAAGGCTAGTTTTTCATGTATTAAGGTTAGGAACTGATTCTAAGTAGTATTCAGCGAAAGCAGAAAACTTGTTTCATGACCCCTTTAAGCTAGATGGTGCTGTGCACTCGCAAAAAGAAGGCATCAGCATCGGGTCCTGCATAACGCCAGCGTTGTGTGAGATGTATCTGGCCAGGGGCAACCGGAAACTGCGGCTGTTCTTCAAATATATTGGTGTGGCTAAGTGTTTTAGATTTGTGTATGACTTCCTGGTGTGTTTCCCAGTACACAATCTCACGGAAACTATGACGAAGGAGGTCCTCGCTCGGTTCAGAAACTCGTACAAGAGAATGGAGTTCAAATCTAAACTCCCTAATAACGGCTGCCTTCAGTTCCTGGACCTCACCCTTACTTTAGGTGAGGTTCACCCATGTTCGCTCTGCAAGACTCGAAGGGAGAAGGGAAATTTGCCGTACGAGTTGTGGAACGGAACGTCTGTCAAGTCTTTCATTGCCCTCACCAAAGAAGAAATGGAGTTACTGGAAACAATACCGCATCACAGTTCGCACGCACGTGCCTCGGTGACAATGGCTTAGGTTTTAGCATTTTTGATCAGGGAAATTGCAAGAGTTGTTTATTCTTTAATCATGTTTTTCACTTATCTCTCCTTTTTTGCTCTTCCTTTTCTTGTTTGCGTTTTAAATACGATACCATTTAAAAGGCGATAGCAGCGTCCTAGTGATATCTTTTTACGAGCAACAAGAATACAAGCATCACGCATCACATCCAGTTGCAAATGGACAAAAACCATACATAGTAATGAAATGAAGCAGGCACCAGACCGGATAAAGTAACTTGATGCTGAGAAAGTTACGCCAAGGTCTCCGTATAGCCGCCATTTTAGTTTATGGAATGAGCAGTTTCTCCTTGCCCTCTCCAGCTTTGTTGAGCTGATCCAAAATCACGGTGACAGGCTGCCTTATAAAGACATTAAATGCATACCGAGATTTTGTTATCCACAAACAGGCGAAATAAGTGCACATCTTCGCACGGCCACCACATGCGTCGTCGATGCTTGGTGGCATTGGAAAAAAAACTTTTCCTGCCATAAAATACGCATGAAGAACAAAATCATTGTAATACCTCTGTCAGACGGGCACCTAAAAGGACCTTTAAGCCAAATGCCTTTAGGATTTCCAAATGACCTTTAAGTTCTGCCGTGCCAGACAGCGCAAGTAAATGTATTTTATACGATGTTAACAGCGATTGAAGTCTCGTATAGCTCGTTCAAACGCATAAAGCACGTTCACGCTAAAAGAATAATATTTTGGCGATATAAATAATTTTTCAAGATTTTTCTTAAGCAAGCGATTTATTAAAAAATACAAAATGACGAGCTCATTCGATTCATTACAACAAAGTGCAATTCAAGTGCAAGCAAAGTGGTTTTCTGGCAATTAGCGGCAACTCTGAGCGTCTCCCGCTCCCGCTCCTTTCCGTGCTTCTGCTACGCTTTTGCCCTGTTCGGTTCGGCGATGTGCTCGCGCTTGAGTTTTGTCACACGCGTCGACGTTTGTTCCCTCGATGGATCTTCCTCCCGATGTTGGTCCGGCTACGATGGACCCTGCGTCTCGCGTCGAGTTTCTGATGTGCCTGCGCGCCCAACATGAAGGTGCTTTCGCATCGATGAATGGTTCTTTGGCGTCGATCACGGATGCTTTAACGACGATCAGCACCGACGTTCAATCTGCCTGAGCAGAGGCTGATTGCCCTAGAGGAAAGGCTTCTTGCGAAGTCGCATCAGCGTCCAGGTCGCATCAACGCTCCAATGGAAGCGTGGCGATCCCTCCTCCGTCGTTCGACATTTCGCACGACGCGAGAGAGAGATAAAGATTTGTATATGCACAAAAAATATTAAATATATACAGTACAGTTATTAATACACTATTAAAAGATGATAAAATATAAAGTAGAGAAATAAAAGCTAGATAACTGGTTATAAGGAAAATCGAGAGGAGGAAAACCGAAGTGCCGAAGCGGACGATGCGAGCAGGCGAGCAGCGGGACGAAGCCTACTGATGGCTGGGGCCGTGAGTACAGAAAACTATTAGTAGAACGAGGTCTCTACAAAAATACGTGAAACACGCTCTTTTCTAATAATAAAAATTAAAAAAAAAACATTGATTTTTAGTATCAGTACGATCTGTTTCTCAATTCGCGTCTGTAATGTAGCCCGCTGCTGACGAGAGTACACCTTTAGCAGCCTTAAAGGAGTTGCGGGAACCCAGGTTCACGAAAATGACCCTTACGCTAAATGCCATTTGTGTTGCCATGTGGTACTGCTTAAATGACATTTACACTAAAGGTCCTTTGGCGTAAAGCTCCTTTTATGTGCCCGTCTGACAGGTGTATATTAGAGGTCTGTGGAGATAAGCCACCCCATTCAGTTCACTGCATCGATGCTCCATCGCGTTCTTGGCGCGGCTGGTCTAGAACGGCCTTTTCGAAGCTTCGAAGATTTGAAAGGATCAAAATGACTATTGCCATGGCAACAGGTACTGGGCAGCCAATCATTTCGCGAGGTTTTTGTCGTCTGTATGTTAGTATCTATTTGTGTACTGCTAGCAGACAGGGAAGGCAGTGGCGCTACTTTCCCAAGATCTAGTTACTTTAATCCTGCTGACTGCTCCACCGAAAAAAAGGAACGAATTCCGCCATGCGGCGTTCTTTCTGCGCTGGTGACAGAACAGGCCGTTGCGCCTCGTGCAAAGCCAACATCCCGCCGGGTGAAGTTCGACTGTTCTTTGCCGCATATTCGCTCCACAGAGTTTCACCATCCTTTCTGAACGCCGTATTAATTAATGTTTGCAAAATCGGACCCCAGCGTGTGAGCATCACAGCCCAGCCCGCGCATGCTCGTCGCTTCGGAAAACAAGCAAAGCACGCGCCAGACGCGCGAACGCTGAAAATGAGACCGACCTGAAGCCCACAGGTGACTGCCGTTGTTATTACGTAAGCTACATATGTTGCTTCGTTCTCGTCAATATTCATCATAATGTGTTATATCTTAAAGTTCAAGGAATGCATTTCCAAGTCAAAAGCATTGGTATATAATTATGTTACATAGTCGCTAAAATGATTTCCACTGAACTTTTATAAAGTGGGTGCAAGGTCGCTTACACTCTTATCTGCAGCAGCAACCTTTTTCCCATAATTTCTTCACCTTCCAGAAATGAGGGGCGTTCCATAAAACAGAGCACTGTCTAACGATTAAAATGGGTACATTACTCGCCATAAGGGTGCTGAAAAAGTGTAGCAGCAGGCCTAAACTTCAGGAAAACCCTTTGTGAACCCTTAAATTTGTTTAGTATGCAGCGAACTGGTCATGTCCCTGGTAATGGCGTACATCCTAGCACCGGCCTTGCTCACGAACAGTGGAAGTATAGAGACTCTATTAGGTATTCGAGTATAGAGACTCTATTAGGTATCGTGTGCATGCTTCAACTTTTCGCGTTTCTCCGTGCACCTCTCGAAGATTTTTTTTTTTTTTTTCTTGGCGCGTTCTGTGTAGCCATTATGAAATCCGCTAGCGACGAGTGATCCCGTAAGGCTGTATGTTACACGGACAGACGCCCTAATGAGCGCAGAATATTCTACATTCGCTGCCGAGAAGCCGGAAGTCCCAATCAATTCCACCAGGTCAGGCTATCCACCTGGACACTGAAACCACTCAAGACATTTACCCACTCAGAACCTCTACTAAAGGATTTTTTTTCGCTCGGTGGATCTTTCCTTTCGTAATCTTCACCGCCATCCTCGTCCAGGCGTCACCGTCGCGCACGGCCGCTTAAAAGTTAAAATGTTTCAATCCCGCTCCGTGAAAAAACAAAACAAAAAACATGCGCGATAGCAGTTCGGAAAACACTTGTTGCTTGTTGGTGGCGGAAGAGGCTATTCGGTACCTTTTAATACAAAATGTGTTTATGGGCCGGATTTCACGCAAAAACGAATTGCGCTGAAGCGTAACGAAAGCCATTTCACGCAGGAAAAGGCAACATAAAGCAAACATAGCCCATTGCAGGCAATGCATAAGCGTTCAAACCATGTAGAAGCATACTAAGTCATGATTCATTGTACTTAAAAGGGCCGTGCAATAATATATTCAGTAGGAATGTTTCTGACTTTACACGAACTTACTAACCACAGTATACTCGCATGCAACGGCACTGACCAAGAAGCTTCTTTGTCACGATGTAATAGACTACTTCCAAAAATTCCCGCACGCAACGCTGCGGGCGTCGCATTATGGAACCTGGTTGGCCATGGAGAAGTGTGGCATGGTTTCGGTTTCGATCGCCCCGTTTGCCGAAGTAGTGCATCTCAGCACCGCATAAAGATAAAGTCAGCGCTCGATTGCATTGCACCCATTCATCTTCGAGAGAGCTATCGTTGAAACACGGACCTACGGCAGCCGGGAGGGCCTGCCTAGGCTTAGTGAGGGGTAGGAGTACGGCCTGCCGCGTCCCATACGTTTCTGGCGGCCTGGCTACCACTCCAGAGTGCAGCATGACCCTCCCGGCTTACGGATAATTTAAGAAGCCTATCATCGAGGAGACGATGGAACAAGATGGCCAACCCAGTATACTTCTTCCATCTGCCATCGTCGTCCTGCGTTTACCTGCGCACAAACTCCGGCACGCCGGGAGCCCGATAAAACGTGCCACAGCATTCTATCCATATCGGTAGGCAACATCTACAATATTATAAATTTAAGGAAAGACGCATATTCGAAAATGCAGGCACTGTATTTGGTCGCGACGGGGTGTCATGCAGTGAGGTTGGCCAATCGAAACCGAAACTTAGTGGCCAACCACAAGATGCTTTGTGCGCCATTAAGCTGCTAGGGTCGCTTCAATTCTGAATGAGGTCTATTGCAAGGACCTGCGTGGACTTTTTTATCTTTTTTTTTTTTTTGTAAAACTTGAGGGTGTATGAGGACCGCATTGTTGACGTTAACACGGGAAGTAGCCATCGTGACAATAACCAAATGTAGATGATAGGTTGGACAAAGAACTGCGTGAGTACTCGATTTGGGCTCGTGGCAATGCATGGCTCAACGAGCCATGCATCGCTGCAATGGGAAGTTTTATTAGATGATTCCGACAACTCCGACAACAATATCCGGTACTCCTCCAACGTCTTTGCGCATGCATCGTATCGTTATCAGGTGCCGTTTTCGAAGTTGTCAGAATGATCGACTAAAACTCGCTAATCATGGAATAGTCAAACATTGTCTGGAACTCTGCACATGCCTTGCGATTTGCCAACCCCAGCGTGTGGCTGTGATGAACATTGGCCGCATATTATCGACACCAGATCACATGTCCGCTTGGTCTGGCTGCGAGTTGATGAGGTGAATGCTGCTCGTTTATCTCTGTAGACAGTTTTTTTTTTTTTTTTCGTGGCGACCGCCATGTTGAATTCTGACGTAGCTTAGTTGGGTCAAAATAGCAAATCACTTTATTTCACGATTAGAAGGCGCCAGAATTCAATGGGTACGTGCCAAAAGTTCTACTTTTCTCTTGGCTATACTTTTCGTGGCTGTTGTAGTTACGCTTAAACAATTTACTTTCGTTTTTGTCGCCCAATCCAACTACGTGATATTTCATCATGGCACCCGTCACACGAAAACAGTCTATACATGGCTTGCACTGACGTCACATTAGCGGCTATTGCGGGAGCCTAGTGCTGCTTATCCCTTACTTTCAACAGAGTACACTTCGCACCACCGAATTTGTTCTGACATAGAGCTACGCCTCTCCGCGCTTGGAAAGGGGCCAATGTCACGATAACCTGGTCACGGAAGTGACGTCACGCACGTCAAAATAAATGAACCAGTCAAGCAGCGCCAAAAGTGCATGGTCACGGCATTCATTGTGTGTGTGGTATCACCGCCTGAATCAATCAAGCAAGGAAAAAAAAGGATCACGGCTTATTTACTATGCGTGATAACCGAGCACAATGAATGCCGTGACGATGCAATTTTGGCGCTGTTTGATTGGCTCCATCGTAGCGTCGGGTTCGATCGGACTTTATGTGAAACGGAATTTATTTCGCAAAGTAGTGCATCAGGATTCCACAAGTTGCATTTTTCTTTATGACGTAGAATTACCTTTTGCGTGAACTACACTGGCCGAGGTTGAGCAGTTTCGCGTGGCTTTCAAAGAGCCGTGCTGCGCAAGCGCGAGGAGCAGTGACGTCACACGGCTCACAGCTGGCGCGCCGGAGCCGCCTCCGCCGCGCGCGCCTCGCCGGTCTGCGCATGCGCGAGAAGCAGTGACGTCAAACGGCGCACATCTGGCGCGCCGGAGTCGTCGCCGCCGCGCGCTCCGCCGCCACCGCGCGCGCCTCGCCGGTCTGCGCATTCCAGAGGAGTGACGTCATAGCCGCGGCAGACGCACTGGCGCTACCGCGTGCCCAGCTGTGCGCCTCCGTTGCGCAGTAGCCAAGTCTGACGCTGTACCGGAGCCACTTGATAGCGCCTCTCATTTTGTGCGCATAAGCTCACGCTACGTATATCCTGGCATAGCCGAGCTAAGCCACCGCAAATTTTTTTGCCACTCTTGAGAGGGGGTGCAAAGTTGCGAATCGGTACCACGAAAACTTGGTCACGGAAGTGGTGTTTCTCTCCAGTATAAGTCAGGGGACGTCGGGTAAGCTTGGCGTCAATTGATGTCACGTGACCTCACGTCACGTGAGATATACACCAATTCAGTTTCCCAGCTAAATTTGGAGAGGAAATTGGTGTCACGTCATCTGACGTCACGTAAGCTATGCGCAAATTTAGTTTTTCCGCTAAATCTAGCGGGAAAATTGATGTCACGTTATCTATACGCCAGTTATGTTTCTCCGCTAAATTTGGCTCGACAATTAATGACGCGCGAGCTGACGTCACGTGACCTATACACTCCTTCATTTTCCCCGCCCTTCCACCTGTTGCCACTAGGCAAGATAGGAATCACACCCATTAAAGGATGTGTCTTCACTCACTAATGTTCCCCGCTAAATTTGACGGGAACATTTATGTCATGTGTGTGACCTATACATCAATTCAGTTTCCCCGCTAAATTTGGCAGAAAAATTGATGTCACATGAACTGACGTCACGTGATACATCGACCAATTCAGTTTCCCCGCTTAAACTTGCGAGAAGATATGTCTGGTGACCTGACGACATGTGAACTATACAGAAATGTAGTTTCCCCACTAAATTTAGAGGGTGACGTGATATCAAAATTTCCGCGAAAGTTAGCGAGAAAACTGCATAGGTGTGTAGGTCACGTGACGTGATGTCCCGGCATCTCATATACCATCTCCCCCCTCTCATTTCTTGTGCTGCCCACACGTAGTTCTACGGAAATTTATGCAGCATAGTACACCTATGCACCGACCAATTTTTCTCAGCAAGAACAAGTAGGAATGACCACAAGCACGGTATAATGACGTCACATAGCATATTGTCCATGTATGTTTGTGCGACCGTCATTGCGTGCAGAGAAAAAATTAACGCGTGATTCGCAGGTTCTGGACGTCAAGGACTACGTCTAAGCGGTATTTGCGGAAAGTACAATACTCGTTGCATCACCCATTTAAGCTTGATTAGCAAAACTTACCAAGCGATGCAGCGTTAGTCCAACCTCGGACCGTGTGATCCGCCCATGGTCGGAGTCACGAGGAAGAGGCGAACGGAAGTACTAGCAGCTGTACTATTGACGACGAGATGTAGTAGTATTAGTAACTCGTTTTTGTCTATCGTCCGCTAGGTAGCCTAGCAGTACGTTTGCTGGCGTGGGCAGGAGACGGGCCCTAAGAAGAGCTATTTCGCAGTGTCTTTCTCCGGCGAGTCACGATATACCGATGGTGGCTGCAGGCGTTCCATGAGGCCTGTATCCTGGAGGAAGTTCAGCAGGGCCTTGAATGTCTTGAGACACTTCTTGCGTGTTCCATCTGGGAACAGGACGTGGTGTGGTGAGGCTTGGGCACCCGTTTGCACCTTTTTGTACATCTGTGCTCTTTGAACCCCTTACGCCGGGCATATACCACCAGTATGTGATCCACAGTCTCTGTATCGTTGCAGTTGGGGCAGGTCGGATTTCGCATTTTCTTTATTTTGTATATAGGAACGCGTTTGTGGCTGCCGTGCCTGTTCGGAGTCTGCGCAGACTTGTTGCCTTCGCACGTGGCAGCCCTACTAGCGTTCCCTTCGGCAAGAACGGTTCTGGTTTCCCACTCTTTGGGTGGCTTCGCACATCGTGAATGGCTTTGAGCGCGTCTGTCGGAGTGTCAACCGATGATGGTTCCTGATGGTCCACCGCTGCAAGTCTGTCCGCCTTCTCGTTCCCTTGAACTTCGACATGCCCTGGCACCCACTTGAAGCATACCATTGAGCCTTTTGTCTTTAGGACGCCAACCACATTTCTTGACGACGTTGTTAGAGGCTTACTGTATCACGTTCCCCAGTCTCTGCAGGGCGCACTTGGAGTCTGTGAGGACGACTATCTGATGTGGTGGCAGCCCCAAGGCTGCGTGCAGGGCTCTGTCAATGGCCACTAGTTCCGCTGTCGTTGAGGACGCTGCCTTCTGCAGCCTTCCGCTCCACTCCATTCCTGCCTTCGGGATGCAGAACGCCGCAGTGCTTGAGGTTCTCGGCCGGTTTACCGAGTCGTCCGTGTAGATCTCTAGCTTCCCGGCATGCTTCTTTTCCAAATGCTCCTCTACTGCAGTCTTGGCCAGCAGATCTGGTTGGTAGTTTTGCGCCTAAGTTTGTCTATCCGGGTGTCACTTATTATTTCTGATATGTCCCAGGGGGCGACTTTTGCGTCCTCTGTTGTTGACGGCAGCGGTGCTGCCAAGGCAACAAATTCCTCCATTACGATCTTCCACTCTGTCTCCTTCCGTTCTTTCAGTCGTTTTAGGAACCATCTGCCGGGGGGGGGGGGGGGGGGGGGGGGGAGGAGGGGGGGGAGAAGCTAGTCTTGCAAGCTGGTGCGGTTGTCTTCCCTTAGCCCGTCCGCCCAAGAGGTTCTTCCCCCATCTCTCTCAGGACCGTCTCATTTGCTGATGCTTTTCGGATCCCCATTGCCGTACATATTCTCTGTGTAACCGCCCCAGCTTCTCCATGTCCATTCGTGATGGCTTCAGGTAGCTTATACATGACTCTAGATGTTACCAATGCTGCATGTGCAGCTGCAATATATCGTGTTTAGCAACCCCAGGAGACCACAGTCATGCGATGAAATTGCATTTGCGGCCAGTCTGCACATCTGGCGCGTTGACTTAATGGCCTGGGTCCACGTTAGCCGGTTGGTGACAGCAATTCCCAAAAAACGTTGCTTGTGCACCTGCTTGATCCTTGTACCTGCCAGTGTCACCGCGCTGCTGGGGAACCGTCGACCGTTTCCGGCACCGGCATGCATGCTGCTTTTCCCCGTGAGTGGGCCAGTCCCGACTTGTCCATGAACTCCTCTGTCGCCTTTATGACTTTCTGGATGCAGCTGTACATTTGCCTGCTGTGAATTCCGGCGACCCATAAGCACACATTGTCGGCGTAGATGGACATTTGAACCTGGAGCAGCGTTTTGGAAATGGCCTGCGGGAGCTTGGCCATCACTATGTTGAGCAACACTGGGCTAAGCACGCTGCCATGTGGGAGCCCACGATGGATAACCCTTGGGTTAGACACAGTTTCCCCATCCCGTACTTGCACTCTTAGGCGCCTTAGGAAGCTTCCAAGGAATTCCTGCAACTTTCCGGTCAGTCCGTGCCCAGTTATCCTCATGTAGATCGAGGAGAGGGGCACCCCTTCCTATGCCCGCTCTAAATCTAAAAAGCCACCACGGTATTTCTTCGACTGAGTTTGCTTTCTTCGATGGCGCTCGTTAGGTCCAGGATGCTGACTTCTGCCGACAGCCTTTTTCTGGATCCGGTCATGCACTCCGACGGGCACCTATTATCCTCCAAATACCAGCAGAGCCCCGCCTGTACGAGGCGCTCGAACAGCTTTCCTACGCATAATATCAGCGGCACTGGTCGGTAGGACCGAACCTTTCCAGGTGGTTTCCCTGCCTTTAGCAATGGTATTATGTCTGGACTCTGGCGATTTCCAGTCTTAGTGTACGACTCCCGTTTCCCAAATCTCGTTGAACCAAAGGACAAGAGCCTTCTGGGCTTCGCGAGTAAAGTTAGTTAGGCCTGGTGTGGTATCCCATCCGGGCCCGATGCGCTCTTCTTCCGGCATTTCCTTAAAGCGCACTGCAGTTCCTGGAGTGTGAAAGGGGCATCCAGGGGTCCGGGTAACGTGTCTGGCCTTACAGGCGGCTCTGCGGCTTCCGCGAGTGCAAAAAGAGCGCGCAGGTCTTCTGCCGCATCCTGTGGAGTCTTGCTGGCTGCCAGACTTGAAGGGTATGTCTCAATTGACTTGCCTTTCCCGGCCATAGCCCCAATAATTTTCCAGAGTTTTATCATGGACACGTGGATGTCAGAGTTCTTGCAAAGCAAGGCCCATCGGTTTCTAATGAGAGCGTTTGCATGCCTTCTTAGCTTGGCTGACATCGTCTTGAAGCATGACTTGTCCTCTGGTGCCTCTGTCCTTCGGAACCTTCGCTGCGCCCTAGTTCTCGCCGCGGTTAAGTTTTGATATGTCAGATCCGGTTCCGAGAGCCATTCGGAGATGTTGGTTGTCTTTGTGGCTGCCTTCAGCGCCTGTGCTGTCGGGATATCTTCTCGGTTGAAGTCGAAGGCTGTGCGGAAAACGACACAGTTTACACATGACTTCCGAACTTTCTTTGCTGTCTGGCATCCCTTGATTGTGATGTGGGGGGAAATGGTCACTTCCTTGGATGTCTGGGGCTAGCTCCCACTTGAGCTCTAGGGACGGTGTGTGGCTGGTAACGTCGATAGCACTGTACGTTCTTGGGGATCTGAAAAAGTTTGGATTTCCATCGCTTGCCACCACCAGCTCCAATTCGTCTATTACTTCCATGAGATCGTCCTTCTTCCTTGTCTATTTGGTTGCTTTCCCAGGCCTCATTGTGTGCGTTGAAATCCTCGCATATTTCATTTCATTTCATTTTCCTTCATTTATTGTTGCTCAAAGACATCCTTTCGGACGTATTACATAAGCGAGGATTTGGGGAAAAAATTATACAAGAGCACGATAAATATAAAACTCTGGGTTAAAATAACGACAAAACACTAAAGAACAAGATCAGAGGTGCCCTTGATTGACTCAAGTCATGCACACAATGGCAAGCACATTCAAGCCGAAACAGATTATAATCTTGAAACTAATTCAACAATAAATCGTCACATTTTTTCCTAAACAGCAACACGTCACGTTCTGTTGCCACAGAATCTGGGAGCGCGTTCCAATCTGAAATACATACGTAAAACCAACGGAGATGAGAGGAACAGATTAGTGCGTGTTGCAAAAGGTTCCACTGTCATATCACATCCGGCCGAAAAAGTAGAGATACTGTAATAAATTCTATGAAAAACAAAATGCGGGAAAGTTTCCTTCTTATCTCCAAAAACAGACCCAGATTTTGTTTTAAACTCGTGGCACTGTTTTGATAAAAGTATTTTCCAAAAATAAAAGGGGCGGCTTTTTTTTTTTTTTCTTGGGGGGGGTTCAAGATTTTGGACAAGGTAATTTTGGTACGGGTTCCAATTATATTTGCATATTCTAGTTTTGGTAGAGTTAAAGTTTTATAGGGAAGCAGGCGTGTTTCTTGGGGTGCCTGGCACAGTATACGTCTTAGCAAACCGAGTTTTCTGGATGCGTTTAATATGATGTGATCAATGTGCTCGTTCTAAGTTAAGCTGGACGTGAAATGGACACCTAATTATTTATACGACGTGGCAACTTCCAGTTCGAGAGAGAGGAGGCTGTACTGCGTCAATATAACATTAGTTTTATTGGTAACTCTCATTAGCCGGCATTTCGAATGTAAATGTTAAGCTGCCATTTTAAGCAAATTACTAATTTTGTCAAGGTCAGTTTGTAGAGCGCGACTGTCATCTGTACTAGTCATTTTTCGATATATGACACAATCGTCTACAAACACAGTGGCACGGTGGAAGATTGTTTGCTGACGATTGTCTGAAAAAGCACGGTGGAATCTAGAAGCCATTGCGTCCTTAAAGGGACACTGACAGGGTATTTATGCTCGCCGAGGTTTTTAATTCTACGTGACAGATGATATGACTATGAGAGCCCAACTACCCAGAACAGAGTTTGCGGCTCGAAATTCGGTTTCTTGCCGCCCGAAAACCGCCGATCGAGAACTAGCCGGTTTGAGTCGCGTTCACTCTCTTCTCCGTGGTCACGGGCCGTTTTCTAAGGTTTAGACACACCCACCAAATTTAATCAAAGTCGTGGGTTATTGAAGGCAGACGCTCAATATTAAAAACAGAAAAAATATGAAGCCATTTTTTCTGTCTTCAAAAAAGCTGCAAATACGTTGATTGCAAAAAAAAAAAAAAAGTTGCACAGAGAACCGGAAGCATTCTGTCACCTGTGCGTTCACTGCGTAATTCTCAACATGGCGTCGTATCGCGTATCGTGGGACTCGTGGGCTGGACGGCGATGGCAGCGGACGTACCTGGGACCTCTACCGTGGAGGTAGGATATGATAGCTGTAAAAATGCCGTGCTCCATTACCTTGCACGGAACGCTTGTGAGGGAGATAGGTCGATAATCGGAGGGGTCGGACTTTATGCCAGATTTGAATAATGGTTGGACGATAGCAAAACCCCAGTCAGTTGGAACAGTGCCATTGCCAAGACTTTGCTGAAAAAGCAGAAATAAAAGAACACAGGCCAAGTGGTTTAACATTTTTAGTGCCTTTGAAGATATGGCGTCATCGCTGGCGGCGCAGTGAGACGGGGTTTATCAATAAGTTTGGCGATACCGTTACCTGTGAATGAAATGGGAGACATTGGTGCAAATTGAAACTCCGGTGGCGAAGGAAGTGGGAATGATTCTTGAGTGAATACAGTCGAGAAAAAGCTTTCAACATATGTTCCGCATCCCTGTCGGACAGGAAGTCACCCTTTTTAATTGTGAACAACGAATTACTTCGAGTTTCACTGGCATTTATAATTTTCCAAAACTTGCGAGGATCGGTTCTTAACACAAGTAGCAGTTTGTCTCCGAAAAACTATTTTTTTTTATTTGATAATTTTATTTTTCATTTCTTTTGACCAAGGACTATGTGCCGAACCAATCGTGGTCCCTGTTAGTTCTTTTTTTTTTTTTTTGCTTTCTGGAACAACCTCTTCTTTTTGTTCAACATTCGTTTTAGGGAATTTGTGAACCAGGGTGAGAGATAGTCGGATGCGATATTGATTTTAGGAATGTTGGTTGACACCAAATTTTAAATTGTGTCTTTAGAGTCCAATTTATTCGATGGAGCGATCTTCATATTGAGCTAAAAATCTAAAAATGCATTTGGCGAGCTATTCATAGCTTCCATACTTGCCCGAGAGTAGTTACATATTGTCTTGCGAATGTTTGCTTGGTTTCCGGAGGTAAAGGTAGTTTTAGCGTGTATAATCGCATGATCACTGATGAAATCAAGAACGTTTATTGTGCTTACTTAGTCAGGCTTGTTGACAAAAAATAGGTCTAAAACCGCGTTGCCTCGGGTAGGGGTGGTTACTAGTTGGTGCAGCACGAAACAGCTAGACAAGGCAAGCAAATTCTTGCAGTGACCCGGATTTGCCTACTGAAATGAGGGACCAAGCGTCGTTCAGTCTATACCTGAAAAATTGAAGTCGCCAGCTAATATTACGTCGTCGTTTGAGTAAGCTTTCATTAAGTGACCCAGCAACTCTACATGGCATCATGAAATTCAATGTGGTTTCTGTTTGGCGGACGATAACAAGCACCAACTAAAACTTTACGAAAACCCATCTGCAGACGTATCCACAATGTTTATAGAAACGTGTCATAAGTTATTAACTGAAGTACATTTAAATTAGCTTCAACTGCAATGAGTACACCACCACCCCTTGCGTTTGGACGGTCTTCGCGTAAGTCCTTACCCCATTCCGAGGGTCCTTCCGCCTGTAGGGCAAATCCCTTTGGGTGCATGTGCCCTACGAGGATTACAAACGTTCGGTTTCCTGGACTCACCCTCGCTCGCACAAACTCTGCTGATAACATGCACAGGTGGATGGTGTCGAGTTGCACATGAGGTACGTCTTTCCGTATGAACAAAGCGGCACTCCCATGGGAAAAACTTGGGATGAACAGCATTGTTAGCCTGATGTATCCAGGTAATGATCTTTCCACAGGTAAACCTGCTTCTGTCAAGGATAGTACCCGGCTAGAGTGGTGCTGAAGATGCAGGCTCACCTCGCTGTGCTTGACATGCAGGCCTCTGCGGTACCACTGCAGCACAGTCGGTGCTGCCCTTTTCGACTTTGTATGTTCGGGGAGTCGCTCAGTCATCGTGGCCTGCACTGGTTCCAGCGAGTTGACTCCTAGAAGTTACGGAGTGCTGCTTCTGAGATCCCTTCGTGTGCGCTGGCGTCGGCCCTTGCTAGATGACGATCTCAATGGTCTCCCTCATGGCTTCTAGTTCCTCCAGTGCGAAGATGGCCTCCGGCGTATGTACCCGGGATTCTGCTAATTGACACACTGCTTCGAACAGGCGCGAGATTATTTTGAGGATTGCTGTGCCCGTGTCCTCTGCCGGCCTTGAGGCTGCTGCCCTGTTCCCTTTCGTCACTCTGGCGAAGGGTCGCCGCTTTTTTGTTTGATCTTCTTTTTCAAGGACTGGAGTCTGTCTCATTTCCTTATGTTGACTGAGAGTGTTGGCTGTGGTTTCTGTCTCTTTTCCCCCTGAGGTCTCGTCCCGACGCTGCTGAAGGGGGTCCCTTTCCTTTGACGTGGATCCAGTATCCTAGCCTTGCCTCTTGCTGCCGTGTTCCGAGTGTCTCGAGACCGCTCAGGCTGTCTTCTTCTAAGAGTCGCGCGTGTCTCCTTGTGAGTAAAGGCCGTCCTGGCACGTTGTTCACAAACTTGCCGTTCCTTTCTCAGCATGGTGGAAAGGTTTGACGTAGCGGCGTGGTCCAGGTGATAGTTAATGCAGCGTACAGTTTCACTATCGCACTCATTGGTCTTGTGTTTTCCCACATATTTCGCACACGTCTCCCCCTCTCGCAGGCGGCGGCCACGTGTCCCATCCTGTTGCATCGATAGCATTGCAGGGGCCGCGCCACATACACCGAGATGGAGTACCGGACGTAGCCCATGTGAACGTGAGTTGGTAGGGACTTGCCTGAAAACAGGATCTTGACCGAAGTGGATTGCGCACGCCAAGGATGCCATGGTGCGGAGTTCACATGGTCTTGAAAACCTCTTTTTTCGTCAGGTCTTTGTCGATGTCCCGAACCACGCCCATGGTGATGTCTACACCACTTGGTATGTGGGCGCTCACCTTTGTACCGCACACATCGTTGACGCCTAGGAGGTCTGGTAGAGCATCTTCTGAGAGGACATCGACTGCCACGATGTTCCTCCGACTGTTGAAACGTATCTCTTTGAGTTTCCCAGGAACGACGCCGCTGAGGAGGGCGGAAATCTTCCCCTTGTTGGCACTTACCTTGTCTGTGGGTCTGTGCAATATAGTGTATAGTGTACTTAGACTCGCGGTCTTGGTGGGGTAGGTTCGGCCCTTTTGAGACAACAGTGTCTCCGCTGTTTCCTGGCGCACGGCGGCTTTTCTTCCGCCGTACCATGTTCAACCCCTCGTCATCAGCGTAACTTTCTGGAAGGTCGATATGGTCCCCCATGTACAATTCGGGGTCTGAAATGTACGGCGGCACATGACGCGTTCGATGATGTCTCACTCACGTCGCGGTCCCTCGTTCGATGTGTCCTCCCTACCGTATAGCCGGAAGGGATGGGGTCCTGTAATTTCCGGCGTGACCGGGCCTCACGCTCCCCGTAGCGTGATTCATCCGGCCCTGGGTGGCCTGCTAGGCCTAATACCTTCCCGCGACCAGCCCCTTGAAGCTACTGTCGATTCCACCCAGCAACAAAACCGCGTGCTCAAAACTGTCGTGCGAAACTCTTCGAAGAAAAGAAAACGGGAACAAGCCGCACCGAACGCAGTCACCGAACTCCGCGAAGAGATGTTTCGGTGACGCCCTGTTATGGTTCCTATCTCTGACGTCACGACCGAGATTATTAGTCGCGAGCGACAAGTTCGATGGTGCGCAAAAAGCACGGTGGAAGGCTAGCAATCACGCTCCTCAATCAACACCGTCAGGGGTAACAGTCTGACACTGCTCTTAACTACTGCGATGAGAGCAGAAATTATGTCACTCAAGACGTCATTGTGAGCGTTTGGCTAATTCTGGCTGGCCAATCACAGCGACGCTTTTGATCGCGCACTTCGCCAATAGTATTACTCAAGGGAGCTGCGGTATACACCTTTTCCACAAGCGCGCAGCCATCTTGAATATCGTCACTTCTGGTATGCGGTAAAACATCTTTTTGATCTCTCCCCGCAGCTGGAAGGTACTTACGAAAAATGCGTGATTGTCACACATTCTTGATTTGCCTCACCTATATTTTCTAGCATAATCCAGGTTCAAACGTTTTATTATTTTTTCGCCCCGCATACCAGATACGGAACCCCTGTGACTGAGAACGACAGGAAACAGAAAAGGTCTATACTCTGTTCAACTCTAAGCTGAGTGGCAAATGAGCAAGACAATCCATTTAGGATTGTCTCGATTATTCTGATATATCTGGGAACTTGCTGAGGGTGCCGCGCGAGCAACGCATCTGAAACCACCTAAAGCTATTCGTAACCGAGCATAACAATCTGTAACGCACCTCTAAACGCTGGTTCACACAGCTCCGCTTTCTATATACGTTACGACTTTGCGTTAAATAAGCTTACGTCTGCTTACGCCACAAACCGGGACATCTGTGCTTCATAATGGCTAGCAGTTCAAGGAGATAGCCTGGCACGCGACATTGGAGAGACAAATGTTTCGGTGACTTATGCGTAAGAAGACGGTTTTGTCGGAATGATCTCGACAAGTGTGAAATATTTAACACAATCTGTTTTAGAAACCAATTTCTATGAGAAAACCGTCATTAAGACCCGTCAAGAAGACCCGTCACAAAGGACTGTGACGTCACCTGTAAACATGACGTTATAACGTTACGGAGACTCCATGACGTCATATGACGTCATTATGACCTCACCGTCATGTCATATGGCATCACATAACGTAATGGCGTCATGATAACGTCATAATGACGCCATAACGTAATGGCGTCATAATAACGTCATGGTGATGTCATGTTGTTACATAACGTCACAGTCCTTCATGACGTCATCATAACGCCATTATAACGTTAGATCACACCATGCCGTCACGTGACATCTGAGGGTAACGTGACACCATAACGTCGTATACATCACAGTAATGTGACATCGTGACGTTAGATAACATCACATGACTATGACGTCACAATGTCACGTAATAACATGACGTTACGTATTGTGGCGTCACTTGACACCATGACTTCACGTGACGTCATGAGGCCATGCGAGTCTATGATGACGCGTGACGTGATATCATGTTACACCGTGACGTCACAGTGCATCGTGAAGTCGTGTGATGCCACAGTCATGTTAACTCATGACGTCACGGGACGTCAGACACCCATGGATAGCATGTGCCTATAGCTCATTCACAACACATTCTGTGCTTCGCTGTCTTTGTCAGCTTCATCAAGCTAGTGTAATTTTGTCCTAACCGACGCACATTACGCTGGGTAAACGTTTGCATGGCAAATAAAACTAGCGCGCGAGCGAAGCAGGAGCGAACGAAGGTCTTCGTTCCCCCCTGTCTTCGCGCCAAGTATGCAAAGACAAATTTAGGGTGCAGCGGCTGTATGGTAGACGTAGCGAGTAATAAAATGTCTGACCGTAGAGTACGTTTTCGTGTACAATTTCGACATCACTTTATTGTTTTACAATCGTGTCAGAGTGATAATCACATTGTTTGCCATTGAACTTTAATCCAGCATATTGGACACGTCTGTTGCTGCCGTAAATCGCAGTGATTTGCTTTCCAAGTCGCTTCGCAATCGGTTTCATGATTCAACTTATCGAATGATCTTGGCTCTCATCAGCTGCCTTCTGATACTCAGATGATTGGGACCTGTGCTCTCAGTCACTATACAACTTGAGGAGTTCCTGCGTTCCTGCGTACTCTGAAATCCAATAATTGGTCCTCATTTTATCAGTTTGGTCAACTAGAAGGACATCCTGTGGTTGTGGAGTCTCAATGACACAGAAGGCGTCCACCCGTTCTGCACCGAGTCTATACCACAAGATCAATATACCACTCGCATTCATAACAGGCTAAGCTAATTAGTAATTACTAAAGTGATTAGAATAGGATCGATCTTGGTACATCATCCGCTCATGCCAAGATGGGGCAAAGGTTTTAGTTTGAGGTGTGTGTGGCTGTCCGTTTCTGCATTTTTTGTATATTTTCCCTCATCTCGGGTACACCATTAGGGCGGTTTTATTCTTGTTAATTCTTTTATTGTCGTTCCTCTAATGTTATTTTTTCCTCGGTGGGTCAAATGGAAGGCCCCCGTCTAGCCGAAGAAGATTAATGCGTTGACGTGATTGAATGTTTCTTCTTCGTGTCTTGCTGAGGTTCGATTGCGGCCGAACGAGGTGACGCGTTGGTGTTCGGCGGTTCACGCGTTTCCTGGCTCGGGGGCCAGCGCTGGCTTGCTGACCGGGCACGCTGGCGCCCGCTGCCAGGCGTCTAAGCTGGGCGTGGCATCACTGCTTGAATGGCCGCCACTCCTCACGACGCATCGCGGGCTGGTCCAAATCGCCTGCTTCCAAATCTTGAACGTTTCTTAGCTGTGCACAAAGTAGCACATGACTTCTGCTATTCTCAAAAAGCCTCTGACACGCCAAAAAACACAATTTTTTTTTTTTTCATGCTAGGCGTTAAAATGGTATCTCAGGAAATCACCAACAAATTTGTTTCACATTAGAGTTGCGTAGTTTTTTGTTTTTTTTTATAAAAAAATTTAAATGCGAAGCCCAATTCAAAGTGCCCGCCAGTGCTCTGTGACGTAACAATGTATCGCAAGATGTCGGGGCGGTCAAAAGGGAGGCATCGCCGGAAGTCACGTGAGTTGTATCAGTCCTCGTGCTTACCGCGAGCGCGTGTAATATTTTTTTTTTCATATTTTTGTTATTTTCCGCACCTCCGCGATCAATCTAAGCAGACAAGGTCTTTTTTATTTGCTTTTCATCGCCTAATGTTGCTGTAAAGGTAGAAGACGAGTGAACCTAGTAAACAAGTTACACTCATGTTCTAGACAAAACACGTACTTTATGCTTGACGTTTACTTGTACTTGGTACACTCATTAGTTCGTATTCTCTAGACGGCAGGCATCTTCAGCCTGGAGAGTATCCGATGATTCGACGACATCGGTGTCTGAACCTTCAGCAATGCGATCGGCATGTCGCATGCTAGCAATCCTAATTTCTGCACACGTTCTATTTTTGTTTTTCAAATCTCTGTAGCTTGTTTTGTGCCCACTATGGCTCTGTACCATCGGACTGATGGCATGCACTCGTACGCTGGCTTGTACTCGCAACGCTTTCATCATTGACCTCCGTCATGTCGATCCACTGATTCTTCGTCCTCAACTTTTACAGCACGCAAACTAACCAACGGTGCAGCAAAAAAACAAGCTAGTGGAACTGAAATTTCGTTTTCTACGTTCGCTCGTAAAAGAGACCAGAATAAAAAAAAAAAAAAAGTCTTAGGCATTGTCGTGGAGAGCACGAGGAGTGAAACTCACGTGACTTCCGGCGAAACCACTTTTAGTGACGTAGGTAGATGCCTCCCTTCTGACCGCCCCGTACACCTTGAGGTACATTGTTTCGTCACAGGGCAGTGGCGGGCACTTTGAATTTTTTTGGCGTGTCAGAGGCCTTTTAAAGGGATACTGAACCAAGGAATTTAGTGTCCATAATAAGCGGCGCACGTTCTTTTCACGTGCCAGCAGCCGCCGGTGTGCGCGAGCACACGCAACAAAAATGACGTCAAAGACCTTCATTCGCGGTTAAGATGACAGTGAAATGTATGGGCTTCGGGCCAAAGGAGAATAAAGACAAGTTTTTCATCTACACAGTGGTGTCTGGTGTAAAAGGTGAGCGATTAATTGGTCTAACAAGCGCGTAGCTTTCACTTGTAGAGATGAAAAGCCTGTATTTATTCTCCTTTGGCCCGAAGCCCCTTCATTTCACTGTTCTCTTAAGCGCGAATGGAGGTCTTTGACGTCATTTTCGTTGCGTGAGCTCGTGCACACCGGCGGCTGCTGGCTCGTGGAAAGAACGTGCGCCACTTATTATGGACACTACATTCTTTGGTTCAGTATCCCTTTAAGCAGGGGCTGCTTTCGCCCCTTCCCTTACAAAAATGATCAATGAGTTTCAATTGACTTTCTATTGTGTTCCTATAGAGTCAATTGAAACTCAATATAAACTCAATGTCTCATGAGTTTGATCATTAGAAACAATATATTGATTCTATTGAATTTACTCATTAGGAATGCAATTGAGACTGATCATGAGAAACTCAATATCGATTCTATTGACTTTACTCGTTTGGAATGCAATTGAGTCTGATCATTAGAAACTCAATATCAATTCTAATGAATTTACTCATTAGGAATGCAATAGATGATTAACGTAGAAGTTTGGGCTAGTTGGTAAGTAGACACGATAAAAACAAAACAGCGCAAAGACAAGGACGAAGTAGAAGAAATCACAGGACACAGCGCTGACTTTCAACTGAACATTAATTCGTGTAGGCGTCCGTTATAAATAGCAAACATTCTACCCGAAAAAAATCAAGGAAAAAACACAAAAGATATATAAATGTCACGTTTTCAATATAACACTGTCACTGCTTTGCCCTCATCGTTCTAAGAACTGCCGCTCCTTATCCGAAAGTACGAGTGACGGGGCGCTAACACAGTCAGGACCCAGTCGCGGAATATCACGTGCTTCTATTATTTCCCGCGTCACTCTGCCCTTATTTTTGAAAACCACTTGGCTTCCCTCGAAGGCAGGAATGCACCCGCAATCTCTGCAGTGCACGCCTAAGTGCCCTGACACGACTTGAAAAACGTTGTATCGGTGTTCTCTGAGTCGATCGTTTAAACCTCTTCCCGTTTGTCCTCTATATCGACGGCCGCAAGATAAAGGGATCGAATAGACCACTCCTTGCACACAAGAAACGAACTGATGTTTGTGTTTCTTAGTTCTCAACCAGTTGCAATTTTTTTTAAACGCAGTCGCATTAAATTCTATTGATACACGTTGCAAAAATTCAATTGAAACTCAATCGCAATATTTCTATTGAAACTCAATAGCAAAAATTCAATTGAAACACTATTGCCAAAATTCAATAGAAAAGCAATTGCTAAAAATTCAATTAAGACTCAGTGGCCAACACCCTGGTAAGGTTTAATAGGAACTCATTAGAAAAAGTCTATTGAGTTTCAATTGAGACTGAATGCGGTGTATTGACTGAATCGTTTACACTTTCAATTGAAACTCAATTCATTTTTTTTAAGGGTTGGAAGAGAGCATCAAAACAATCGTCTTGTATAACATACGGCTTTATATGTCAGAACAATATATGACAGCGACTTCTAGAGCGCAGCTCTTAGGCGCCCGTTTCCGCGTATAGCGGCGGGAGGGTGAGGAGGACGGGAGGAGGAGAGGAGGGTAGGAGGAGGAGGAGAGGAGGAGGGGGAGGGGCATAGCCTCCCCTCCTCTAGTAGTTGGAACGAATAGTGCTGCATCATCCATAGCCTTTTAAAGTGGAAGGAAGAGTCAAAACTTACCGTAGTGTTGAAAGTGGCGATGATGACACTGCGCTATTGAATTCCAAGTGACATTCGCGCACCTTTATGGAATATCTAAAAAAAAACTATTACCCCTTCGTAAATTCTTTCGACTGGTCTGGCTTCTAATGGTAATTACCGTCGATACTACAATTTCATCATGACCCATAAAACCATTGTAATAAAAAAAGACTTAATAATCCTATTTGACTTAGTTCGCTAGTTCACCGTGATATGTTTATTCCCATATATGTAATGTCCGCCAAGCCTATTTACATATGCATGATGAAGATGGTACCCGTAAAACTCTCAAGCTATTTTTTTATATTAAAATCAAACATTTTGTTTAACGCAATGTTTGCATTGCGAGATTCATTTCAGCGATTCCCAAACACGTTTCTCTTTCCGGCTCGACGTCTCGAAAGAGAAACGTCTGTCTGAATGGCTCCTAATTCAAAACGAGTATCGCGCTACTTATTTAGATATCATTGCATGGGAGGGGGAGGGTAACGTGTCTGTTCTAGCAAAAAACTCAAAAATGCTTTTTGGGGCGTTTATTGTCCCTTTGCCTAAAAATCTGCTCTAGGTCACTAACTGATACGCTGAGCGATGTTTATTGTCCCAGCGTGGTAGTTCTGGCTCGAGACTTGTTTGTTTTTGTTGTTTATGAAATGCACTTATAAACAGAAATAATTATTGTCGGGAAAACGCCAATATCAAAGAGCCCCTGAAAAAAAAAAATGTTTTTTTTTTAACAGTCTGGTTGGGACACGCGTGTCGAGAAATAAATTTTACACGAAAAAAAAAGTATTTTAGAGCAATTTTGACGGCGAGAGAGAGAGAGAGAGAGAGAAGTGTTGAAAAGAAAGGAAGCGACGGCGAAAGATTTATTTAAAATTGTGCGCGCGAAGTCCGTGACGTCACGGGTCATTCCGGGATGACCATCTCGGTCGTGAAGGCGAAGCCGATCCACCTCTCCTCCACGCCCCCGAAATGCCGAGAGAGAAAACAAGTGGAAAGGAGGTGACTGCCGACTAAATCGCGTCTCGCGCCGTCAATATTGCTTTAAAAAAAAAAATAAAAAAATCGCGTACCTTTTATTTTTTGACACGCGTATCCCAACCAGACTTAAAAAAAAAAAAAAAAAAAAAAACTTTTTTTTTTCTTTTTATTAAGGGAATAATGGGCGCTAGAGTGCTGTTTTCCAAAGCGCTGTCTCTAGTCGAGTGATCAATTCAGTTTATAATGCTTATTTGACCTAGGGGAGAATTTCATCTTATAATCGTGGTCGCGCCTGTATCAAACTATGAGTGCACTGGAGATAACTTGTGCGAACGAGTACAGCTCCGAAACGCCTTACTTTGGATTTGACTTTAGTCTCGAAAGCGTTTTCTTTTCGGTGGTTTTTCTTCCGCGCTCGGGCAGCTGGGGCTTCGTGGCAGATCCGCCCTCCGGGTTGCCTCTTGGAGTCCAGCGGTTTCTCGATCCGGCCGCACAGTTGCGAACCCGGTGATTCCCTAGAGAAGAGACTCTCGGCACCGCTTGAACCGCTCGAGCGTCCCCTGGGAACCCCGCGTTCATTCGGAAAGCTGCATGCGGATTAGAAACGAGTCAGTGAACGTGGCCCCCAAACACTCCAACGCGTGTCTTGGCTCCGCCAGTGCAGAGAGGAAGCGGCGTGTCCTTTGCGTGGATCGGGAAAAGAATACTCTCATTCGATTGTTGAGTGATCGTAGAGTGCCAACTACACCCTCCGAAGAAACACGTCTTCACCGCAAACTGCGCGAGGAGCCGATCACTGCGATCGACTCCCCAGAGAATGGCGGGGTACGTGCAGGATCAAGCTCGGCGTCCCAGAGCAGACCACAATTCTGGAAGCTACTTTATTTCATATTTTTTTCTCGAAATTTGCCAGGGCCTTCGGTTGATCCTATCTGCTTCTCCTCGGCTGTGTGGTAAATTAAAGCGCGTGTCCTTTTCGGAGACGTCCAACTTTATCGAACCAAACACCGCGTCCACTTCCCCTTGCGCACGGGGAGGGCCAAGAGACCACCAATTGGTGGTCTCTTGGCCATCCTCGTGCACAAGGTCACAAGGTACTGAATGGTCACAAGGTACCGTGCAAAAGTCACAAGGTACTGAATACCATTTTGCTAGAAACAAAGGTGGCACGGGCGGATGCACCTAGTATGACGTTCGTGAGTTATTTTGCAGGTCCTTTTCATTCATCGCATTGATTGGCTATCGGTTGGTTGCCAGTGTCTGTTATCACAGCCCCCAGCGAAAAAATGGGAAATAATAATCTCAAACGCAGGCTGTTGTGAAAATAGGGGCTGCGCCTAAAACAATATTTTTTTTAATGTCGATTTTGGCATTCATGTTGTTCTTGGAGCTTCGTGACTATGGAGTTCTGACGTTCTTGCACTACGATGTGTGCGAAGGTTTCTAAAAAACGGAGTCTTTCAAAAGGCGCAGCACGTGCTGTGTTATGGCGTCAGCATAAACAAACATGGCGGCGCCCATGAAACAGAGCAGACACTGGTCTATAAATGCAAGCGCGTTTCAGCAAAATGACGTTCTATTTGCGAGTAAGCACTGTATTAGCGCCGACATGTTTCCGTGCCGCCCTCTTATGTTTTTTTTCGTGACGTCACGACCATAATTGTCTTCGCCGTGACGTCATGAGATGTAATCTTTGACCAGTATCATCAGTTGCGCACGGCAGTTCAATGATCTGTGTAAAAATACCAATGTAGGCTCGAAGTCATCGCATTCTTTAACAAACATCATCACTCTGATATTACCCTGATCTCCGTCGATGAAACAAAAATTTAGCCAGATGAAGACACCGCAGTGAGCGCTTGACCAATCGCAAATTGTGAACACAGCGACGTGTTTGGTCGCACACGTCGCTAGATACCACACGACACCGCTACGAAAAAAAAACATCTTTTCTAGAGAACCACCCTGGAGAAGGAGAAGGAGCGGGTGATTTTTCACGCTCTCATCCTGCGCCTTTTTAGCGTTTGAGATACCCTTTTAAAAGTAACAAGGCGCACTTCGGTTATGCATGACCTAATCGTTAAAGGGGCCGTGCAACGATTTTTGTACTTTAAATAAATAGCGATTAGAATCGCTCCTCGGCTTTCATAACCTAAAAAACACGAATTTGTATTTCTCTGCAATAATGATAGTCGCAGAAAAAAAAGAGACAAACCGAACAGCGTTTACCCTCAGCTCACAGCCAGAACATGTGGCCACATAATATCGCGCCAATTATGTGCTTTTAAAGGCCGGTTCTCACATGCACGTGTCGTCAGCTACTTATCGTCTCCCATGAGCAACAGTTTGCCGGTGCGATACAAATCCGGTGAACGCTCCCGTCAGCACTGTGCTCACAGCGCTCCGCTGTATGTGTGAACAGGCCTTAATGTTCATCATATCCACGCGCTGGGATTGGCGAAGCCCAGTACACGTGCTGAGATTCAGACATTGCAAAGCCGCGGTCCCACTGCTAATACATCATGCAAAAGACATGAGTTAGGATGAGGGAGTTCAAAAAAAAAAAAATAAAAATATAGGATCCTCGATCGGTACCGCCTGTGTAGGCACAACCGATTGAAAGCCAATGTAAATGAAAAAATGTGGGTGATGGAGTTCACCGAATATAACCTTGGAGAATAGATGCCAATTGAGGGAATGGAACTAAATAAAAAAATTCGTGGAAGAGAAAGTAGCGAAACCGCCACCAAGGGAAAGGCCTAATCAGCGAATAGATTAATATTTTTTTTTTCACTTTTCTTTCGTTACATACACTGAAAACCTAAAATTCACATTACTCAAAAAAAAAGCCACACACAAAGACACAAAAATCCAAAGGCTAAAGGAACACAATGTTAAAGCATATACAATAAAGAGGTGAATGGGATTGAAGTAAGCAAAATGCTAAGGTCTTGATTCTTCGCTCTTCTCTTCCCTTTTTTTTCTCTTTTTTGTGTGTGTGTTCTCCCTTCTCTTTGGTGTTGTGGTTGTGTGAAGCTCGGTCTTCCTTCAATCGCTTGCCTAGGTAATTTTGGTTGGAATTTTTCCCTGAATCAAAAAAGAAAAACCATCATTATTGCCCCCCTCCCCCCTTCCATTTCCTTTACCTAGGATGAAAAGTCTTCCTTTTATTAAATCCTTTAAGTTTACTTGTGTTTAAAACTGTTTTCTTTTGCGGAATATTTTTTTTCCTGTCTATGTTACAAGTCTATTTTCTCATAAATAGTGTATGAGCAAAGAAAGACATCTTATTTTTCTTTATATAGAACCGAATGGGTTGTTAATTTATAATTTTTTCTTGTGTTTTCTGTGTTGACTCTCATAGTAGTGTGATTTCAGACTTAATCAACTTTTTAATATGTGTATAGCTCAGTGTTCGCTTCCAGAATACTTGAAGTGTATCATAGAGTGAACTGTTTATCTGATCCTTTTGATAGACACTTTGATATAGACGTTTTCATTTCATCATTTATAATTATTGGTTACTTGGTTTCCCCTGTATTCCTCGTTTCCTCTTTTTTTTTACATTTACTTTGACCTTTCCCTTTTTCTCCCCTTCTCTTTTCCTCGTTTTTTCGGGATGTTAATCAACGGTCGTTTTTCTTCCCTTTTTTGTCCTGTCTGATCTGGGCTACCCGACCGTATGATCAGGCGGGTGCTGACACATCCCAGGGCCGTGCCTAACCCACCAGCCTCAGATCCCTCCCCGTCTCGTTATTATCGTTTCTTTGGGGGCTTTTTGGAACTTCGGATCTTAGTCATTGCTTGGCTTTTCGTTCTTGGGGTAAAGGGGGGATCTTGGCCCCCTCTCCCATAGCTGTTGGTGACCGGACAGTTGATGTTCATTTAGTCTACGGTCGTTTTGGATGTTGGTGCGTTTCCCTGACCAATCTATTTGTGGCGACCTACCCGGTTGGGGCCGACACATCCCAGGCCTGTGCCTAGCTCCAGGATGGGAAAAGTCTGTTCCCACCCCGCCACTAGATCCTTCCCCTTTTTTTTCTTTGTTGGAGTTGTTGCTTCTTTCGGGGGTATTCAAAATCCTTTTGTCGATACTCGTCGTTTGATCTTACTCTCGTGTTTTTTGTTGTTTTTTTTTTCGTTTCATTTTTGGGATAAAGTGGGGTCCTGGCCCCCTTCTCCCTAGCAGACGTTCATGACCGGACTTCCCCTTTCTCTGTTCTTTTTCCTTTTCCCCTTTTTTATTTTTGATAGCTTGAGGTTTATTTTCATTATCTTTGATAATGAATGTTGTGTGCTTTAATTCCTTTTGTTTCATAATTGGGAGTATTTTTGAGAAAAGACAAATATATGTATTTTTACTTTATTTCATTTTCCCCTTATACTTCAACTACAAGAGGAGCCAAACCTCTACCATGTCTGTGAGGACTGTCATGAATTTTTTTTATTTTTACTATTTTTTATTCTGTTTTCTCTATTTAAATCTGGATTGCCATTTGTTTGTAGTTTAATCCTTACGTTTCCTGTGAGCGCACATTCTGAGTAATAGTGGTTAAAATCTATTGCCAATTTTTTCACGTGGACATGTGGAGTCATTCGTTTTTGTTTTTTTTTTTTATTTAAAGAAATAATATGAAAAGCGCCCATGGTTTGTGAAGATTGGCGTTAGAAAATAATTAGATGAAAAGTATTCTGGTAGCGAGTTTACTGAGGGTACACATTGGTAAAGAGAGGTCTCTTTGCTCTTCCCATTGTCTATTCCAATCTGTATATTGTTTGCTCGTTAAGAGTTGCTTTTAATATTTCTTCGAGAGTGAACAAGTTAGTGGTTTTCCACTAATTCGTGCATAATTTGCAAGTTTATCTGTTTTATCATTTAGGTAGTTATTTGTATGCCTTTTTACGTAGAAAAAGAAGATGCCTTGCCTTTTTGTTATTTCTTTTAGTATTTATTTTATGCTGTTTATTTTAACAGAACTATTTGTTGGATTCGCTAATGCTTGTAATGATGACTTACTGCCTGAAATCATTCCAAACCTATATCCGTCCTTGATTGTGTTGATATATAGAAGAGTTTTCATTATTGCATGTATGGTTGCATTTTCGGGTAGTTTGAATTTTTCAAAATGAAGGGTTTGTGCTTTTGGGTTCATTGCTACATAGGCTGCTCCTACTGTTTTATTGCTGACTGATTCATCTGTATAAATTTCTACGTCTAAGTTTAAGTTTACTTTTTTTATCGTTATGAACTGTAAAAGGATAGCCTATTTGTTTAGATGGGTGAATCGCTTTCATGTCGGTCTAGTATTCCAACTCTTGTCTTGTAATGAGTTTTCCGGTGATTATCTGTTCCCTTTTGATATGGAAAATCTTGGATATGACTATTTATTCTTCTAGCACTAAATGAATTGGTATGAGAATGGCCAATATATTTAAGTTAATACTGCTAACCCTGGGGAGGGCCTTTGTTATGTTAAGCATTGGTATTCTGTGTATTGCTATTAGTTTTCTCTTTTGATGCGAGTCGAACATTTTTTATAATATACTGGTCCCGCATGTTATTATTTTTTTCAATATATCTTTGGTAACGTTACGAAAGTTCTTGGGGTTGTATCCTAGTTAAGGCCGGAAAAGTTTGCTAGGGCTAGTGTTACCTGAGTTACCTTTTTTAATGTATGTGAGGTGTGGTAAAAAAAAGAGACTGCTGTCAACGGTAACTCCAAGTATTTTCAATTCTTTTACATTTCTAATACAGTCAAACGCCGCTACAACGAATGCTTCTACTACGAAATAGTGTGTACAACGCTTTAATAGCCTGTACATCTGCTTTATTGGGGTCATTAAAGTGCGCGACGGATATAACGAAGTGACGTGTATAACGAAGAATTATCGCGGTCCCACGTACGCTTCGTTATACAGGCGTTTGACTGTAGTGTTATCTTCTAGTTTTACTGTTGGTAGTCTCTTTTAATAATCTGGTCCTAACAGTAAAAACTATGATTTCTGAGAGTTAAACCTTATCTTGTTATTTATACTTCATTTAATAATTTAATAATTTATCCATGATTTGTTTTGTTAAAAATTCTATTTCACTTCTTGTCTTGCCTCTCACTAGAATTCATAAGTCATCTGAAAATGCTTGGATGTGTGTTTTTTAGGGGAGTTTTTTTTTTTTTTTAATAAAGTTGACATTCTTACGTTCCACATCACTGGACTTAATGGGGAGCCCTGAGGGCATCCCAATCACATTGTCTTTGTAATGTTTTTGTAGTTCGATTATACTCTAGCGATCTATCTTTCAAAACTTCCTCTAGGAGAAAGTATAAGTCTTTTGCCAGTTTAATTTTTTTTTTTAAGTATGAGAAAAGCACTGATCTCCAGATTGAGTTAAACGTGTTGGATATATCTAGAGATATGAGAATACATTTTCTTTTTTTCTTGATGGTATGTTTCTATTTTTTGTTTAAGGTGGTACAATGCCATCGTAGAGGATTAATCATGTGTAAATATGTACTGTAGTAGGTGAAGTAATTGGTTTTGCTATAGGAAGTAGTAAATTCTGTTATTAAGAAGTTTTTCCAAAAATTTCCCGAACATGGACCAGATACATATAGGCTCTATAGTTTCTTGGTTCATTCGTATCTTGTTCTTTCTTTGGTAGCAAAATTACTCGTTATTTGTTCCAGATGTCTGGATAACATTTGTGTTCATGGCATGCATTAAATATTTTTAAGACTAGTATGGGATGGTTCTTAAATATTTATTATACAATGGATGTTTTGAGCTGGTCTGGTCCCGGAGTTGTTCGTGGGGCCAGTTGATTTACCATTATATCTAGCTCTGTATAAGTAAACGCAGAGTCATTGTTTTTTTTTTGGGTTTCTTCTAGACTAGTTATGATGATTTTTTGGTGTTCTGTATATTCTTTTGGTTGATCCTCTAGAAAGTGGTATTGTAAAATTAGATTTATTGATTCTTCTATACCCGTTTTCACCTGAAGAAAAAATCAAGTTTTGCGCACTGTTCATGCTCGGCGCGAAGTAGTTCTCACGAGATTTGGTTGTCGGAAGAGAGAGCGATGCTTTTGGCGTTTGGAACGTGTACGTCTTGATAAGATAACATATATCTAATCTTAAATTCACTTACATAAAACTTAATTCTCCACATAAAGAGGAAAATTGGTAATACTCCGCGGGGAGGTGGACTTTTTTTACTACGTTTCTTGAGGTGAAAACGGGTATAGTGATTTTGATTCATATCCATCTAGGTTCTTGTTGGGTGGAATGACCACTGTATGTTTTATTTTATTTTAAGCTATTTTGTATGGTAGGATGAATACATCACTTTTCGTAAAGAGGATTTTTTAGCTTACTTTATATGTTTCTTGTATTGATGAAGTGCATTTTATACCTTACTTTGAGGACATTTCTTGTATTATTCGAGCACTTTTGATATCTTTTAGCGAAACACTTTTATTTATTGTTTTTACTTTCTGTTTCTAGCTCTCTAGCCCACCAAATAAGGCTCTTCAAGTTGTTCTTAACTTTCTTAAATAATTTCTTTATGAAATGTTTAATTTTTTTTCATATAGGTGATCTATTTACGCTTGTTGTGTTTTAGTTTTAATTGATATTTCTTTAAGTAAAACCATTCATGGATCATTTTAATGTTTTCAGTTAGTTTTATTTCCCCTTTAGCTGTTAACCTTTCTTCTTGATATTGTTTGGTCTGAGTAGGAAGAAGTTGAGATATATTTGTGGTCGCTTTCGGTATGCAGGTCTAGTATTTCCATTTATTTATTTCACGAAAGAGCAATGCGTTTGTTAATGTGAGATCTATGAACTTCTACCGGTAGTTGACACGTAAGTATAGTCCTTGGTATTCTTCGTTTAAGATGTAGAGTCGATTATTTATTATAATTGAGCTAGTTTGTCTCTCGGTACATCTGAGAGATCTCCTCCCCATGCTTGATGTGTTGCGTTAAAGTCCCCTAAGATGGTTGTTGGGATGTCTTTATCTATATTTAAAATGTTTTCTGGTGTATCTAATCTTTGTTGTATGACGTTTCTTGGTGGTTTGTAGACACTTATTTTCTGAAAGTAAGACGTGTGGCTGTTATTTTTAAGGAGACTATATCTCTAGTGATCTGTTCTGGAAAGATATCCCAGTTTTTCTCTCTGATAATCATGGCCACTCTTAGTTTGTACTTGTTTTGAATCACAGTGTTTGTTAGATTAAATCCTATTTTATTTTTTATGACTGTAGGGTTAGGCGATTATTTTCGGTTGAGTTTTGTCTATTGTGATTTTTAAATGTTCTATTGCTGAGTAAGAATGATTTGTATTAATATGCAAAATGTTTAATTAATCAGCCATGTTTATTGTTGGAAAGAACTTTCTGGGATTGTACTTTAATGGTAGGTAGTTTTGTTTTACAACCTGTCTACTTGAGAGAGGTAGCTAGAGCACTGTGGCCAGGTCGCCGAGTGGCCCAAGTTACTTTTGGCGTGGGCGGTGTTCTCCGCGCAGCTCAAGCAGTAACTCTGTTTCTCTTGGCACTCGTCCCCTTTGTGCCTTTCCTACAGTTGTGGCATCGAGGGGAAGCTGTACATCTCGTCGCTAAGTGGCCGAAACGACAGCATGTTTTACAGAAAAGAACGTGTATGTTCTCTTCGAAAGGGCTTAAAACCAAGTTTAGGAAGATCTTTTTTTTTTTTTTAAATCAAAGAACACTGCGGGGCTCAGCTCCACAATGATAATGGCCAGGCCGTTTTTGCTTTGGAAGGTTCTCACAGTTTAGATTTCCTCAGCTGTTCCAGAAAGTTTGTTTTGTTCAAGCAGCTTTTCCTTCAGTTGTTCTGGGTCAGTGTTGACGACACCCCTTATCCTTATTTGTGGGTTTCTTGTGAAAGGACTTTTTGCCTCGAGATCGTTTTGTAGTTGTCGTTTTTTATTGATTACTTTTTTTCCAAGTTGGAAATTCCATCGTTGGAGGGGCTCAATATCAGCGCTTCTCTCTTAATGGGCCGGAACTCAGGATATCTGGGTCCCAGCTCCTCTGGAAGGACCGCCGATTTCAAAGTTGTGATCACCTCTAACAGTTCCTTCCCCTTCTGTGAATTCTTTGGAAAAACAAGTGCTGCCTTCTCAGGCTCGCTCCTCCTGCTTTCCGGTGTTTCTGACACCTTTCCTTTGGTCTGCGGACTTGACATGTTTTTTGTCTTTTGTTGGAGAGCGTCAGCATAGCTCCGGGTCAGCTGGAGAGCTTGCTCGTCAAGCCTTCCCCGGTGGTATGCGTTCCGCTGGATAAACTCAAAAGCGACGTTTGTAAAATTATGTACACTTAATGCAAGTGGCTTAAGTTGTTCTTTGCTAAGTGTGGTGGCAATGGGGCGACTGCCGTCAGAAAATCCAACTGGGCCGTCCCCAAGCGGGCCCGGAACTTTTTTCCAGGTGAACCCTCCCGTACTTCTGCGGAAGCCAGCCCCAACGAATCACCCATGGCGTTGGGCCCTTGTGTGTCTTGCGTTTCTATTCTTCCATTGTTTCATTAGTTTCGCCTTGTTTCAGTTTCTTTTTGTTTGAGTCCTCTGCTGTTACCAACTCTTCTCTTCTTTGGGCTTTTGCGTTTCTCTTCTCTTTCTTTTTCTTACGCTTTGCACTCTCCATCGACTTATTTACATGCTCTGAAGAGCTGCGTCAATCTTCATTCCCCTCTCCGTTAGCTTCCCTCGAAAAAGATCTCAAATGATCTCGAGAAGTTGACCTCTCTCGAGGTCTCGCCATCACTGTCTAATGTCGGATGAATTCCAAGAGGTACACCCGGTCGGCTTTATTTTTTTTCCCCATAGACCCTATGAGAGGAACAGGCTATACCGTAGCTGCCCTCTCCGGGTGACTACACTCTTGAATTTCTAACAGAATGTTCCTCTCGTTAGTATGTGCTCGTGGCAAAAAGTTAACCGTTCTATCTATAACTGTTATGAAGTGATGAATGGTTAACGTTAGCGTCTGCCAACTTTTTCAGCCCGGTGCCATCTTGGATATTTTTGTTTTGCTTTTAACTTGACAAATATCGGTAGAGTGGGTCTGAAATTTTACAAGAAGGTTTATACTGAGAGTTATAAGCTACGACATAAATATCATGTGTCTGGGTTGAAAACCGAAAGTCATTTTCGATATCGTAATCCCTGAACAAAGATGTCTGTCCTCGCTCACCTGCCGCTTGGGATTTTGAAACGCTTCGTATAAAAGATCCCTAATAGGTACAAAGATGAAATTTGGAGTGTAGTTAGACTACCTCGCTAGGTTTCTGTGGTGAAACTTTCATCGTTTTTGTGGTGATTTTTTAGCTAGGTATGAATGTGTCGAGAATTTTACATGTAACTGAAGGGGCCTTTGGGGCAAGCCCCCGCCAGCGCTCGGTTCTTAATTTTCCGAGGCTGTAAGCGTTCGAACTCGTTTGTTTCTTGTTCTAGGAGTGTTTAAACATATGTATGAGAACTGTTAGAGATGTATCGTAACTATTTCCCGCTCAAAACATAAAAAAGACGAGGAGGTACTCACGGCTGTGCTGTACTGGACCAGTCAGTTGATCAGTCCATACAAAAGGCAACGACAACGACAGAATAGATAGAGGAGACTTAAAAGAAAAGGAAATTAAACCAAGAAAAATGAAAATAGTATTGCTCCTCTGCCCGCACCACAAAGGTATAGAGTAGACCTTTTCATGTCAGTAGTTACCTGACCGGTGGACAGCAGGCGCTGACACACGCGGCGCCTTAAGGTGGCGTCAATTTAGTTGGTTTCGGCACAGTTTCGGTTTCAACGGGGCTCTTGGCTGTGTTGGTGTGTTATGCCGTTTTCGCTTAGTTTTGTTATATAAATGTATCCCTTGTGGTACACAACCAATGATACAGTGGTAGCGGGCCACCTTTAGTACTACCGTGTGGTTACGAACCTAAATTCTGGATGTTTTAACGAACACCTTCGTCTGATCATGTTCCTCGTTCTGCCAGGTTCGGTGGCGAAACGACTGAAATGATGCCGGGGGAGGGTTAGCGATGTCTACGGCTGTGCTGAACGAACCCGCTGATTCTTGTTTCCATAAAAATAAACTAATGAAGGGACTTATGCACGGAGGCAGTGAAAAAGCAAGTCGACGGCCTGATTAACATTGTGCTGAATTCCTCATAGCAGATGAACTCGCAAGTTTAGTGCTCCTTGTTCGGCTTTCGTGGACACCAACGTTTTGTGAAAATTGCCGACCGGGAAACCCCCCTGTAATGACGCATGGAATGCAAAAAAGAAGCGATAGTGTCTCCATCTGTTTCTTTAAAGAAATTAAGTACTTGAGAGATGTTTCGATGGTGCTTTCTTGGCCGTGTGGGACATTTTTTCAACTGTCAGCCCTGCTAAAGTATTCATAAGCAGCATTTCGCAATGTTGACCTTGAAAAACTTTGTTATACGGATTTCCTTACAACGTATTGAGAATATGAGATTAAGGACAAACCCGTCAAGTGAAGTCTGACGTCTGTCTTCCGTATAAACTGGGGAATAAAGTTAAATGGGGCAAGAGGATTGACCTCCAGCAAGCTTGGCTCAAGTCAAATACCAGGCATCACTTCATGGATTTGTGTAGACAAATCTTTATTTGTTTGAACAGAAACGCTTTTTACTTTACGCGGCGTCGAGAGTAAATCCGGCATTGACAACGCTGCAGTCGAGTGATTTCCATGCAGATGGCTTTTTTCCGGCGTCACATATTGCGTGCTTCAGGCGCTTTTGTCAGGCACTCACAGGCTGTCTTTGACACGCTTTTCACCCGGGAAGACCAACCCTTTGTGTTTAAAGAAATGATTTGAATTGGATATCTTAAGAAAATTGAATGACTGCAGACATGAGACCTAGCACACTGTATAGTTTTCATAAATAAACGGATAAAACAAATGTTTATACCGCAAAAAAAAAAAAAAAGATTCCCCCATATAATCAAGAGTAACTGTTTTGAAACCATTATGAAGGCAAAGCACGACGCTTTCAAGAAACACACAAAGTGACTACTTGCGCTGACTATATTTGCCTTCTTTAAGATCATAAATGTTTGATCATAAACATACCTTGTGCTTCTTATTGCGCCACTAGCACTTAAGCAAATTTGCGCTGTCATAAATAATTGGCCTCTCAACCCTTGTGTGTGTTAATGTCATCTACAAACTGAATGTGCGCCAACACTAACGCTGATTCGTTTCCTCACATGTATCCGATACGCCGACGGTGCAAATAATCAAAACATGCCATAAAATCAAGTGCAGAAGTTCTGCACATAATCATGGAATGCAGTTAGGTAATAAAAATATGTATTAGACGACACTTTATAAAGCAAGGCATAAGAAAGCGCGGTAAAACGCGACGAAAAACACGAATACAACGCCTTCGCCGGGGCGCGGAGGGAAGAGAGGATCGACGATTTGAAGCCACCTTATGGCAGCCGCGTCGCGTGATTCCAAGATGGCAGCGCCCACGCGACGGAGGGTGGAAAGGTCTATAGCAGACATTCTAATATAATAAATTCATTTTATAAAAACCACCCTCAGACCTACTGTTTAGAGTCACCACCGCCAGGGGAGCCGGCGGAAACTCATCAACATCGTTTACTTATAAAAAACAATAAAAAAAAATTTGTTTGAAGCGCTTAAAACATGCACTTCGGAAAAAAAGCGCGCAGGTTTCCGCTCTACAAAAGAAGTGAAAGCCTATCTAGTTTGTTACAGCCACGCATGCGTTAAAACAATTGGTTAAATATGATAATAGATATAGTATAGTGTGCATGCAACCACTTTACAGAAAATACATAAGTATTACTAAATACATAATTTAAAACACTTTTCATATTTGCATATTCCTTTCCCTTTACATGTTGCTTGCTGGATTAAACAATTACTCAAATTTAACTCCCTTCCCCCCAATACTTCTCTGTAGTCTTCTGTAGGTGCGGTCTTGGCTTTGCGGGTCGTTCTTTCTGCTTACTTTTTGAAAATATAAATAATGTTAGGGTCGAATTTCCCGTGGTTATGAATAGTTGTTGTTTTCATGTTACTTGTTGGGGTAAAGATTTCTATGGTCGAATTCAGAGCGGCTTGCTGGATGCTTGGCAGTGTTTTCGGGCTTGGCGGAAGTTAGGTCTTGATTTCAGGCTACTTGAGGGAGTGTACAATTTTGTGGTCCGATTCCGGGTAGCTGGCTGGCGTGTGCAGACACTGTCTGAGCTCTTCCTTGCATGAAGGTCCTGTGACATTGGTCATGTCCTGTATTCGATAACTCATTGTCGTCGCCAACAAAAGCGTGTCCTCCTGTCACACGATCCCGGTGGCCATAAACGGCCAATGTGCTCCGGTCTCTCGCCGAAAGCTGCCTCCGTTCTCCGGAGAACGGAGGCACCTTTCGGAGGCTGGGCAATGTGTACCATGTAACCATCATCATCATCATCATCATCATCATCATCATCATCATCATCATCATCATCGTCGTCGTCGTCGTTTTGGTTTGTTTGTTTTCTTTTGAATTTGTGTTCTTTAGCGCCATATATTATAATAAAACCACACTATTTTCCTCAAATTGGCCGTTTAATCGCGTGAATCGCGTAATCATCAGCGACACATTGATTGCTTTGTTTTAGTTTAGTAAATTGTATTTGGTGGCCTTATCTTCCAAATTTAGAAGAAAACACTTGTTTATCTTGTTTGGTCGCGAGATTATGAGTAAAATCATCTTTTTTTTTCTGTTGGCTATTAGCCGTAGGATAGAGGCCTGTAAGCACCTGTAAGTACCTGCCTGTACCATGTATTGGGTGCGTTCAATTTCCCTGCGTCAGCATGCACTGGTGCAAAAAAAGTGCAGTGCGGTGGCAGTCGTCTACCAAAACTGGGCTTGGGCTACCTTCTGGAGCCCGCTGCCTTTACAAGAAGCACGGCCGCTCGATCCCCCTTTCGTGACAGAAGTGACACCACCAGGTCGTTTCCATCTGAATTGCCCGCGGAAGGTCACCTCGGCTCGATGGCTGACTCGCTTGGCCCTTTCCCGAACCTTCGAGACACGGACAACGGTGCTCGTGATGTTCAAAAGACCACGTCGTCCTCCGCTTGCACATATCATCTCATAATCCCCATCACTAGTCTCGGTACCGCGAGCCTACATGGCTGTTGCCTTTCTGCGGTGCCGCGGCTCTACTGAGCTAAATAAATATGATGCTGATTATTATTATTATTATTATTATTATTATTATTATTATTATTATTATTATTATTATTATTAGTAGTATTAGTAGTAGTAGTAGTAGTAGTAGTAGTAGTAGCAGTAGTAGCAGTAGTAGTAGTAGTAGTAGTAGTATATATGCAATGTGGGGGGATAGATAACTATCACACCGCATTCGTATAAACATGCGATTGGCACTACCAACACCTACATCACTCGCACAGGAGCACTTCTGCTATTGCCGTGGAGATTATGCCAATTTATACCACTCCTCCGCAGAAGCTAATTGGACCGCCATTCAAGGGCTTGATGATGTTAATGAACAGGTTTGCGCAATGACCGGTATGGAAGAGGGCATGGCGAAGTATACACTCTAAAAAATGCCTGCGCGTCCACTTATCCGCAAAACACTCGAAGAGCCAATCTCTGCGATCTACGAAATCAGCTCAGCCAATGATTGAGGCGGAACATCTGTTTAGACCTCGAAATTAATTCTGCGCTGTAGCCTTTCGCAATGCAAGCATGGCACTTTGCATTGTGTAATTCCACAGCGCAGACTTAATTTTTAGGTCTAAACGGAGGCTCCGCCTCATCATTCGCTGAGCTGATTTCCTATATCGCAGAGATTGGCTCTTTGGGTCTTTTGCGGGTAAATAGACCAGCAGGCATTTTTTAGAGTGTATACCTAAAAAAAAAAAGGTCTCACAACAAAAGTACTCCTCGTGGTTTTCGGCAGAGCTGGTGAAGAACCAAAAAAGGAAGAATTACGCTCAAAGAATGTATGCTAAGAAGAGGGATGTTTTCTTGGTACGAGGAGTTCAGTCGATTAAGGAAACACGTCAAGGCTCTGCTCAAGGTGGATCGGCGCAGACGAACGGACAATGTGGAGGCTATAGGTCTCTGGCGGAATCCGAAGGAAGTTTGGCGCTGCGTAAATGGCAGGTCAGGATAAGAAGAAAAGTCCAGAATAACGTTACTTCAAAGCGAGCGGTTCATTACAGCTCCAGCGAATATCGCAAACACGTTTGCAGCTAATTTTAGTTCCGTTTACAAATACTACCGTAAGTGGGATTGTTCTGATGAAAGAGAAAATCTCCCTCGAATTCTTTTCTAGGGTCGATATTACGTTGTCAGATGTCCTGGTTGCCATAAACAAGCTCAGTAATTCAATGTCGGTGGGTCATGTAAACATTCCTGGTCCCATTGTTAGGGCCTAGGCGAAGAATTCGCACCTAGCCTGGCAACTGTCTTTAATAGGTCAGTAAGGTCTGGTGTATTTCCAGAGTTATGGAAAATATCTAACGTCGTACCTGTTTATAAATTTGGGAAAAAATCAGAGGCCTCGAACTACCGGCTTGTGTCGTTACTTTGTGTGTTCTCGAAGGTTTTTTGAAACTGTGGTGCACTTATGTATGTCTTATTTTTTAAAAACATCATTGTCGTATGTCAGCACGGCTTTCCCATTGTGAGTAAGCGTAGTCAGTCTGATGTAATTTATTTTGACCTGAGCAAGACATTCGATTTAGTAGACCATATTCTTCTCTTCAACAATTGCAGCGGATGGGAGTGAGAGGATCAATGCTTGCTTGTATCAAGCGTAATAAGTCGCCTGGTATTGACGGCATTCGTGTTTGCGATTTTTGACGGAATTTTGATGTTATTCAATATGTCTTACTGTTCATGTTAAATGCTTTTATTTCTTTGGACAGTTATCCTGGGGACCTAAAAACCGCGCTCCTTAAACCGCTTTTTAAAGGAGGAACACCCCGTAAGTTAGACAGCTACCGCCCCATTTCGATACTACCATACATACTACCATATGATTCGATGCGCTATGATCGCATTCGTGTAAACCCAGCCATAGTACGTGTGATTGGTACCTGCTCGTTTCGATGCGCTACGACCGCATTCATGTAAACCCAGCCGATGATGTATGGCCTGTGTTATAGCGGCACTGGGGTTCCTCCATTCCCGTCACCGGAGCGATTGGACACGAGCCACTACCCGAATGTTCGCCAAAACGTCGATTGTCACGAGCCCAAGTCGAGCGCACACGCAGTACTTAGTAGCCACATCTTAGGCTGCATTTGCATGGATGCGACCGTAGCGCATCGGATCAAGATTTGACTATTTCGATTGGTAGTAGATGGGTAGGAGGGGAATAAGTAAAGAGACGTGTGCGTGTGATCGATCCCTGCTTGATTCGACGCGCTACGATCGCGTTCATGTAAACCTACACTCTAAAAAATACCTGCGCGTCTACTTACCCGCAAACCACTCGAAGAGCCAATCTCTGTGATCTACGAAATCAGCTCAGCGAATGATGAGGCAGAACATCTTTTTAGACCTGAAAATGAAGTCTGGGCTGTGGCATCACGCAATGCAAAGCGTCATGCTTGCATTGCGTAATGCCACAGCGCAGACCTCATTTTGAGGTCTAAACAGATGTTCCGCCCCATCATTCGCTGAGCTGATTTCGTAGATCACAGAGATTGGCTCTTCCGAGTGTTTTGAGGGTAAGTAGACGTATAGGCAATTTCTTAGAGTGTAGTGTGCGCAAGCGAAAGCGTCGCTGTGGTCGGCCTTACACGATTGGCCGAATGCTGATTATGACGTCGGCAAAGGATTTTTCATCTACAGAAATAAGTGTAATGTAAGAACTTCAATTTTGACGGTGTTGCCAGTTTTGGTTTCAGAGCGCTATGATTTCAAGGTTCCACCATGCTCATTATAAACCCCATCGAAATCGTTGTTCGCAAGGTAATGAAGTCACGAGAGGTAACCATATGAGGGCGCCACCGAAGCATCTCGCCGCTAATAGCCCAGCTCCAGAATCAGACTCCCAATCTGGGAGAGAAAGCGTAAAGCGCGAAACACATGCGCGTCAAAACTGTCCGATCCGACGTGCGAACTGCCGGAACGAACGCTCGAGGGCGAGGGTTTTCGTAGCCTCCGGTGCAACGAAAACCCTCGCCGAGGGGCGGTTTTTAGAAACGCCCCGCATGCGCCCTGCCTTGACGGAGCCCGTGATCGTGGCCATGTGGTCGCGTCACGCTCATCGCGAGCATGGCCTCCGAGATTCTTGGTGTGCAAAGAAAGCTGTTCTCCGGCCCTTCCAAAAGCTCGGTAGCCAAGCAGAACGAGCGTATTAGCGGCGAGAAGTTTTGGTAGCGCCCTCCTGTGGTTCCCCTTTGTGACGTCATTACATTGCAAACAACAAGTTCGATGGTGTTTGTTATTAGCATGGTGGAAGCTTGAAATCATTGCGCTCTCAAAGGAACACTGCCAACACCGTCAAAATTAAAGTTCTTTCATTCCTCTTATTTCCGTCGATGAAAATCCCCTTTCCGACGTCATAGTCAGCGTTCGGCCAATCGTGGAAGGCCGACCACAGCGACGCTTTCGGTCGCGCACGGGGCTAATAGCACAGCTTCTGCAGAGCTCCACAAGGCGGTGTTCATTCAGCAGAGCCATCATCAGGGGGGCTAAGTTGCACGTTTTGGACTCCCAGGAGACTAGGGAGAAGGAAGTGACGTAGGTGTGAATGAACCTATCTTAGCAACACCACGCATCGCTCATCAGCGACTCCACCAATCAACATCCAACGAGCGTTGTTGACGTCACTTCCTTCTCCTATAGTCTCCTGGGAGTCCAAAACATGCAACATAGCCCCCCAGCATCCCGAAGGTCAAGTACGTGCACAAGGCATCTCAAAGGTGGCGTATGTGCATTTCAAAAACACCAAGAAAAACATGAGGAAGAGAAAAGTAACAATGCATCAAAATACCTAATATACCATCTATGATCTGTTTCCCATTAAGTTCGACCGTAGCCAACGTTATACGTTCCGATGAAACTAATCAAGCAGCGCCAAAAGTGCATTGTCATGACGCTTATCGTCTTTGGACGTTTGCTATCACCAACTGAACCAATAGGTGAGCGGCGTTTGGCAGCTTCCGGTTCCTTAGGAGATTTTGTTTTACGTTTTCCAAACGACGACAATGAGCTGCAAGCTTGTGCATGCGTAATTCTGAAACCTCCAGTCTGTAGCTTTCAGAACCATGCTTAGACAGGCTTGCAGATTGCCGTCGTCGTTTGTCAACAGCAAAACAAAATTTCCTAAGGAACCGGAAGTTGCCAAACGCCGCTCACCTATTGCGGTCAGTGAAGGCGCAGAATTCGTTCCATGCAGCTATTGTTTAAGAAACATTTATTTATTTTTTTTTCATTCAAACGTATTATGGGCAAAACTATAAGTTTTTCGAGACGCATATCACATGAGCGAATGACGTTTTAGAGAACAGCGGTCATTTGAGCGAATCAACGTTTTAGCGAATAACTGGGGCGCGTGTTAACTCACCCGCTCCCTGCGTTCACGCCGCTTCGCGGCGACAGTCTCTGGCGGCTCATTACACAAATGTTAACCTGTAGCTCGCCCACCCGTAAAACGCCGATGCGCGGCGGTCGACCATTTGCTAAAGTGTCTTTTGATGAAAAGTTGGCGTTCGCTAAAACATCGTTCGACCAACTGAGTGCCCCCGACTGGGGCTTTGTAACCTGCAAGCTTTACTTGCATCGGAACTCTTGAAAGCTTACGTCGGATTCTCCACGGGGCCCTAAGAACGCTAGAACAACCATTTTGTGCTCATTCGAATATAGCCAGTGGCGTACCAACTTGTTTTTGAGTGAGGGGGGCAAAAGAGACCCTTCCCCCCCCCGGACGGACGCCGCCGGCCAGTGTTTGCCCTGCCCAGTGGTGGCTGTTTCAGGGGGGGGGGGGGGCAAAACACATGCCTTGCCCCCCCCCCCCCCCCCACTTTGAAAACTGGGGGGGGGGGCAAGCGCCCCCCTTGCCCCCCCGGTTGGTACGCCCATGAATATAGCTGTTACGTGACTGCAGCAAAGTGGGTAGTATGGCCTTGAAAAAGGACATCTGCATTTATCAACGCTGCAACCAATGGCTTATGTCAATCAACTGTTATTTTTGTCGAAATAAAAAAAAACAAGAGTAAAGTAACGTCGTACACACCGCGAACGTTGTACGCGTCATTCATTCTCAAATTGCGGTGGGCCATGAAACCCGCCAACATCACTGTCAGCAGCGGTATCTATCGGAGGTGGGTGGAAGAAAACCCGGAGACCATTCTGTCTACTTCCTGGAACGGGTGATACGGACAGGGATCACCGATAATTCTGGGTACCTTTTTATCTTAATTTGCTCTTGTATATAGGGTAAACAGTAATCATGAGGTTATTTTTGCACTAGTGTGTTTGAGATCCTAACCAGTCAGTGTCCATTTCTTCTAAAGCCCTCCTTCACCAGGCCATAGGAGCAGTCTGGTCATTGCAATGTAATTATACTATCTCGGATCTCTAACGTATAGCTTACGGTTACCTCTAGTGAACCAGAAAAATGCCCGGGAGAAAAGAAAACACGACCTTACCATCCTGGCCATGGGCGACTCATGCCTTAGCCCCGCGCGTGAGTTTAGCCTCCCTTTAGATTCGGTGTCTCGTCTGACCCCCGTCAGATTCGAAATAAGATACCTTTCTGTGCCAGGAGGTGGTACGCACCTCGTCGAGGGCGGTGTTCGCAGACGCACGATTGGAGCAGTGCCGTGCAATCGCTTCGGTGTTTGTATTGTTGTGAGCGTTGAAAGAACGCTCGTGTGGGCTAAAGAGCGCTGTTAGCAGTACACCGACGCCTTCATTTGTGCGTCAGCTGCTCGACAGCCGGAGGCCAAAGAAGAGGTGGACAAAGCGGGGGCCCTGACGTGTCCGCGCGTGCACGCGAGCCACGTTGAGAGCAAGCCGCCGTTCGATCCGCCCAGAGATCTCCAGCGCCGGCAGCGACAGGACGTTCCCGCTCCCGTCTGTCACCCGTCGCCGTCGCTGAGGCCCGCCGCTGATCATGGCTCAGGAGATCAACGAGGAGCTCGGCAGGTGCCTGCGAGAGCGCGGGCTCATCGGCGAGGCCCTGGACGGCGTCGAGAAGAAGACAAAGCTGAAACGAGAGCAAGTGGTCTACGGTGAGTGCACCTCGCCGGAACGCCCCGGGCCCTTCGGACCGCGGACCTCCTGCACCCGGCTCATCGCGTTGCTCGGATCGGTTTTCTTTGGCTGCCGGACTCTGCGCGTGCGCGTTTGCTGCATTATTCACGCTTTGGCGTTCTAAACCGTGTACTTTCGGTCCAGGTATTTGGTAAATTGAAATCTTCACGTAATGGTTCATCCCCCGCGCGCAATTGTCTTTTATCTCGGCGTTCGATGCGGCTTTATTCGTCGCGCCTTCCACTCTGACGGCTCAAATCTGGTATCTTTTATTCCTTTATTTTAGGCGCTAATTGTGATTCGCGAAACACGATTGCTAGATTGCAGGCTGACTCGTAGCAGGAACATCGTATATGGGCATAGGCGTCGGCAGGCGTTGCGGCATTGTTTTGCCTCGTCCTTTCTTCCCGATGGAGTACACCCAACATGGAACTGAATAAATTCGAGTTTGGGCGTTCCGGCGTACCCTCATGGAGCTCGCTGAGTCTGCTGAAGGAGAGGCAGGACAATTGTACCCTCTCAAAAATGTTTGTACTATGTACAACGTGCTCCCCCCCCCCCTCCCTTCCCCACCAAATAAAAAAAAAATCCTGCTTTTTTTCCCTACAAAAATAAATTGAGCATCGCCGAACGCTCATTCTCCGTCTTAATGTAGCACTAGCCGTCCGAACGAGATGCCAAAGTTTCGGAACTAACGGCTCAACTAAGCGATTTTTCGAGTGACGAGAGTCAGCGACGAACGACGGAGATTTCTCACTGTCGCTCGTCGCGTTAATTCGCTCGGTTTTTCGGATTTCTAAAAAACATCGCTCATCGCCTTTGATCGCTCCCTCCCGTCGCTTTCATGCGGTCCGCCTCGCCGCGCGACTGACCGAGCGACAGCGAAGCGGGTCGCCGTCGCTTGTCTCGTCGCTCGCCTAATCGCTTAAAGCCCGTTCACACTCTTGCGACCGAGTAAAACCAGTCTGGTCTCTCTCTCGGTCTTACTCGGTCGCATATATGTGAACGGCGCTTTATATGCGATTTATACTTAATCGTTATCTCAGTCAAAAGTTATAAGAGATTTTCGGAACTTTTCGATGGAAAAACAGGGACCGTTTTCGCCCGTTTTCGGATAACTGGCGCCATTCAGATCCGTGTATTCAAGAGCCGGACTTGTACGGCACTGATCACAAGTAAATCACACTACTTTTAATCGATTACTTTTTTTAGTAATTGTGTAATACTTTTAGTACATTTAGTATGAAGTAATCACCGGTGTAATTTTATTACTTTTGGAAGTACTAAAAACACTTGTAACCATTCCTATTTTTCCCTCCCCTTTCTAATGGCGCCCCTTCTTTCTACAAGTGTCCTCCGAAGGAATCCTCGAACCAAGCATCCGAGAGTAGGGTGGTTTACGAAAATTGGTGAACTATGAACACAAGTCGTTTATAATTTGGTGATTTTTATATAATAATGGAAATCACGATAGACCAGTTTTCAGACCGGCAGAAAATCTGTCGTTTTGAAAATCTCATGTTTTGTTTCGTTTATTTATAAATACTGCTAACCTCCTTTTGGAGGTAGTGGCGCCGGAGAGGTTGGTACATTATACTGCACAATAACTTATAAAAAAGTAAAATGTAGTGAATACACAATAATAATATAGAAATGCAACAGAAAGTAAGACAAACCAAAACAGTCAACCTTTCAAAAACAACTTTCCAGCGTTTTTTTTTTGTTTTTGTTTTGTTTTTTAAATAATTCGACTGATGACGAGTTTACTTGTACTTTGGAAAGGCTGTTCCACCCTTGGATTGTTCGTGGGAAAAAAAGTAAATTTAACAGAGTCAGTGCGATATAGATACGCTACCAGCGCCCTATTGTGCAAACTTCGCCTAGCTTGGACCAGTCGTGGCGTTAAATATCTTGAAGCATCAATGTAATCGTAAAAGTAACGGGTTACTTTTTCTAGTAACTCTAACTGATTTTCTTCTCAAGTAATCGAATAATCTAATTGAATATTTTTAACCATGAGTGATTCTAATTGTAGTCGTTTACTTTTTTGGATTGTGTAGGTGAGTGTGGAGAGTTCAGCGGCCGCCATTTTCCCAGTGAAAATGTCAGAAAATCACTTCTACTTTTTGAATAAGATAACGGATAGCTCTGAAACTTTGGCATCTGGTTCGGCGTTGCATATTTATTTCTATGGTGAAAGAAACAAAAAAAAACCTGCCCATTTCTTGGGGGAGACAACCTGTATACTGCCCCACAATGCACGCGAGACGACAGTCGTTGATTTTCCTTTTTCACTCGTCCGGCACCAAGGATGGTCATCCTATCGGTCACTGAGCCTCAGTGCAATAGACCTTTTGCGAAATTCCCAAGCGCCAGGGAGCATGCTCCGAGTGTAGTTACACGCGCTGCACGTGCTGGCGTCAGCAGTAGTAGCTTTTCTAAAGCAAATGTCTAAAACAAATGGCATTTGCACGCGCGCTTGTCAACGCTTTATTTTGGTGTTTTACTTCGAATCTTTTATACGGGGAAGGCGAGCGCGTGTGGCGCGTGTCCATACATTCCCATCATTCTCCTTGATGCTTGGGTAATTTAGCAATAGGTCTATAGCTTTGTCAAAGTACACTGCGTGAACCCTTAGTGCGCCATGCTGCTCCCCCTTGTGACTGGCGAAGCTGAACGAAAGATGATCGACGATCGGTGACTCGCGTGCATCGCGGGGCGGTATAGGGTGTTTTTACATGACGTCAATCCGCCATTTTGTTGTGAGATGTTAGCGGGACGAAACTTGCAATTTTCTGTACACTAGATATTTTGATCGTGTAAAACGCATCCTTGGAGTTGGAATGCTCGTCTTAGACACGCGACAATCGGCTCATAACAACAAAATGGAGGACGAATCTAATGGCATGAACCCTGAGCCCTCTTTGTGCACGTGCGTCTGTAGATACGGTATACGCGGACGGCCATAATCGAGTCCCCAGCTTCCAAACGCGTGCTGGCGTTGTGGCACGCCGCCGCGTCATAACGACAAAAGTGGCTCTGCGGTCGGGGTCGCGGTTCATTCCTGCTTCATCTGACATTGCGTGAAGCGTCTCTTCTTTGCTTGTCGGCTACAATCGAGGGTGACCTCTCTCATTCATAATTGGAGATCAAGGAGGACACCAGCTGTTTTCGCGTCTCACTGCAAGACAAGCTACACACCCGCGAGGCAAAGTACTATAGTGCCATTCTATCCTGGTACAAGAGTTTGTGATCTTTTTTTGGAAAATACAAGATCGCGCTTCGACGGGGGACATAACTTCCTCCCCCATCGGTGGTTTGTGAACTCCACTTCCAAATATAAAATTGGCTGACTTTTTGGCATTGCCCAGAAGGTGTTCTCAAATGCGCTAAACTTACAGGGTCTCTTCGCGCTCCTCCTTTTGCGGGCACATTAAGGAGGCCACCGAGGGGCACACTGCGAGTGTTCTGTGAATATTTAAAGTCGTCACTTGACGTGGTATCATAATGTCACGTCATGGTTTCACCCGACGTCATCGTATCACTTGAGGTCACGGTGTCACCTGACGCCACGTGAACACATGACGTCATGATGACTTGATCACGTGACCTGGCATCAGGATGCATCACATCATGGTGTCACCGGACGCCACGTGATCACATGACGGGACGTCAGGTCAGCTCACGTGACACCATGACGTCACTGTAATTTGATTTCATGGCGTCACGTGGCGTCATGGTGTCGCGTGACGTCACAGGCAACATATGCGGAAGCAAAAGACCCTACCATCTGGCCCTATAAAGGCTCTACTTTTAAAACATCGCATCGCACGGCGTTTCATCCACGTGATCAACGGAGAGGTTCTTGAACTCGCAAGAAATCCTCCGCGCTTTACCAAGAATGCTGTCCACTCGATCCTGCCAAGCGCCCCTGCATACCCCTCGACGAGGCTCCCCGCTAAAACGAAGAGCCGATATTTCATGGGCCATCGCCCGCCTAATTACGCCAGGGCTGTCGACACCTCGCAACATGTGGCCATGCACTTCGTTTGAATGCGGCTCTGCTCTCGAAGAACTGCGGCATCTTCTATCGGAAAGAGAAAGAGAGAGCTCATTCGGTCGCAATTTTGAAAGAGTGCGCCTTGCCAAATACCTTCTCGACACTGCACGTTGTCCCAGAATTGGAAACGACTGTTGCCTTCGCTATTTGTTCAAAAGATGGTTAGCGTGTTCCACTCAACAGAGTCGTTGTGTTCGGAATGTTCGGTTCTACTATTCACGCCACTTTTTCCGTCCAGGGAACTTGTGCAACAGCCTACACTGCACACCGCGCGGTGCCAACTCCATTCTCAGAAAAGTAAAAATGTTGAACCCTTGTTAGGGTCGGTTACGAAGAAGAATACAGAAAGATACAGTTTTATGACATTGGCAAAATCCTCAAATGATTAAACTTGGTCTAAAGTTTAAAAATGAACACAAATTCCGTTGTCATGTCTTAAGGTGAAAAGTACGCCCCAAAGCCTGTACAAGGATGTAAATTTAGTTTTAATTTTAAATTTGATATTCACTCCAATCTAACTTTTTACATGTTAGTACATTGGCAGGAATGGTTAATTACTTCTTGGAGTAATGCAGAGGGTCTTCACTGAACGCCAAATTTGAATGCGTTGTTCACTGGACATGTTCAGAACGAGCTCACTTATGGGCTGCTAAAACCGGCAATCTTGATGGTGTGTAATGCACGTTGAACAAAGATGTGCAAGCTTGCTGTCAGCACACGCACCGCAGCTGCCGCAGACTCAGCTGCGGAAGCTCAACACAGAAGTTTGGAAACTCAGCAGCCGCAGAGTTAAAGGGGTCATGAAACGATTTTTCTACCTTCGTTAATTACTACTCAGAATCACTTACTAACGTTAATAACCGAATAAACTTGCCTTAGGTTTTCTTTCTAGGCAATGGCAGTCGGTAAATAAATTCTATAAATATGAGCATCATTCATCCCATCAAATCGGAGCCAGGAGAAGCGGTCACGTGGCCGGGCGCCTATCCCATGCCGCCAACGTTAATCATATATGCCACGCGCTGGGGTTGGCAGAGTAGAGAACGCGTGCTAAGCTCCAGCATTGTAAAGGCTGGTTCAGACAGTAGCGTTTGACTGCGTTTGACTGCGTTGCGGCTGCAAGAAACCAGAACATCCCTGCTGCTTATATCGCGTGCCAAGATGATTCCTTGAATTGGATTCCACGCTTCACACGAAGCAAAGATGTGCCGGTGACTCGCTTTCGGTTCTCGACGCCACGCAGTCAAACGCACTCAAACGCAAGTGTCTGAATCGGCCTCCAGAGTTCGGCTACTCTCATCACCGCAATGGTTGGACACGAGACACTACCCGAGTGTCCGCCGAGGCATTGATTGTTACGAGCCGAAGTCGAGTGCTCACGCAGTTCTCGTGTCCAATCAATGAGCCGTGCTGGACTGTCGTCAAGTGGGTGGTTTCGGTCCCACAATTACGTCATCAAGCTTTGCGAAGGCAAGACTGAAATAAATAGCCCATTTTATCCTCGCAATTTCTCCGCGACCAAGAAGCTTCTGAATCAGGGGCGATCCGTGCGAGTATACTTGGGCCAGAATATAGACCAGTACGCCTGTAAAGTCATGAAGATTGCTACACGATATCGTTCCACCACCTATTTAATAGATACCCCATGTACCAACGTTCTGAGTCAAGAAGGCGATTTTTATGACCTGCAAAACTGCAGCGCTTTTCCATCTCATCTGCAAAAGGCGGCCGGGACCCTAGCCTGGCCGCGTCGCGCGGCTTCATGAACACGTGGCGTGCTTTTGATCCTCTGCTCGACAAACTCTCTCACAAGAAAGGGTGTAGTCTTACACCCTTTTTCCTATATAATACATCCCAACACTTCAGTTCACCGTACAGCGCACTGACATCAAAATGACCGCCCAATATTTTACGAGGGGCTTGATAACGGTGCGATTGAACTTATTAAACAGCTAAAGTACATATCAAAGAATACAGACAAAAATACTGAGGTTTTTCAGTAAAGCCAAAAAAAAACTTTTGTTTTTTGTATTCAGTAACACGTGCATTAGCGATTTTAATAAACTGTACCACTCGGCTATCAAGCCACACGTGAAAGTTGGTACCGCCGCTTCGGCGTCAGTTCGCTCTATGCCGAGCTGAAGTTTTGGGGTGTATTGTAAGGGACAAGGGGTGTAAGATTGTACCCCTTTTTTTCTAAGTGCACATACCCCCTATAGCCTCGATACCGGCGGCGAGCTTCTACGCCACCTCAGCAATCTCTGCATTAATCGTTATTGGCAGACGATAACTATATGCATGCAGGGCGCCTGACCGCTGCCATGTATCTGCTCGTGCGAGCAAGCACGTGCGACGTCTGCCGAAGCTGGCTTCATGCGCATGCTGCACGTGCTTGCACAAGGGGCACCACCCAAGTAGATATGCCTGCAATGCGCCGAAAAACGGAGGGAGAGGAAGTAAGGAAAGGGGACGTCAGAACGCAGAGCTCTGGTTCGAATGATTCTACCTAAAGCTAACTGCCTTTGTCTCCACTGCATTCGTCAAACATGTTAGAACGCGGAACGCCGGCGTCCGGTGTCGTGTTTGGCTCTCGCATTCGAACGCCTTCGACGAGTGCAGTGGAGACAAAGGCAGCTATAGCTTCAGGTCTACCCACTAATCTTTGGAACCAGAGCTCGGTGTTCCGATGTCCCCCGCACGCTCTCGTGTCCTCTCCCTCAGTTTCTCGGCGCATACACATGTTCCTCTCGGCCAGGGGGCGTGAGTGCGCCTGTCAGGCGGGACCATGTAAAGGCGGGTTAACACAGCCCTGTTTGCTTACGTTGCGTTATGTTCTGAAAGTTTGGATCCCCTTCAGGCCGGTTCACACAGCACCGTTTTCTTACGTTTTCTTACATTACGCATGAGTCACCGAAGCATTCGTTTCTCCAATTTTGCGTGCCGGGTTATCTCCTTGAACTCGTAGCCATGCTTAATATGAAGCACATATGTCCCAATGATTTATGTCGTTCCGTGTTTTTGCATAAATCCGAAAAATTGCGAAAAACACCCGCCGGTAAAATTTTGGTCAATTCGGATTTATCCGATAAACTCCGAATGTGGCAACGCCCCCCCCCCCCCCCCCCCATAATAAACTAAATAAAAACGGTATTTTACAATTAAGTTTGATCAGCGCATAGGGTCAATGGTCCCGGGAAAATGCCACCACAGTTATCTTTCAAATCTCGGATCATTGACAAAAGGGGTCTTACCGCTTATCTCGTCAAGGTCCAGGACGACATGTCATTGTACTTTCGGGTCACGACAAAAGCCTCTGTATTGATTTGCAGTTTGGGCCATAGTATTTGTGTTTTAAGAGGAAGGAGAGGTTGTGTTTTTGTAACAGTTAAAGCTATGGACCATAGAGATTGCATAAAATTGGAAGAGGGGCAGTTAAATCTTCCCTATTACATCGTTTGCCATTCAGCCTCGCGCGGCCGACGGGTAGCATGGAATAGGATGGGATGATTACGTGCGTCCCAGCGACTATCTCCAGGAGTTTATTTTTAAGGTATCGACGTTTATCGAAGCCTCACATGTGTGCAACTTTTGCCGTGGGACAAATTAGTCTTGCCAATGGCAATGGCACCAACACAAAATCCAGCTGAAGAAATAGTAATTGATATAAGCACGTTTTTTTTTTTTTAATTTTTCTTTATCTAGCATACGTTAACACCCGAATCATATTTATTTATTTTTCATAGGAAACACTGCGAAGTTAAGCTCCGAATTTCGTAGATTTTGGAATCAAACAAAAATAAACTCCTATAAACTCCGAATTTTCGGAAAAAGATAAACTCCGAAAACACCCTCCAAATTTGACGAAAAATAAACTCCGAAAACACGGAATCCACTTCACTGTAAAGACAAGCCCGTGCGTCTACTTTCCCGCACAACACTCGGAGAGTCAATCACATCAACTTACTGAGGCACATGTTTAGACCAAACACATGTTTAGACCAAAAAATGTAGTCTAAGTTGTGACATTAAGCAATGCAAGCGTGACGTTTTCCATTGCTTAATGTCACAACTCAGAATGCGTTTTTTGGTCTAAACATATGTTTCTGCATTGTCATTCACTGAGCTTCCTCCGTAAGTTGCGGTGATTGGCTCTCCGAGTGATGTGCGTTAAAGTAGACGCACAAACGTTTTTTAGAGTGCAACTCAGAATGCGTTTTTTGGTCTAAACATATGTTTCGGCATCGTCATTCGCTGAGCTGCCTCCATAAGTTCCGGTGATTGGCTCTCCAAGTGTTGTGCGGGAAAGTAGACGCACGGGCGTTTTTTAGAGTCTTGTGTCGTAAGCAGACGCAAGTTTTCGTAACTTAACATCACGTAATAAAACGGGCTGTGTGAACCAGTCTTTACGTCGTGCTTCACATTAAGCGTGGCAACCAACTGAAAAGTAGCTTTACACGTGACTTAAGAAGCACGAATGTCTCGGTGATTCATAACGTAACGTAAGAGAACGTAAGGAAGCGCTCCTGTGTGAATCGGCCACATCGAGCAAAGAAGCGGCACTGGACCGTTCGATCATGCACGAGCCACGATCATTTACAAGCGTGAGTCAGCCCCTGTCAAGGCACAATAACAAAGTGCCCGAAAAAAAAATTCAAATAAGCAGAAGAAAAATGCAGCTCACGCTTTCAGTATCCTCTCAAAACAATAATGACTTTTTTGTTGCTTTTTTTTTGTTATTTTCTTTCACAAATTTATATCAAGCAATAAAATTACGCCAGCCTAGCATCCGCGAGCAGAGGGAGACAGCGTAATGATGCGCAACTCGAACGCGATTGAAAATATTCGATTTTGCCCACTAGAAGCGTTGCCCAATCTTAAGAGCTACATGTATGGGCGCCGCCATTACTGACCTTCACTTCGTTGTATTTCATTCTGTTCGTTTCGATTCATTAATGTGCTCGCACGACCAGTTGTTGAACTTCTAGACATTAGTGTTCTTGTCCCCATAGCATTCACTGTATATTTTTGTCCCTGTCCATTTCGCTAGGCGGGCGTCGCGGTGAGACACCTGGCGCGCGGGAAGAGTTTTAGTCGCTCGACACACGCGCCAAATTACAGCCGCCATTGTTGATCTTCTCTTGTTTTACCGAGATGCCGAGCCAATGAAGCGGGCATTGACGAGCCTTCACAAAGTCCTATGCTGGGGAGGTAGACAGAGCGCAATTAAAGATGGCAATAACCTGGACAGGTTATTACCATTTTTAATTGCACTCTGTCTACCCGGTAATCATGAAGTGAAGTGAACGGAATAATAGGAAACGAAGACTGGGCATCGGTTATGGCGGCGCTCATGCAGAGCTGCTGCATTAATACTCTGGACTTGCGTTTTTCAACGCCTTATTCGATATATTTCCTTCGAATATTTTGCGAACAAAATATTTTCTTTACACCCCAAGGATGTAAACCAACTTCTCCCAGTAACACTCTTAGGGTGATGAATCCCCTTAGGCAGGTGTAACACGCTAAGCGTGTTACACCACCCTAAGGACGTGTTACTCGTAGCTCCAGCTGTAGAACCCTAATGATTGACACATTCGGGTGGTCATTTCCCGACAGAATATTTTGCCATATTTTCGGCAAGGGCGTTTGTGTGGTTAAAGGTTAGCGAGTTCGCGCCGTTCGGGTGGCGCTTTTCAGGTGCGCGCTGGCAAAGTTCTGGCACACTTTTTGTCCGAGCTTCAAGAGTTCGGGCAGCTTGTCGACCAGACTGTCTCCGGTATCGTCATATCCGAATCGGAAGGGGAACCAAAGGAAACAGTGCTCGCCGATGGCGGGTTCGAGGCGAAAATAAAGCCATCGAGCCAGACACCCTTTTGTTCTTTGAGAAAAGATTGCAAAAACAACGACGACAAAGATAATGTTGTTAGAGTTCGCGAGCAGGAAAAAATGGAATTGGAAAAAGGAGGACAAAGTTTTTGAAAGAATTTGTCCAGCTTGCCTAAGGTCAGTTTGCTCTAGAACTCTGCGTGTCCCACTGCAAAAAAAAAAAAAAAAAGTACGGTTAGAGATGCAGTTCGACACTTGAACACGCATTGCAATTTATGGGTAAAGGGGAAAGGTGCCCGGGGGAGGGGGGGGGGGGGGGGCGGGGGTGCAGTGAGAAAGCTGAGGAGCTCATAAAAAAAAATAAAAAGAACATATATTAAGAACAGCGACGCTTGCAAGCCTTTTTGGGAGCCTTGTAAAATGGCAAAAGTTCTACGTAAATCCAGACAAAATACATTGAGATTCGACGCCTGTGCGGGCAGCACCACACAGATTTATCAATCTGCCCTACCATCGATTTGTCGATATTTCTAAAACTATTGTCAATCCATTTTTGTTTACGAATACCTCAGAGAGCTTGATTTTATGTTGTTGACACATGCGGCGTTCTCATTGTACAGTGCGTCACGTGGTGCACCGCCGCGGCGTTTTTGGTGGCCGGTGCTCGCCGACGATTGACCACCCGAATTCGCCATAAGGGTGTACAGCAGCGGCCTAAGGATGCTTGTGAATATCCTATACATATCACTGATATCGATCTTAGCAGCATCCTAGGGACGTATGGCACGTCGGAAGTTTAGCTCCCCATCTACAGTACAAACATTTCGTCCGAATTGCGGGCTAGAAACATACTTCTCGTGTAAGGTTCGTCAAAATATTAGACGCTGGGGAAAATCAGCCATCTGCGCTAAGACCTTATTAAGAACTCTTTCGGTTCACGTTGCGGCAGCGTTTCTGAAACAGGCCGTTGACTCACGATCGGAAGCACTCGACTCATCTGTGGGTTACCGGCACTTATATAACCTGCACCTTAATTGGAGGTTCCAGCAGTTCAATCAAAGTCAATTCGCCGGCTGACGTTGTTTCTCGCCTTGATGAGTTTTGTTTTGTGTATTGTCTTCCTCCGTTTGATTATTTAACGAATTACAGCTGGTACCATTGTCCCAGTCGCTACGACGTCTTTTCTAAGCCTCGTCTAATATTCATGGTGCTTAATTTTAATTCAAACAATTTTTTTTTTTTTTTAAACAAGGGGCGAGGATTAGACAAGTTCTGTCTTTATCGTGTATTTATTAGGCTCGACGGATATTAGGTGAGGGGATAATCGTCACGGTAAGTTGACTAATTAACTCAAATCTGTTAAATAACTTGTTAAGTATTCGTTTTAGAGGTGATGTTGAAATTAGAGTATTGACGACGATTACTATTAGAGGCCAGACCAATTTAAAGAATTTGCGAAAAGGTAATGTTTTTTTTTTTTTAGATGTTAATCGATCAATTTTCGCATGTTGTTTTCGTCCGATTTAAAAATTGCTCCCAGAAAGAGCCTCGCAAGCCGTGCCCATAATGACGCTTGGAAGAGTGACGTCGTCGTTTCAGTCACGTCGTCCCTTGTGTAGTCGGCGCGCCCACCAAGAGCGTCGCAAACCCTGCCCACAGCGTCACTGTGGGCAGGGTTTGCGACGCTCTTTTAGAGCACACTTTTTAAATGTAGCGAAAAAAACGCGAAAAAATTTATCGATATCTAAAAATCTCTTACATTTTCGGAAAATATTTTAATTGGCCTGACTTCTAATAGTAATTGCCGTCAATACAACAATTCCAACGTGATACTTAAAACTAATATTTAAAAGTTAATTAACATATATTAGTTAATTAACCACTCTTACCGCGACGATTATCCCCTCATCTTATGTCCGCCGAGCCTGATAAACACATGGTGAAGACAGAACAGTATCAAGTTCACCTCCATCTCAAAGCGAGAGACTTCTGGGACAGAATTTATCTTTGATAGGACCGTATCCAATCCAACATATCGTAACTTTAAATATCATTGGTCCTTTCTCATGCACACGCATTAAAATGGAACTTCAATTTTCTGTGATCAGTGTGTAGTAATAGTATTTGTTATCACTTGTAATTGCTTCTTGATGGCATGGCTCGTATGCTCAGTTCGTTAGCTAGAATAACGCACCGCCCGTTAATAATAATCTGTAACACCCGAGACTGTAGTAAGGAAAATTGAAGGAATTCTTCAAAACGAATAAAAAGACACAGAAGGGCGGTGGCGATAGCATCGTGTGTGTATAAGGAGCGAGAGAAACGAGTAAGATAGCCGAGTTTGCCACGCTCCCCTCCGTGTCTTTTTTTTTTTTTTTTTCCACTCCAAAATTTCTGCGTTAGGGTCTCGAGCATGACGAGCTACCACCAGCTCTCCTGCACACTCGCGGTCTTTTCGTTCACCACGGTTGCCGTTCTGTCACAAAATCGTCGAACAAACTCATTGTTGCGAGAATGGTCCGCCTTTGAATGAGATCCTAAAGGACAGTCAGAACCTCAGAGAGTTGTTTGAACTTGCACAGTCATATCTGATGCTCTACAATTTTGACCGACAGCTATGCACAAACACATTTGATAAGTCGAGGCTTTGCTAAAAGGATTGAAAAATAAAAATGCCTCAATCGGTACCGCCTCGAGGGCACAGCCGAATTAAAGCCAATGTGAGATAAAATGAATTGGATCCTTTGGATCAATTGTTAATTTCTGTAAAAAGCCAATTGGAAGTTATGCACAAACACAGTGTTTACAAACAAGCCCACTTTGCCCACACCAGGTGTGGGCACTGCGCGTGCGCAGAAACCAAATTCGAGGAGTCAAGCATCCGCGCTTGCGCAGTACCGACAGCAGCGCCACCGCAGTGGCGTGACGTCGGTGAGTTGAGTTGGTCTATTGGCGAGGAGATCGAACTATACGGGGCGCAGTTTCATCATCATCATCATCACCACAAACAATCGCCCTGGGGCAAACTCCGACGAAAGCACTCGCCTAGCGTACGCCGCATTCTTTCCGTGCTCGCTGCATATTTGTTTGTAGAGATATGGTGCGCAGTTTCTGCGTACCGCATTGCTGGAAGCATGTTTTTGAACCGGCTTTATGCAGCGCAGAGGACTGCAGCACGTACGCCACGATGCGAACACTGTACGCTGTCGGCTCTGGTGCAACGCTGCACTCAGTGACATGATCGCAGTTGAGCACGTCCACTACATCAACGAGACACCGCTTGCTTTCGCCGATGTCGTCCATGATTGTCTCAAGGGACGGGGTAACTGAAAAGTGATGTACGTGTTTTGTGAAGAGTTTAGAAAACCACGGACGCCGCGCCGGCCACGCACGATCCAGGGCGCGCGGCCGACAACTCGCCGCTGGCCCGGCACGCTCGCGCGGGGGCTGAAGCAGGTATTTTCAGAAAAGGGGGGGGGGGGGGGGCGGTGGTCAGCGTATCATATGTTCAAGAACCTCTCCCTCCCCCCCCCCCCCCCCCGTTTCCCCACCCTAAATGTTTACACATACAGAATTCAAGAAGGGGGTGTCAGCATATCCGGACCCCCCTACACTCTAAAAAATACCTGCCTGTCTACTTACCCGCAAAACACTCGAAGAGCCAATCTCTGTGATCTACGAAATCAGCTCAGCGAATGATGAGGCGGAACATCTTTTTAGACCTGAAAATCAAGTCTGCGCTGTGGCATTACGCAATGCAAAGCGTCATGCTTGCATTGCGTAATGCCACAGCGCAGACTTCATTTTGAGGTCTAAACAGATGTTGCGCCCCATCATTCGTTGAGCTGATTTCGTAGATCACAGAGATTGGCTCTTCGAGTGTTTTGCGGGTAAGTAGATGTGCAGGCATTTCTTAGAGTGTATGAATCCGTCAATACCACGCATGCGCTTGTTTTGCCTTCCAAGAGGACTTCGATTACACTGAACGCAAGAGGGGCTAGATTACTTTTATCTAGATGCGTTTAGGAGAAAGGAATAGTGTCACATATCTTTCACGAGCCTTGCGTCGTCGTCTTTATGGCAGCGAATGTACTAATGACTGCGGTCGAAGGGTTTGTATGCCACACAGCGTTCGTTCTCGAGTTGGCCGCTAGGGATCGCCACTCCTCGACCTCCTCCCCAACAGGAAACGCAGGACGTGGTCAGTCCCGGTCATCTTATTATCGATCCGCAACCAATCAGATTGCGGCATAAGCCGATCGCCGAGGAACAAATCACGAAGCAAACAGTGTCTCCTTAGCCGCAAAACACTCAAAGAGCCAATACCTGCCATCTAGGGAATCAGATCAGCGAATGATAAGGCGGAACATCCGTTTAGACCTAAAAATGAAGTCTACTGCTGTGGCATCGCGCGTCATGCTTGCATTGCGTAATGCCACAGCGCAGACTTAATTTTCTAGTCTAAACATGAGATGTTCCGCCTCATCATTCGCTGAGCGGATTTTGTTTGATCGCAGAGATTGACTCTTCGAGTGTTTTGCGGGTAAGTAGTGTTTTGCGGTAAATAGACCCGCAGGCATTCTTAAGGGGGTAGTAGGCCACGCCCTGGGTTTCTGATGCTGTCAGTGGACTTGGTCGGGCACAGGAGCAAACGAAGTTCTTTTTTTTTTTGCGTATAATTACTGAAGCCCATTTAATTCACTAAACCCCCAATGCGCGTTGACGTTCATTCAGTGATTTAGCCCTTGTTACTTTCAGGCGTCGTTGCCGTAATCTGCTTGCTGTTTCTCATCAACGCTCTGGGTGCGAAGGCAGCTGTTTTTATTTCGACTGTGTGGCCGATGCTGGGAAGGTAAGCTCACCTCAAACTCCCTCCCCCCCCCCCCCTCCCCCCCCTCCCAGACGGAACATACCTATACTGTAGAAGTTCGAAAAATTGATCCTCTCGCTTAGGTTCTTTTTTTTTTATTATTAAATGAGCCTTTCAGACTTAATTACTTTGTAGTGAGAATAATGTTCCAAACTATATACATTGTTAAGATTATGTGGTCTGCAGCACAGAGGACAAGACCGGACAAGATCATACAACACACGATGAATTTATGGAGGCCGGGCCAGCACTTATGGGCCCGCCGCGAGATAGTCGTGCACGACGCTGCCCCGTCGTCGCCTTCGCTTTCCTCACGATGTTTTGTACTTTTAGAAATCATTTGCCACTATAGTTCCCTGCAAGTATTGTGCCTCAAGATTTCTTGAGTCCACTCCCAGTCTCGCTTTAACATTCTGCAGCGAAGGCTATAAGCGCGAGTTCCTTGCTTTTCTTGGTGCAGCGGTTGCCACTTGTAGCCTTTGAGGCAATCACACCCGCGGACCATATGAGCTGAAACACACGATCCGGCCTCTTTTCTTTGTCTGCGGTCCCCACAACCTCTATTAACTTTCAATTTGTCGAATAGTCCCAAGTATGGAACCTCAAACTTCCCATTCCATTCCGAGTATGGACCACAGCTCTCTCAAAAACTTGCAGGTATACGCCAAGGATGCATGAGAGACTGTTTAAGCCCATATTGTTCGTAATAGTACATTGCGCGACACTGCTAGCACAAACACAACATCGGAGCTTTTTTTAATTTTTATTTTAAAAAAGTATTGGCGGGCATAAACGTTTACCGTTTATGTTAGGGCCCCTAATGACCACTTGTAACCACAATAGTAGTTATGATTACAGTCCTTCGAGTCTAAGAAAAACAGGAAAAAAAAACTGAGAATCGCTCGTTGGAGCTAACAGTGTCGCACAGTGTACGTAAATGTAAGACACTGTAATTGGTAGCGGTCTCACGTGTTGGTTCGCTGGTGTTCTAAAGCAGACTCTAAAAAATTCCCAGGATCCTACTTTTCTGCTAGCAGTCGAACCACAAATATAGCTCTAGGGAACTGGGCGAATGTCGAGGGCATAGCAAAGCCGTTTCAGGAGAAAAATTATGTTTGCGATGTGAGACTGAAATGAACATGTTTCACATGCTCATGGTATACTCATGTGACACTGAACATGCTTCATGTCATTACGCCACTTTTAATGTTGACTGTTGGATCGCAGACTTCATATTTAGGTTCCAATATATTTTTCAGCTTCTTCGTCCGCCGAACTCCGCCACTCTATAAAGACCCCTTGTGTCTATTTTCCCGCAGAACACTCGGCGAGAAAATCACTGCGATGTACGCAGGGACCACGTCACATATGACGAGGCCGCGAACAAGTGCTCGGTGAAAAATTAATTCTCTAACGCCGCACTGAGCGTGAGGTGTTCATATGAACCGTCTTCGCATGCACACGGCGAACTACCGTGAATTTTTGGCAGTGCCGATTTGTGAACGCCGCCTTCGCGTCTAATTTCCAGTACAGTGTGCTGGAAATCTAGGGAGACAGACTGGTCAATTGCGAACGCTAAAATATTTAACAAAAATATATACGATAGGGACCATGCAAATGCGAAAAATCGTGACTCAGTGTGGCAGGGAGGTTATCTTTGTGAGAAAGCGTTCTCTAGCTGGCCAGTCTAATGTCACTATTCGTTGTATTTAATAATTATGTCTCCTCGTATGCTGTGCAAAAGTAGGAATGCAGGTTTTAACACGAAACGTGTTTATGAGCTGAATTTCATGCTAAAAGCGCAACGCTCTAGTGTGACAAAAAAACGTCACACGCAGGTCAAGGCCACATAAAGCACACACAATCCGTGGCAGGCAATCCATAACCAGTCAAAGAGAAGGCGTACACTCTAAAAAAAGCCCGTGCGTCTGCTTTCCCTCACAACACTCGGAGAGCCAATCACTGCAACTTACAGAGGCAGCTTAGCGAATGACAATGCCGAAACGTATGTTTAGACGAAAAAACGCAGTCTGAGTTGTGACATTAAGCAATGCAAGCGTGACGTTTTGCATTGCTTAATCTCACAACTCAGACTGCGTTTTTTGGTCTAAACATAAGTTTCGCCATCGTCATTCGCTGAGCTGCCTCCGTAAGTTTTGGGGATTGGCCCCTCCAAGTGTTGTGCGGGAAAGCAGACGCACGGGCTTTTTTTCGAGTGAGGTACAACAATTAATCATTACTAAATATAACTAGCCGTAGTAAGCGAGATTTTCCGAGCGTCCCAGCGGGAACCAAAGCTCGGAATCTGGGATCCGCAACCCGACGCGCATTTGTTGATGCAAATGCGTCGGGACAGGCGGCCACAGGCGAGCGCGTCTGGCTCCTCAATGACGGAGTGGTATCTCCCCACGTCATTTCACAACGTCACGGAGCTGACCATGAAGCACCAAAGGAAAGCGCAGCGGACATACGACGCCCTCGTGATTACTTCAGTTACCATAGAGGGCCCCTGAGAATCCGAGAGCACCAAGAAAAACTCAAGGTGCTACACGCACTCTCAAAAGAAGCAGAGCTCAGAAAAACTTCTCATCAAAGCGTACTCCTCGCACAATCCTCCTCCTGAAAAAAAAAAAAAAAAAAGAGTTTGATTTGCCTCGATCTTTCTGATAAACTCAGGGAGCACACGAGCACCTCGTGTGTGCATTGTGCATCAGAAACCACCCCAAATCTCCCCGTAGTCAAGCATAACAAATCATAACGCACCCGTGATGCGCGAACGACACATTCTGTGATCCCCGGTTTTATCAGAACGATCGAGACAAGTTAATATTTTAATAACAACCCGAGTTATATCAAGGAAGGCGCGGTAGAACCTTATTGTAACTCCCTTGTTTGCCTGTATTCTATTTTTCTCCTCGTGGTTCGCGAGGTTTTTATTAATGTCGTAATGGTAGCCGCCCTGCTGGGTACCCGAGGCTTATTTGTCCGTTAGTAGCGGTATTAAGAAGGGTTTTAAAAGGTTACGATTAATGATAGTTCTACTTTTAAAAAAAACGCTGTCAAAAAGGAACAAGCGTGAACGAGACAAAAGGAAAGCAGAATTGTCGCGTCCTGCCTACCTTTGCCCTCCTTGTGGCGGCGCATTTTGGCATATAACTTTATACCGATGCGTAGTTATGTAGCGCAACTATACCATCTTAGTCAGGAATACTGGTTTAGTTTATTAAATTGTCGTCCGACATTTTTCATGCATCACTTTGCCGGAGATCCCTCGGAGAGCTCTACAGTAAACAAAATTGAAGGATACTAGCAATTGAAGCACTCAAGGCGGCCTGTGCTGTTTCAACTTAATAACCAAGGGAGACGTTTTGTGTCAGAACTTCCCTCAGCGACATCACGGCTCCACACCGTACAAAAGTACCATTTTTCTCGCGTCTCAGAAAGGAAACGAGGAGCATCCGTGAGCGCCCTTTCTTCAAGAATGTCGAGCACATAACCAAACCTTAGAGGGGCGATGCAACGAGTTTTGTATTTTGTGCAAATACCGCTTAGAACGGATCCCTGACGTTAATCACCTGTGAAATACCCGTTCGTTTTTCACCATACGCAATCGAAGTCGCAGAAAAAAATAAAGAAAAACGAGCAGAGTTCACCCCCTCAACTCGCAGACAGAACAAGCGGCCACGTGATCTGGAGCCGATTATAGGCCGCCAATGTTGATCATAGCCATGCGCTGGGGTTGGCAAGGCACAGGACACGCGCTGAGTTCCAGACATTGTTATGGTTCGGCTGTTGTCGTCATTGCAGCGATTGGACACAGGACATTACCCGAATGCTTCTCGAGCTAGTAATTATCACGAGACCAAATCGAGTGCCCACGCAATGCTCGGGTCCAATCTATGAGCCGCATTCAAATATCGTCACTGGGCGGTACTGCTACCGCCCAGCTACGTCATCAGGTTTTGCGAAGGAGAGATTGAATGAAAACACTCGGTTTTGTCCTCGAAGTTACAGCGCAACAAAGGAGTTTCTTGGTCAGTGGTGTTGCGTGCGAGTATCCTTGAGTCCCACTAGTGCCAGTAAGCTCGTGTAAAGTAAAAAACATTCCAATTGAATATCGTTGCACCGCCCCTTTAACCTTATGCCTAGCGCGCCTCGGCGTATTTGGTCACTGAGCGAAGCGCTGCTTCTTTGCCGCGTCTTCCTTTCCTACGGTTTTTGTGTTGCAACGTAATGTGGGATGCCGAGGGACGTAGCACGTGCTCACTGTCCCAGGGCAGATAGTATCGCTCGACCAGAATGTTGTTGGGCCCCTTCGTGTGTTTGTCTCCTTGCGTAGATATCCGCTATTGGCCCTATGCGCTTCAGATGCACCCTTCACTCTAAGAAAGGTCATTCCCCGCGGGACTCATTGAGGAAGAGTCACAATAATAGGACCTTTCGTAGATCGTTCGCATGAGCTTTGCGTTGCTAGCGGGACCTTGTGTCGCCACGTTGAGCACGGATTGTGCGCAAGCACCCGCAGGGCGCGCAATACACAGCTCCCGATCTACGAAAAGTCCCGAATAAAAGGAGGGAGCCTAATTAGCGGGTCGCCTCTCTCAGAAAACATTCTCACCCAAAAAATGCCATCCGCGCTGGGACACTGAGCAAGTATAAAATTCACGGTCAGTGTCCCCTCTCAAATTTAATTTCTGGAGAACCGAAGATAATTTTGAAATCATTGGCTAACTGGGTGGAGAAAAAAAAATCAGGATGATTTAAACCGTGATATAAATGAGACCAGTTTTACGATGATTTAAATCAAAACTTTCCAGCAAAAATAATCCCAGAATATTTTTTATTTGACGTTTGTCTATTGCATGATGCTTTCTATGTGCACCTGTTTTGTATTTAAATAAAATAATTATCGAACAAGACAGATTTCTATCAGGCTGAACACGAGCAAAACGCAGTGTTGTCCTTGGCGAATCGGAGCGTGGAGCTTTCTTTCTACCTTACACTTCGTCAGCTACGTCACATCATGTTACAAGCAAATCAGAACGCGAAATAAAGCTCTTTAAGTAACTAAAAAGACAAGCTTTATTTTTTGCTTTTGTATGGCTGGGTTTACAACAACAAAAAGTTGCTAATTAAAGTGTGCTTTCATTTGTAGGAACTCTATCTTCCGCATTGTTTTTGGTCATCGGACGGATTGATCCCTCAATCTGTCATTTTTTTTTAAATACATGAAGTGATAAAGCATTACTATTTTCAAAATAAATTGATTTAAATCAAATAAATCTGATTTAAATAAAATAAATGTTATATATATATATATTTATTCTTTTTTTTACGATTTTGTTTTCTTACGCTGTTGGCCCAGCTTGGTTGGCTACTGATGTTTTGTCCACCGCCGCGATTAGCTCTGCGGCATGCTCTGCGGAAAGTTGACGCGCTGCCATTCTTCGGGGCGCACTCGGCAAGTTTCAGATGTCGATAACCGTGACGCCGCTTTGTCCCCTCGCAGTATCAGAGCCATCGACAGGGCGGACGTGGCGGCTCTTCAGAAATGGACGGCCTACTGGATAATGTACGCCCTGATCAATGTCCTCTTCAACTTCATCTTCATCGGCATCCATCGCTACTTCAAGCGGATTTTCTTCGTTAAGGTATGTGATGTCGGCTCTGTCCGTGAAATGGACAACATAACCATCTACTCTTAGACTAGACCAACTTTCCTCAAACTCGTCTCGCAGACTTCAGAGATGCACCATGTTAGCCACATTTCTTTGCGTTTTTTGCGTTAATAGCCGACGCCAAGAGAACCTGACTGTGAACGCGCCGCACTGATGAAAACCGCTTAGGTCTCCAAAACCCTGATTTGGGTGTGTCGGCAAGCAGCTGTGTTTTCTTGTCAGTTTGCTGGGAGTAGCGATCGTGTGCCCATTTTTTCATGAAAACAAATCGAGTGCTCGCAAAGTTACGCTTTCTTTTAAACCGTTTGATTAGATGACTCGACAGCAAGTTACCAGAAGAATTACTTGTGCGATTTATTCAGCCAGGTACCTTTCCGATTGCTTTATTGAATCTGCTTAGATTCTGAATCGTCGTCCTATTCTCTTCGTATTTACTCATTAAAACAGCATTCAAACTATAGTTCATTACACTCTAAAAAAAGCCCGTGCGTATACTTTCCCGCAGAACACTCGGAGAGCCAATCGCCGCAACTTACGGAGGCAGCTCAGGGAATGACGATGGCCAAACCTATGTTTAGACCAAAAAACGCAGTCTGAGTTGTGACATTAAAGGGGCTATGCAACAATTTTTTTACTTTGCGCAAATACCGCTTAGAACGGATCCCTGACGTTAATGACCTATGAAACACGCCTTCGTTTTTCACCCGACGCATTAGAAGTCCCAGAAAAAAATTAAAAAACAACGAGCAGCGTTCACGCCCTCAACTCGCAGCCAGAACAAGCGGCCACGTGATCTGGAGCCGATTATATGCCGCCAATGTTGATCATAGCCACGCGCTGGGGTTGGCAAAGCACAGGACACGCGCTGAGTTCCAGACATTGTTATGGCTCGGCTATTGTCGTCGTTGCAGCGATTGGACACGGGCCACTACTCGAATGCTTCTCGAGCTATCAATTATCACGAGCCTAAATCGAGTGCCCACGCAATGCTCGGGTCCAATCTATGAACCGCATTCAAATATCGTCATACGGGTGTACTGCGATCCCCGCGTTACGTCATCGAATTTTGCAAGGGAGAGATTGAATGAAAATGATCGCTTTTGTCCTTGAAATTACACCGTAACAAAGGAGTTTCTTGGCCAGTGGCATTGCATGCGAGTATCCTTGAGTCCCACTAGTGCCAGTAAGCTCGTGTAAAGTGAAAAACATTCCAATTGAATATCGTTGCACAGCTCCTTTAAGCAATGCTAAACGTCATGCTTGCATTGCTTAATGTCACAACTCAGACTGTGTTTTTTTGGTCTAAACATATGTTTCGGCATCGTCATTCACTGAGCTGCCTCAGTAAGTTGCGGTGATTGGCTTTCCGAGTGTTGTGCGAGAAAGCAGACGCAAGGGCTTTTTTTAGAGTGTACAGTTTTAGTTCCTGGGCTTCGGTGACTTACGTGAGACGTTATTACATATTTTGTTGGAAGTGTAAGATAGAGGGGTGGTTTCATTTGAAATTAAACACGTGTGTCGGAGTGGGTATTTTGATTTGCCCATTATTTATTTATATATTTATTCAAAGTACCTCAAAACCCTGTCGGCATTACATGAGGGGGGACTATACAGTCTGATTAACATGAAGAAGGAATGGCAGTGAGCACACCGACTCCATACAAACAAGAACACACAACTGCGCGCATCAAATTAAACCAAACATTTGCACAGCTGGGTGACATTAAGTACATAATGACACAAAAGAAGAACAAAAAATATAATACACATATCCGTTAACATCTCGAGTAATGCAAAATATAGCTGCAGTGCCCAGTTCACAGATAAAGACCATCGTTACACATTTTTAATTAGCTAAAATATAAGTGGTTAACTCCGACCGAAAAAGTGTTGGATCGGAAAATGAAACAACGGCCTCGGGAAGATCATTCCAGAGCTTGATGGCGAGTGGCAGGGAAGAATTGTTGAATAATAATGATGTCCCAAAGATGCGTTTAAGAACTACTAGTGTTAAAGTTACGTGATTCCTTGTTGATGGGTTCCAGATGCAAGAACCAAGTCCCGACGGGGCTGTGGCATAATCAGTGAATTAAGCATAGGAGAGAAGTGTTACGTCGAGTTTCCAGTAGACAGATAGAATAATTTTGCTTTATTAGTGACACGATGTCGAAACGCGAATATGATGAAGTAATGTAGCGGGCAGCTCGATTTTGAATGGATTCCATTTGATTAATAAGGTAGGTTTGGTGAGGGGCCCAGCTAGCGGACGAACAACAATTTCGGGCGAACATAGGTTTCATAGGATAATTTGCGGAGGTGAGAGGGCGCAGATTTCAGATTGCGTTTCAAGTAACCGAGGGTTCTGGATGCTTTAGCGGTTATCGTGTTAATGTGGGAAACCCAAGAAAGACTAGAAGTTAGTTCAACACCGAGGTACTGATAAGCAGAAACAGCGATGATGGGCGAATTGTTGAGTAAATATGCGAAGTCTGAATTTGTGCGTTTACAGGTGAACGAAACAAGTTTACATTTTCCTGTGTTAAGGGTCATTTGCCATTTGTGGCACAAGTTAACTACCCAATCAATATCACTTTGGAGATGTAAATGGTCGTCAGGGTTGTTGATCTTTCTGTACAGTACACAACCGTCAGCAAAAAGACGTACACAGGATGTTAGTGACTGCGGAAGATCATTAATGTATATTAGAAATAGAACAATATATATATATATATATATATATATATATATATATATATATCAGTGTTGGAAAAAATACTCGATAAGAGTATTTAAATTAAGTTACGAAATACCTGCTACATAAAGTATTTAAAATAGTACTCAAGCTACTTTCACTGTAAAGTATCTTGAGTAGAGTACAAATACTTAGAAATGTAATTCAATTACGTTAGAAGATACTTCTGCATTGCTTAATTTGTATCCACGTCAGTGACAACGACAATTATATAGCTGCGCAAATCTGGGTTACCAGAATGGTTTATTAACACGCAACAACACAAAACGGAAAGAAAAAAAAGTCTCGTAGGGCTATTTTATGCAATCTAACTATAATGAGCAGGATAATGTCGCGAATGGCAAATGATGAGGCGGCGAATAACTGAAGAAACTAAATGGTTAATGGGGAGAACTTGTGCCCAAAACAAAATAGAGAAAGGCTAGCGTCCCAGGCGTCGATGTCGGCGAAACAGCAGGATCGAGCGCTGGGGCGAGACTGACTCCGGACCGCCACTCGGGGCACCTTTTGTATCCGCGTGGGTTTCTGGAACATTCGGCGTAGAACGTTCGGCGCGTAGAACATTCGTAACTCGATCAGACGAGAAGGCTCTCGAACGTACGAGAATTTCAAGTTGAAAGAATCAATAAAAGAGGAGTCCGCTCTTTTGTATCGAACCCGGAGCCTCCGCGCGGGAGCCGAGCGCGGTAACCATTCGGCCACGCGCTTGCTCGGCAACGCGCGTGACAATATCGCTGATACATGTTACAAAACATTTCTGGGACAACAAGAAAGAGGTCGCTTTAGCTATTGGGGAGGAGATCAGACCGTGGCGCCCCAAGCGGTTAACTTTAGATCTACACGGATTTGGACAACGAACAAAATGACTCAATAGTGACAGATGGGCCAGTTTATTGAAACAACACACTCTTTATATACCCAATCGGGCTTCAGAATTTGTGAAGCCCGATTGGGTATATAAATAGTGTGTTGTTTCAATAAAAATTCAGTTGAAAGTAGCGCTTCGTGTTGTCTTACTTGCTCTGTCCTTGTCTTGCGGCGCATTTAGTCAAAACTAAGAAATGACTCGGCACTCCGCTGACATAACCGAACGCGGCGTCAGCGTTCGGCTGGAGTTCGTGTTCTCCGGTGCGGGGGATGAGGGTCTCTTTTGTTACCACTCCAGCCTGCATGAACAATGCAGCATGCATGCAGGGTGCCCAGCTTAGCACAAAAGCCCTCAAGCTCGCATCCTCTTACTACTGCTTTCGGGAGAGACCCGGCACTTAACGTCACTTCGTTTATTATTAGTATTTTTACATTACACTGTGCCCCGCGCTCTATTAAAGAAGGTGACATGACATTCCCACAAGGCCTGTGGGCATGTGCACAGGCCTTGTGTTGGGTAAACACCGAGGTGTGGGGGCAACAAACGGGTCAGAGCGCCTCGCTGATAGTGACATCGCTGAATATCACGTCCTGCGGCGCACCTTAGACTCATCGTTTAACTACAATCCACATTTCCTATATGGGGAGGTCACTATAAACGAACTTGGGATACGGATATGAGTAAATGGATAACAAAGAGAACCCACATAATAGCCACGGCAGTAGTCGCACCTTCTTCAAATAGGTTGCGTTCAGAAAGGCACTCAACGTTGGGGGACGCTTTGTTGGCATTTTGAGAGGTCATCCAGCTCGTAGTTCGTTTCCTGTCCTGTTCTCTGCTCATCAATGTTCGCTTACAAACACTGTTCGCGAGAGAAATAAGTGACGAACTGACGGCAAAAAGAAAATAAACGAAAGACAACTTCGACGTTTGGCCGTAACGGGGTCAAACATACAAGAAAAAATTCTGTGTGTGTGTGTGTGTTCACTTTTTTATTTTTTTATTTGTTATTTTCTTGACACTCAAGTCTGCATTGTTGTTGTGAGTCGTTTCTCGGTCTGCGTAGCGCCTCAGTGTGGCAATCTTTCTGTAAAGCCACCCCTTTTGTTTGAGGATTTGTTGCGGGAAACTCGAGGAAATAAAAGGCGCCTTTTGGAAGGCGAGGGGAAGACCTTCGTTGGTACAAACTTGTAAATGAGTCACAATCGGCAAAAAAAGGAATGCTTTCACGATCTCAATCAAAGTCACCGTAGCTAATCGGAGCTAGTAACAAGATTTGGTTGCTCGAGAGAATGTTGACGTTTGCTCGTGCCACGCACACGCCACTTCATAGCGAAAAACTCGCAAAATGGCGGAATGTCAAAAATGTATTTGACATAATGAGTACAAGATACTCAGAAATGTAATTAAAATAGAGTTTTACATTCTCCCAATCAAAGGTATTTGCAAGATACCAAGATACTTCAAAAAGTATTTTAAATACAGTATCTTGAGTAGACTATTTGAGATAGGCACAAGATAGGCACGAAGAGGAGAGAGAGTGATTATTGAACTTATTGCAACAATGTTAGGGAAAGGGAGATAGGATGCATATATATATAGGGTGCATTTTTTATTAATTTTTTTATTAACAGATTTGTTTTAAAAAAGTTGTGAAAGTTACACTTATGCGGTTCGTGCAGGTGAGTTATACGGCCAGGGGGACATAGTATAGGGGGCTAGTCGTAACAATCAGTCGGCTAATTAATTCCAATTCGTTAATTAACTTTTTAAATAATGAAAATGGACACATGGTTCCAATTAGAAACTTGCTCAGCGTCATCGAAAACCACTAAATCAGTAATTTTGAGAAAGACTTTGAGCGCGTGGGAAGCGTAGTTGTGTACCAAAGTTACCACTCGTGAAGCAGGTACAAGGCTGGGGCTAGAAAAGAGACGGAAAATCGCACGGGAGCCTTACCGCAACCGCTAGCCTTGTACCTGCTCCCCGACTCGAACCTTTGGTGGTTCCGGCGAGGCTTTGTGCAAGCTCGGGCATGAGATTATAAGCCAATCTCCCTGACCGAAGCGAGGGGTGATCGCGCGTAGCGCGATTTGTTTGGAAGCCTAACTTGGAGTCCCAAACTAGCGTTGCCACGTTCACTTTAACAGACGGCATTCGTAAATGGTGTCTATGAATTATGCCGTCTAACAGACGGCAGAACAGTCTGTACTGCAATAAATACCTTGTGCACTTCCGAATGCCGCCTAATAGACGGCATTAGCAAACGAAAGGCAAGCCAGGCCCACGTAGAAGTTCCATGAACGGATGGCCCACATCATCGCGGAGGAGCCGCGGAATATCTACATTCAGCCTTCCGGGAATCGGGAAGCCGCTTTGTGAGGATCCCCCTATGCTGAGTTTACGCTGGAGCGTAAATCTCGGTCGCGCTCGGGACCCCTTTTTACAGCCTTCCGAAACACTAGGTTATATGAGTAAATGACGAAATATTTGTTATGTATTCTGTTCTCCCCTCCTATATAGACCGCAAGATTCGCAGTATTTCAAATAAATAAATACATTTTTTTTATGGGTGTCAAAACAACAATCTTTCCAAACCAGTTTTTTTTACAGGAAACATAGTACGTCAATCATCTCCATATTTACCCAAAAGTATAGTACAACGAATAGTTCTTAGCAGAGCCGTATATTAGGAGAGTTTGGACAATAGGCGGAGCAAAGGCCGCCGCCAGCGCCGAATATTCCCCCCACGCTTAGAGCGTAAACTAAATTTGTGACACAGCGTCGACCAATCAGGAGACCTCTACTCCATTTCACAAATGTCGACAGTGAAGACAAAGGCACAGGCGCGTGAGCCTAGCTCAGCGAAACGCTATTGTTTGTACGAGACCTCGTGCATAGGAGGCACTTTCCAAAGCCACGCGCTCGTGCCCATGCCTTTGTCTGCACTGCTAGAACAGCGTCCTGAGACTGGCTGAAAGAAAGCAGTGCAAAGGGTGGGGTGCGCGAGCGTCTTGAGACGCGGAGTTCCGCTCGGCACGGCTCAAATTATACTTCGTTTCACTTTACCTGCGAGCGAAGCCAAAGCTAGAAGCGCGAGACCAGCGCTTTTTGCATTTCTCCCCAGCTCGCGCGCTCGAGCAAAGCCTGAACGCACGGAGCTTCCGTGCTCGCGCTTCCAGTTTTGCCTTCGCTCGCACATAAGGTGAAACGAAGTATAGTCGTGGCACAAATTTAGAGCACGCGACCACCGCTAGGGGCTGTTTCGCGGCCTGTGGTTGGCCCGAGATGCTCGCCTATTCAAACCAATGTATGGCCAAACTCTCTCAATAAACGGCTCTGGTTCTTAGCACCCTCTTACAGTCACCCTTGGGTGCAGCTCTTTACGATTGGCCAAACGACGGGCATTAAAGCATTGTGAGCAAGTCAACTTTGACGGTGTTATACCCCTGTCAGACGGGAAAGTAAATGTCATTTTGATCGAATGCCATTCACCGCTGGGCGAATCAGCTCGTGACCCTGGTTCAGCACGTGGCGCGTGCACGCGCAGCGTGGCATATTAAACACGCGGATTGGCCGAGCTGTAATGTCATTTTACTTAAATGTCATTTAACGTGCCCGTCTGACAGGGGTATTAGTTTGAGAACCAGATGGCTTCTAGGTTCCACCGTGCTTTTTTACAAACACCATCAAACTTGTCGTCGCATCTGATGATAAATAGCCAGCATCACAACTGGTGACGTAACGGCAAGGCAAATCCATGGTCGTCACGTCACGGATGGAAATTTAAGAGAACGCCACCAAAATATATCGGCGCTAATTGGCCACTCCAACGAAATCGACGGCACCTAGCGGCTAGAACAGAAAGCTGTGGTGGCAGGTTCGCTCACCAGCCTTCTCGAGCGAATCAGATATTCACAGCACCTAGCGGTGGAAAGACGAAGCCCTGAAAGTAGATTCCAAAACACGTGATGAAAATCGCCAATACGCTTGCCCTCGGGTCAGGCCATCAGGGGCAGGCCCGCCGGACTTCGGGGCTTCGTGAGGAAGGAATGCTTCCCCGTTTGCTGAAAGCGCGGGTCTCGGCACGTAAAACCAGTCACGGACGAATTGGCTGCACTAAAACGCTGTGTCGGATGAGCGCGAAAACTGCCATCGCAGGAATTCACGAGCAAGGGCGTGATTGGTGTTTCGAATGCAGCGATGATCAGTCTGCACGCAGGCATTTCTGAGGGCACCTCACTGGTGAAGACCTTCGGGGGAACAAAGAGTTACGCTTCCGCTCCCCGGCTGAGCGAAAGGAAGCCAGGCGCTGCAGGCCGATGTCAGTGGAGTTGATTGAATAACGAGATCCCGTTGGCAGCGGCGCCTCGTCCCTGACGTCACTGTCTGGAACACCGAATCCCAGCGCAGATCCCAGCTGCAACGTAGTCTGATTCGCCGCTTTCGTCGCAGGCTCTCCGCGCGCTTAGCGCGAAAGCACACGCTAAAAAAAGTTAGTGCGTCTACTTTCACGCACAATACTTGGAGAGCCAATCAGCGCAACTTACGGAGGCAGCTCAGCGAATGACAATGCCGAAACATATGTTTAGATCAAAAAACGCAGTCTGAGTTGTGACATTAAGCAATGCAAGCGTGACGTTTTGCATTGCTTAATGTCACAACTCAGACTGCGTCTTTTGGACTTAACATATGTTTCAGCATCGTCATTCGCTGAGCTGCCTCCGTTAAGTTGCGGTGATTGGCTCTCCGAGTGTTGTGCGGGAAAGCAGACTCACGGGCTTTTTTTAGAGTGCAGGAGCGCGAATTGTGTTCCCTCGAAGGTGTTTTATTTATTTATTTATTCGGTTAGCTACAGCGCCCTTGCTAGGGCATTATTGTAGGGGGGAAGACAGTACAAGATATACACAAATACATAGTACATAATAAACAGCAGGCTGTCTGACGCGGGAACATTGACAATGACAGCAATAGCAAAATATGGAGATGATAACATCACAGCAACAACAACGGAACAACGAGCAAACGAGGCTCGCCGCATCTGATTCTCAAGCGTCGGCCCCTGAATCTCCATTTCCGATCCGCAGCTGCTCCTGCTGGCCTGGTGCGCCGCTCCCATGCAAGCCAACGGTGCCAACATCATCTTCCAGAAATGCCTGGCCGGTAAAATCTTCAAGGAAGGCTCCCTGTTGCCGCCGATGATGGGCGGTGGCGGCCTGCCGCCTCCCATGTCCGGCGGCAAGAAGGACGGCTCGCCCGACAATAGTCGCAAGATGAAGAAGTAGACGCCCCAAGTGAGTGTCATGGTCACGGTAGAGGGATAGGCGGCAGGATGAAAGCCAACAATACCTAGATAAGAGGGCCGTAGTCGTGAATTTCCGACTTCACCTTACGGAGGCGAAAGCGGGGAAGGGATCGGACTCGAGTGTTGCGCCAGCGTTCGGCGGAGACTCGAGTCCAATCAGCGTGGACCCGAGTCCCAGCCGAACACTGACGCAGCACTCGTGTCCAATCCGTGCCCCGCGTTCGCGTCCTTAGGGTGACGTTGGAAATTCAGCCCTACGGTCCTCTTATCTAGAAGGTGTTGTGAAAGCTACAAAACAGCAATGAAGGTTACGTTGACCTTCCTCACTGTTTTGCCCTCTAAACAAGGCAGCATTGTTTTCCCGCGGTGATTAAGCTCGATGTCTCCCAACACTGTAAGCTCGTTAGACGTTTACTTCCACGGAGATATATATATATTATTCGAAACATAATCTACACTAATTAATACTTCTAGTTTCCAGAAATGCGCTGTATCAGCTTTAGAAATTCGACGGTTTATGATCTAGGACGTTTGTTCCAGTCGTCGATGATTCAGGAGAAATAAGAATTATTCTACAGATGAGTTATTGCGAAGATGGGCGTCAAGGTGTGTGAATGATGATGCCGAGTCCAGCGCGTTTTAAGTTTGGTGGCACAACGTTCGGGTTTAAAGTTCAACTTATGACAGTGAAAATAATGCAGGAATTTTAACAGGGCCGTTTTTTAAAGCCGACCGAGAGTGGTCAGCTAGGATAGTCATAACATATCTGATGGGGAGTCCAATTTGCTAAACCGTTTGTAAATGAACCTCAATGCTAAGTTTTATATCTTCTCACGTTTGTCAATATTCTTTTGTTTGTGGGGATCCCATACTGCGGAAGCATATTTTATGAGGGGTCAAATGGTGGTTCGGTAAGTTTTCTCAGTTTCTTTTAATCAGTTCAAGTTGTTGTTGTTTTTATTTCATTTTCGGGCGTTTGAACATGCGTTATCAATATGCTTAGACGACTTTAAGTTACTAGTCATTGTTCAGTCTTTTCGTATTGTTGGTAATGATTTGCCACTCGCGACACCACTTGGCCAAAATATTTAATTTACTGTTCAGGGTTTCTTGTATCGCGGGCGAGGTAATGGTTGAAAAAATGAAGCAGTCGTCTCCAAATAAACGAAGTGAGCAGTCTGAACTCATTGAATCAGCTAGATCATTTATGTATATTAGGAATAACAATGTTCCTAATACGAAACCTTGAGGGGCACCCAATGTTGCTTTCAGAAAGCGAGAGTAATTTCCGTCAGTATCGACAAATTGGGCACAATTCTGTAAAGAAGCAGCGATCCAATTAAGCAATTTATGGGGAATACCAAGGTTCAGTTACTTTAAAGAGAAGTTTATTCTGAGGTCTATAATTGAAAGCTTCGGAGTAAACAAGAAATATTATATCTAATTGGCCGACTTGGTCAAGAACTGAACCGAATTCATGTGCTATGGTGACCAATTGTGTGGTCGCATAGAATCTTAGTCTAAACCCGTGATGATTATTAGAAAGTAGGCTAAAAAAAAGTATAAACATACTTGACTACTATATGTTCCATGAGCTTGCGTAATAAACAGGTCAAAGATATTGGTCGGAAGTTGGTGACTGTCATGTCATCGCCTTTCTTATGAACGGGTACGACACGTGCTCTTTGGAACTTTTCAGCAGAGTTGCCTCGTCTAGCAGACAGAAGTCGTGTGTCTAGAACCGTGATTTCGAAATCCGAACAATGCACAGAGACAGACTCAGATGTCTAGGCTTGACCGGAGACGGACATGCAATAACGAGACGTGAGGTTAATAGTTGGGAGTTTGAGGATGGAGGGGGTAACTGAGAGCTTTCGAGGCAGATATTTCTAAACAGTTTTTTTTTTTTTTTTGTGCTCTGAACGCCTCCGAGATTCAATTCAAACCTGGTGTTATGGAGCCGTTGACTAAAGCAATTGGCTTTCCTTGTGCGATGCGGGCAAGCGAAGGCATGGCCGTTCTGGTGCACGAAGAAACCGGAGTGCGGCCATTTACTTATCCTTCCTTGCTTGAAGCTCCTTACGAATCATATTAGGTATTATTTTTTTAAGAATGCTGGAAAGCATATTGGAGGTCACAAATACTTAATCGTTTTATAAAAATGTTCTTAACCTTCCATTTATGCCACGCGTCTTAATAATTCCGGAGTATTTCTGCGAAAAAAACAACGAGACGAATGTTTACACAGTATCAGCCCGAATGTGACTGTAGCTGTTTGGGATGCGATGGCAAATTTGCAGAACTAAACTTCATCTAATTTACCAGTTTGGGCCGCTTTGAGAAAAAAAACAATTCTATGTAAGAATGGTGTTCCTACTGGGGTGCTATCCTGGCCAAAAACGCGAACGAGAAACCCCCCCCCCCCCCCCCCCCCTGGGTACCGCGCTCTCCCATTGGCCAGTTCGCGCGTGATAATTCTACGCTGTTGCCATGGAAACGTTCGCGAAACACGAAAGCAACCGTTCGCCGTAACTGCCGCTTTTCGAGTTCGGATCTTGACGACAAAGTAACATATGACCACGTGTGACCTACGTAGCACATAGCTGAAGTCGCGTAACTAGATGAGCTGCGGCATTACTCGGCAAACATTATTCTCCGTTCCACCATGACTGTGAGCTACGCTCTTAGAAAAAAGGGTATCGATAGTCCTCCCTAAGGGGAGGAACGGTCTTGTAACCTATGTTCCTTTAGAAAGGGAGAAACCTTCGTCCCTGAAGCAGGGGAGCATAGTTCCTCCGTCGCCAGCATCTCATTATGGCCGCCCTGAATCGAGCAAATCGAGCTCAATAAGGCTTAACGAGGACGCTACGTCTCTTGTACGGGACGAGAGGAGAAGCAAATAAAAGCGTAACACGAGCTTTCCGCGAACAGTGTTTATTTCCGAAGCCTGATTCTTCCCCCCGCAGGTACAGAAACTTGCGTTTCGAAAGCAGTTACTCAGTCTTCTCGCCGTCAGCACTGCGATGTTAAACGGAGACAACCGATACCCAGTTACTTCACGCACTTTACGTCTTACCTTTGCTGTTCCTCGAGTCACAATTCCTTCGTCAACCGCACATCACGGAGGAATGGCAACCAATCCTCGAAATCAAAAGCCGCTCTCAAAACAGTGATGTTCCATACCACGTCCAAGGATTCCCTTTCTTGGGTACAAAACTTCCCTATTTGAGGTACTTTTTCCCTGCACAATTTTGAAATTTCTTCCGCCTATTTCCCTGCTTTTTATTACCTTTATCTTCGTATCGGCTGATTTCTGTGGTCATACAGGCCACTATGCGCGCTGTTAAGAATGGAAGCTTCGGCGACCTTCTTCCGAGTTTCAACGCTGCGGAAACGAGTCACGATCTGTTCAGGACAGTCGCCCGCCTGTCGGGGCCTGCCCGAAACGAGTCTCAACGCGTCCGTGACGTCAACGGGACGTGTGTGTGTGCGTGTGGGTTCGTGCGCTCCGGAAGGGGAGAGAGGCATGACCTAACTGCGGAGAACTTTGGCTACATCGCACTTGAAAGGGAGAGAGGCAGGGCCTAACTGCGGAGAACCATGGCTACGACGCACTTCTGGCTACGACGCGGCGGTCTTTGCTGCAACACACTTGGCGGCGGTTTGCTACGTCGCACCTGCTGCCCTGGCGGAGAGTGAGGAAGAAACGGACCCTATATAAGGCGGAGCGTGAGGCTGCTCCGGTTGTTTCTCTCGGATTTGACGACTGTATCGCAACCATGTAATTAAACCGTTCGTTACGTTATCAATTCTCCCACCTCCACTGGACCCCTGGGTTCTTCACTTCGGGGAATGGTCGTCGTCACGAGCCAGGAAGCCTCCGGACGTGCGGCTTAAACCCCGCCTCGAACAGCGCATTTTACCGCAAACGCTACCTGAAATCGCATGTTTAAAGAGAAGAAAATGTTACAGCACTATCGAAAAACCCAGTATAACTTTTCGCTATGTGGATTACAGAACTGGGATTTCAGGTTTCCAGAAACAATTCCAGTTAGATTTCCAGTTTCACGAGTGAAAAATTATACTGGCTTTTTGGTAGGCTGTTCAGTTTATATTTTTATTAACAAAATAATATAACCTTTAGCAGTGCTTGGTAAAGTACTTGGTGTAAAGTACAAAGCAAATGAGAGGTTATGTACTTCAAGTAAGGTAGTATATTGGGTGCAATTAACTTGAGGTAAAGTACTATAAATATCCCATACTTCCAAAGGTACAAGTACTTTTTAACGCAATCTTTCATGGGAGTAATCGAGGGTGAATCAGTTATTTTCTAAAATGGCGGCGAATGTTGGATTAAGTCAAGTGGCCATGGGGGCCATGGAGTAGTCGTTACACTCTCGCTGACAAACTGTTTAACACCATCAATCTATGCGGAACTTATTTGCATCGGTCTTATAGCCACCATTACTTCACTCAAAGAAATTACCAAAGGACATCTTGAAAAACAATAGCGTGTTTCTACATAACAATACACTTCTCTTTTTTTCAAATTCGGAGAATATATTTTGAAGTCGAAAGTTGTACTTTTACTCAGAGAGTACCAGAAAAAAATTGCTTTAAATAAAGCACAAGTACATACTCGGAGAATGTACCTCAAGTTAAGTACAAGTTTTCTAAACCTACTTGGAAAAGGAGTCGTTCAAACACCCTTTTTTTTTGTGTTTAGTTCCCTCCAGAGCTTTTCCCGAATTCCCTCGTTAATCCTTAAAATTCCCTGCAAACGTGTTAAAATTCCCATTTCCCATTTCGCGAAAATTGAGACCGGAAATTCCCTGAAAAAGGGAAAATTCCCTGCATGGAACATCACTGTCTCAAAAGAGGAAACTCGAAGCCGCTGTTTATCGCGTAGCGTGAAAGAAGGTTATATCGCTTGCCACCAGATGGCACGGGTCAAGCAGAGTAATTGCAAGTAGCTAACCTAGGTGGCGCTAGGTACCAATTCATGTTCTACAAAAATATTTTTATTTCCACGAGCTATAGGCCATATGCGAAATCCTTGCCAGCTATCATCATCATGCCATTAGGAGCCGCCATATTGGGGGGTTTATCACATCTTCCAGTTGTGGACGAGGCGCATCTGCATTTAACTCGGTGTTCATGATATTAGGGCAGTTTATTTGTACACTCAATGGGTTGCTGGTTAGTTTCGGATCAAAGAAGAAAAGAAAGACGGCCGCAAAATTCAGGAAAAGGAATAACGAGGTCGCAAGACTCGTCACTCAAGCAGTGAACTGGGCCATCCAGGTCAATGAACAGTATTTCTCGAAGACGTCCTGTGAAGGTTTCGTACTGGACTTGCAGCAGGTGATCATATTTTAACGACTTACACTTTCGCGGGACTATTGTTTTTCGGGCGATACCGTCGGTACGGGAACCCCCCAATATGGAGGAAATCTGATCATTGATCATGAATACACTAGATGGCGCTTCTTTTTGCATATGGTCTATTGCGCTTCGCGACCTTCAGGAACCTATACTGCCTGTACTATGCACACATGCACACCCATACTACAAGCATCAGGTGAACATACATTGAACGCATACACATACATCGCACATACATGGCACATACAAGCATCAATACAACGGCATACTAAACCAAAGACTACACCCGAGCGCTGCGTTTCCGTCTTTTATACTGGTCGTTTTGAACGTACGGAATTTCTCGGTGACTGCGTAAGCAATAAAAAATATTCCCAGCATGTTGATTTTTTTTCCAGCACTGTGATACCTCTGAGAGTATTTTGAATGGCTCAGGGGATGAATCTCTTATTAAAAAGTAAACGCTCGATCATGCCGTAATTATTTGAAAGTCAATAAATCAAGCCGCTCCAATGCGGTTCGAAGCCATAAGTTTGTTTCCCCGCACGGCACGTCGTAGCCTGTATTTCTATTGTAGTGTTTGTTTTTCTATTTGTGCTGTTCGCTCACGGCTGCAATTGCAGTCTTGAATTAATCTCCGTAGAGCGGATATTCACTCGGCTGGAAGTGATGCTTCACGGGCAGAGAAATCGCTTTTCGATCAACTTGAATGCAGTCAAAGCCGCGACTTGCGGCAGGTGTTAAGTGTACGGAGCTGCGCCGTGGAGAGCTCGAAAACGTCTAGAGCTCATCCAAGCGCGCCACTTGGAGGGCAGTTTCTCCAGCAACCATAGTATATTTAAACAGTAAAATAAAGGGTAGCTTTTTCTTTTCGATTTTGCATACTACTCGTTTTTAATGCTAAAATTCCACACTGTAAATACACGTACTTTCCGTCATAATTTCGTACTGTTCAGTCCTTTCCCCAGAGCGCAATCACTCTCGGGGAGGAGACAACCGCCAGTCACATTGGCCACTGTACGATAGGAGCTTACTGTTTAGACCAGCGTTCCAACATGACTATCCGCACGTCGATCGATTGCACCCGGAATATCAACCTGCGACACTCCGCCCCCTCCGATCACGGCCCGACAAGCGGCATCAATGCCCGGCAGTATACGTCATCTCATCTAGTTGTTACACCACTGATACGCGAACACACGGTGACATCGGCGATAATTCCAGCCTTCAGTTCACAACCCACAACACTTCCATCACGATGTTGCTGCTGTGTTGCTGACACGCAGAAATACAGAACCACGTTGAACGCTGGTTGGCACTCGGCATCGGAAAACAGAACCGAACTCATGGACGGAAGGCACCCAGGCAGCCGGCAGCAAAACCTGCATGTCTTAAACGCAGTTCCTGCGATTTCCATAACGTCGAAAACTTCGACACAGTTCCGCGAGGTTCCGCTACTGTAGTTACGCGTGGGTCGCGCAATCCGGCGGACACCGGCCATCTCACCCAGTGTACGTAGCGCTGCTGGCACTGCTCCGGAACTTCGCTGTTTCTAGCGGCTTCGTTTGCTCGTTTGATAAAATTAGCGATAAAAACGTCAACGCAACCGAAATGTTCTGCACGTTTAGACTAGAAGACGGAATTACAGGCCGCCTTTGCTGCCGTTGAAGCTCTATCAACTCAACAACATTTATTAAACAACGTGCGCAACGTGCTCGAAAAACGAAACCGAAAGAAGATGAATCGGGAGGGCGAAAGCTTTCTCCTGCCTGGAGGAGAAAAACGTCTCGTTCCTCCCTTCTTCTCGTGTCCGCTTGGGGGCGCGTCAGTAGAAGGGAGGAAGACGCGCCGTTGCTACCTTTTTCCTCCATTTTTTCTTAGAGTGTAGTGCGAGTGTAGGTGCTCCAAGAACGTGCTCCGGGCTTTCAACGTCCCTGTCAAGTAGGCGCACGTACGCAGTGCAAGCCAGCGTTCGTGCGAGCATTGTTCGGGTCGATGTGTTCGTGCTTGTAGTTTGTTTCGATTGTACGAAGTGGAACAAGCTTTAGGGAGGATTCTGGAACGTAAACAAATGGTGGCGATGCTTGTTGTGAAAAGATGGCTGGACCATCGCACACAAGGAAGGGTTTTCCGCGAACACGAGGATACCTTCGCGATACACGACGACTACTTCCGACGACAATACCGCTTGTCGAAAAGCACAGTGCGACGGCAGTGTGACCAGCTGCGCGACGAGAGACGGCGACCATGATGACCTTCGAGCAGCAGCTACTAATCGAATCGCGCTGAGATTTTTTGCAGCGAGGAGCTACAAGGGCATGGTCGTCACCCATGATCACATCGCTAATGCCAGTCGATGGTGATCAGAGCCGTGACGGCCGTCGCAAGTGTCGTTGTCAACCGGCAGGCATTAGGCGGCAGGGTGGACGAAAACCCCGGACCGAGGTAACCAAGGCATCGGTGAAAGGACGTTTTCCTAGCCACCGTGCACGGCAAGCTCACCGACATCATGGGATGCGTTGACTGAACCAAGAATCTAACTGAACCTTCGTCACCACCATCGGTCTGAAGGCCTCCTACATTTTGCCGCAAATACCACTTTGCCATTAACACTGGGGTGGTAAGCTGACGTTAAAACTTCAGTGTTTATAATGCTTCAAAGTTAGTGCACGCTTAGTACCTATGTCTACCATTGACCATTTGTTACGGTTCGTAACTACGTCTGAATGGGTTGTTGAAGGCATTTTATTGTATCAGTTAGATATTTTACTTTTGCACGCCAAGCTTCTGCAGCTGCATGCCAGTCATCGGACATTCCTAAGAAACACTGTTCGATGTTCTGCAGTGCACTGTAAGAACAGGTGGGTCCTAAAATGAATCGTAAGTTGTTTAGACAGCAGGAGTTTAATTTGACAGAGTATGGCAACATTGTTACCCTCTGTACACGAGAAATTTACCCAGTGCATTACTGTGGATGGTTGTTACCTTCGTAACCAAGAAAAACAATAAAATACATCATGGTCCTACTTTCAACACACGTATGTTTAATGTAAAGGTTATAATACCAAAATAAAACTTGAGGAAGAAAACGAGAAGGGACGGACCCACCGTCCCTTCTCGTTTGTGCTTGTCCGTCCCCTCTCGTTTTCTTCCTCCGTTTAATTATCCCTACCAACCCGCTCGTTCTGTCCCTATAATACCAATTAAGTGGATTGTCGTTCCAAAAGTGACAATAGCTCATTGAAATTAAAGAGTAGCTTGAACTGAATTTTTGACATTTACCTGTCATGCTGAGCAAATACGCAGTGTTGACTTATCACCATCAAGCATAGCCCACGAGCGGAAGCAAAGTAGATGTGGGAAGGAAAGGCGAGCAAATGTACTAAAGAAAGAACTACTACGTAACATGAAGCATATCCGCAACAATCTTGGTTTTGTGGTACGAGCTCATGTGACTGTGCATGTGTTTATGGCAGCCTGTGAATGTAGGATGCTCCCCCATATGGTATCAACCAGTGGAGCAGCCAGAAAGGGGGGAAGGCCCGGAAAGGGGGGGGGGGGGGGGGGAAGGGGGGGAGGAGCTTTCAGCCTCCCACCAAATAGTATCGGCCCTATAATATTTACAGAAATTTCGACATCCCCTCCCCCCCCCCCCCCCCCCCCCGCACCTCAGACCCCTCACCCCTGCAAAAGTTCCTGGCTACGTCACTGGTACCAACCGCACTCGATAGATAGTCACCATTACAAAAATAAGCGAAAATAGCTTTATTTAAAACACTATATAGGCAGCGTTACAGTAGCTTTACATGAATGCAGGCAAAACACACACTTCAGAAAACACTTGTGTGAAGGCTGCGTTCACAATGCTGTCCCCGCCAAACTTTCACGGCGTTAACGAAGTCCACACATTGAATTAGTTTTGCAAAACACTGGCAAACTTACATTGCGTTAAACAATGTCCGCCGCCGCCGTCAGATGGATCAGCAGTCAATGCTGCACAAATCTCAATGAACTCATCATATAATTCTTTTTTTTTTTTTTGTGCGTTTGCAGATGGTTGTCGGCACAAGTCTTTCTAAGGTCGTTCGCGGCAGCCTCGGTACGAGCAGAAGCATTGCTCGCTTGATGTCGACATGAGGTTCGGATTATCGACGTGTAACAGCGCTGAATAAAGAAAGGCAGATTTCTGCTGAATATGTCAACTTTCAAATTGGGCTCTTGGTGTCAAGGCGACGTTTTGAATCTTGACGCACGGCAACGCTGAATAAAGGTCTCTTAACATCTTCATAGTCTCAGGAAGGCCGTCGTTACGAGCCACAACAAAACACCACCACTTTGAAGCTTCATGACACCGGCACAAATAGAAGTCGACCCTTGCATCTCGCCAAGGGTTGAATCTGCGACGTTGAACGCCAGCTCACCGTGCTCTTCGACACGGTCCTGCCGCCGAATGGACTCAACCAACGTCACAAAAGCATTCGCGTGCGCGTTGGTCCAGTTACCGAGCGTATGAGGCAAATCCTAGCCGCGGTCAAATCGACGAGCATCGCGGCCATGTTCTTTTAAGATTTGCGGCCAATTTTCTTTCAAGTCTATGTCGCCAAGGTTGTCGAGATTAAACAATGCAAAAAATACCGTGTGTTCTTGTTCTTGCGTCGTTTTGTCGTCACAACCCGAACTCGAAAAGCGACTGTTAGCGGCAAATAGAGGCTTTCTAGTTTCACGAGCGTTTCCATGGCAAAGAGAGTCGAATCGTCACGCGCACTGAAGTCAACGGGATAGCGAGGTACCTACCTATGTAGGGACGTGGAAAAACGTAAAAGCTATTCTTTTTTTCGTTTTTTTTTTTTTGCACGAGTTTTTGTGCAAATAAAAAAAGTAAGCAAAAACAATGCCCGAGATAATGCGATCGCGCCCATTTCTTCAGCGACGAAAGAAAAGAGCATGGCTTATGGGGACTACCGTCGTAATCACTGCAGTGAGCAAAGGGAGGAAAGCATTATTAAAATTGCCCGAAGAAACTTTCCTGCATCAACCGCAGCGTGTTCACAACCGGTGCACTCTGCGTCGTTCTCACGATATGTCAGTTATTATCACAGAGTCTTCGTCAGCGCGCTATCCTCTGGAGTCTCCTTCAGAGGCAAACGAGACATTTAATTTGCAGCTTCTGTTCGCGACGGCTTCACGGGATGATGATCGGTGTCGCCGCGTGCATTGACGCAATACTTTCTTCCTCTAATGCCATCAGTATCGTGCAGAAACAGGGAAATCAACGGCACAAACGAGGCACCAACGCAAGGTCGTTACCGCGGTTTTCGACATGTTTGTTTTCAAAGATTGTTGCGAAGACTTGGAGTAAACGAGTTGAGATATCTTAGTTAAATTTACTTTACGTCATAAACTTTGAAATAATCTTTCGTATCTTAGAAAAGGATAAAATTATTTTTCTTTGTTTCCTTTAATTTTCCGGAAGTTAGCCTTTTCTCCGTTATTCGCTCGTTCTAACGCCCGGAGAAAAGAAAGAAGAGAGCAGAAAGAACAGGGGGAAATGCGGGGATTTTTGAACCCTAACTACGTGGCCACGTCATCACGACGTAGGGGTGTAGTCAGATTCTAGCTGACCTCGTTCGTGAACCCGAACGTTGGGACGGAGCCTCAAACGCGAATCTTTCAAGTTTGAGGCTCCGACCCAACGTTCTAGTTACGTCGCGTTCCTGTTTGCGACCAGGATAGAACCCATGGGCAGCGGGCAGTCTGCTAGTATTCGAGGGTTTCTTCGAACGCCCTTTCCCCATTAAACATTCCTAGAATCAATTTAATTTTTTTTTTTTTTTAACAAGGTCATTTTGGTTTTTTCGCGGACTCTCAGACCAGACACGTGCCTGTAACTTTAAACAACGATAATTAATTACAATTTCAGTTACTTTGACTAATTTTTCCATTTTGGGTTGTTACTCGAAACTGTTTGCACTTGCAATATTTTAGGATGTAGGGAATCAAATTAGCGGACTACCAAACTAACCTTTGTTCTGGATTTCAGATTCGTGGACACCATCCAGACGGTCGTCAAATTGATACGGCACACGTTCGGCCGAAACACGACACCAATAAAGAATCGGGAGCCTCGACGTTTTCTCTCCTGATTTCCCTTCACATTGGGGGAGCAAATATCCCAAAGTCTCTGACAGCCAGCAAAGACCGAACAGGCCACGGTGAAAGATGAGACAGGTGTCGGAACAAGGCCCGAAATGGGATCGAAATTCCACTCTGACTTCGCGCATCTCCCAGCAAGGGTACCGTCTGGCAACCCAATGTTTCCCCCGCCATATTGTGTTACTTGTTCATGACCCATTCTGAATTACAGTGAACTAATAATAATTGAGTGGGGCGAGCTACAGGCTCCGCTCATGCTTTCAGTTGAAGCCCAGAATGTGAAAAGTTGGCGTGGTGGCGCTGCGTTCGGAGTGGCTTGGTTCGCCTGGATTTTCGTCGTGACGTCGTCGTCGTCGTTCGCCGTCGTGACGTCGCGTCGCGTCGAGGACGACGCCGTTACGCGATATCCAGTCGCCGTTGTAACGCGGTCGAGAGATCGCGTCGCGTTGAGCACGACGCCGTTACGCGACATCAAGTCGCCGTTGTAACGCGGTAGTGACGTCGCTCCGCGTCGAGGACGACGTCGACGTGGTCGCCGACGTTGACGTCGACGCCCCACGCAACGTCAAATGTCACTATGACGTCACGTAACGTCGTTCTGACGTTGCGTTACGTCTTCATTGACGTAAACGCGACGTCACAACGACGTCACGACGAAGCCTTGACGTCGTGCAACGCCGTCGCCTTTCCCAACATCAACGTCGACGCGCCGTCACGAAAAAGTCTTGACGTCATGTATCTTCGTCGTCGACGATGACGTCCACGTCGTGAAGTTGTCGGGAAGTCGTCGTGACGTCGAGTGGCGTCAGGTCGACAACGATGTCGACGACCTGACGCCAAGCGTCTTTATGCCGTTGCCTTGACGACAAGGACGCCGTTGTCTTGACGTCACATGACGTCGTCGTCGTCTTCGTCGTCTTCGTCAACGTCAACGTCAACGTTGACATCGACGTTGTTGTCTACGCGATATAACGTCAGAACGCAGTCTTGATGTCGTGAAACGCATGTTGTCAACATCGACAACGACGATGACGTCAAGTCGTCGTCCTGTTGTCGCATGGCGTTGTGACGACACGTCAGGTCGCGGTGACGTTATGTATTGACGTGACGCCTGACGTCTAGGTTGTATAGACCCTTTTCATGTTTACAAACATGAACTGCCTCCTGCGTCCCAAGCAACTTCCGGTCGCTCCGTCTTTGAAAGTATGTCGAGCTTGCCTATGTCGCCAGTGCTAGAAAGCATAAACGCTACACGCACATCAAAGTTGGAGATTTAACGAGGGCCCTCGGCTGGTCAATTTAACGTCTTGGAGGAGGCAAGTTGGTTTACAAGAGTATTCGAAAATATTTATCATATCTGGGGGTTCTGCGTTTTTTTTTGGCGTTCACCTGGAGAATTGGTGGTTAAACGTTTCATCAACATTTCAAACAGCGGTGTTAGGGTGGGCTTTGTTCATACTTTTTATGAACCGGAAGTTCTCTGGGACGTCAAAGTCTAGAACAACTCCTGGTGGCGTTTGCCATGAAAAGGGTCTTTTCATAAAAGACCCTTTTCATTTTGTAGAAATACGCGGTGCGCATGCGCGGAGTATTTCATGCGCCTGGGTTTGAGAGTATCTAGTTCCAAACAATCCGCCATCTTGCATTTCTCGCCTTTGAGCGGTTTCGTCGTGTCGACCTCGGGGCGGAAGATTACGCACGATGGGGACAAAGGTGAGCTTGGGGGAGCCGTATCTAGGTCACATCGCCTCAATGGGTGAACAGGATGTAGCTGACGTTTTGGGTGTGGAACAGGTGGGAGAGGCCTTGGGCGCGCGTTGTTTTCCAGTCAACTAGTCTCGAACCGATTCGCGTGTCTAGGTGGCAGCACATATTCGCCAAGAGGTCCATTCTCCAGGTGAACGCCAAAAGAACGCAGAACCCCCAGATATGATAAATATTTTCGAATACTCTTGTAAACCAACTTGCCTCCTCCAAGACGTTAAATTGACCAGCCGAGGGCCCTCGTTAAATCTCCAACTTTGATGTGCGTGTAGCGTTTATGCTTTCTAGCACTGGCGACATAGGCAAGCTCGACATACTTTCAAAGACGGAGCGGCCGGAAGTTGCTTGGGACGCAGGAGGCAGTTCATGTTTGTAAACATGAAAAGGGTCTATACAAAATATAGCCCGGGGCCTTGTTGTTTCTCTGACCTTGACCTGTGTGCCGGTCGAGTGTGGTGTTGAAATGCAACGCTTTTTTCATAAGAAACGGCTGATAAAATACATTGTGTGTAAAACTTATCTGGGCGTTTGGTCAAGAGCTTACATTGTAGCGCTCGCTTACTCCTTGATTATGCAAATCCAAGCCACTGCGACCGAAATATTTCGAGGCATATTTATTGCACACATGCTAAGACCAATTAAGTACAGCACTACACCTGCCTACGCGCAAAAATAAAACATTGAAAAAATCACTTCGTTACCCTCGCCCACAAACTCCAGTCATAGACCTCCAGCACCTCTCTCATCTGCGCACAATCTCATCACTTCATTATTACATGCGGCGCCGCACACCTTCTCGGGAATGGGCTGTATCACTAATTTTATCACTTTATCACTATCACTTTTTGGGAATTATATATATATCTATACAAGTGGAAATATTGATCCACATAATTACACATTCAACATGCCAAGTTGGATCAGCTGTTCACTGAAAGTAAATAAGTTGTTCACTGATAAGCCACTAGGTAGCCTCCAGCACTCATTAGCTTCATTTTTACATATTCGAAGCTTCTCACGCAAGCAAGATGGAAAGGTGGTGAAATAAGGCTTCGGAAATGTTGGCACTCAACAGGTTGTAGAACTGGTTGGGAACCACGAAGTGTCCGAAGCTTTCTTCCTCCGTGAGGAAACGATCAAATGCTCGTTCCATGTCCCAGCATCTGTAATGACAATGTAGTCATGATATTTGGAATTTTAAACTTATTTAAATAGTCAGGACAGAAAACAAACGTCTATCTATAGAGAACAAACTAATGACAAAGACTGCCGTCGTCGCACCCGGGACCAGAAATAAATGAAACTTCGAATTAAAATATAGGGAGCCGAATTCTGTCTTTATTATCCTCCGTCTTTTCGAGGACCGCCAGAGACAATTTTCAAGATTAAACCCTATTGTTATACTTTAAATATGCAGTTCTGCTTAAATCGAAGTGGGGCTAAGTGTATTCACTTCATTAAAACCGTAGTAGTTCGGGGATTTACTTCGTGGAAAATATCATAAAGCATTTGTTTTTACTGCGAGAACGAGCCTGCCTCTAGTACGGTCAACCCGCAAACTAACAGCTATGGGCAGCAAAGGTTCAACGGTAAGTTCGCTGAGGAAATAAAACTGAGTACGGTAAGTACATACTCATTTGTCTTTTGTTGAAAAAAAACTAACAAACAAAAACTTGTAGGTCTTGGCATTTCCGCTGTTCGCGCACCATTGGGATATGGCCACGCCAAATGCATCCCTCAACAGTCTCTGAAAGTTTGCACCAGCAATATCCATCGAGTTCGACCGGCGCCCGGAACGCCGGAGAGCGGGGCCACGTGCAACGCGCAGCCACACAGGAACACTGCCGTTACGAAGTTGCAAATTTTGGAGAGGGGAGCAGCGGCGCCAAGGGCCCAAAGGCCGACGCCCAGGGCGCCGGCGAGGCGAGCGAGTTGACTGCTCATGCAACCTCCGCCCGGTCGGTTTAGAGTTTTGGTTTCAGACCGAAAGAGAAACAGACAGAAATGAATATATAAAATAAATTACATTTTATGTTCATGGCGCGGTGAAGACGTTTTGTTGAAATTATTGTTAGCAAACAAAGTTCCATGCTTGTATTTTTCTATTAATGAGAGCCCCAAGGACGTTTAAATAGGGCAGGACCCGGCGTGACGTCATACCCAGCGACGCCGGAAGAACAACCCAATCCCAGACTGCCCCGCGCACCGACGCTCTCTCATCCAAACTACAGTGCCTTAAAGGGGGTAGTGTAGTTACCGCGCAGCCTCCACCATGCTTCGGGAACGGCCGCTCCTTGGAAGACGGTGTAGGTGGCGCTTCGATCCGCAGCTCCGTTAGGGTGCCTCAATCGGCCGGCAGATAGAGGCACCCTAACACGCTTCATAACTAATATAAATACCTCAAAAACAATTATTTGTTTCCATTGAACTTCCAACGACATGATTTGTGTTTGAAGGTGAATAAAAATCTGAAACTAGCAGACGACAGTGTAGTCGACAGCTGCGAATCGGCCGGAGCTGGCCGGAGCCAAGCTGACCAAGCGGCCAAGCCGGAGCCATAGCCGGAACGACGGTGCTGCAAGCGCCAGCGCCACCCGCGGCCGTCTTCCAACGCTGTGCCGCTTCTCCGGTTTCGTTCGTTACACTACCCCCTTTAAGCCACTGTATCCAAACTAAATTCAACCATGCTCCCATCGTCTGCTCTCCGCTACGTCTGCTCCGTGCCTGCGGTCTGCTTCGTCTGCTCGCTGTCGCGGCTGGTTTTCGATTCGATCGGCGCACCAAAAGATGTTTCGATGCGAACCCGAATACTCATCACGGCGGAGTGAAACCAACATCTTCTCGAAGCAGAATTTGTACGGCTTTCTCAACCCGCGATGCCCTTCTCAGCGTTCGTGCCTACGATGACTGACTCGCGATCGCTTTCCAAAGCCGCGCTACGACGACTCGTTCGAGACGACGCTCCACGCGCGGTCGGGCGGTGTCGAGAGCGTCCGCTACACGCCGACTTCCTAGTCCTACTGGTCAGGCAAGTGTTGGGATCGAAATCTCGCCTGTTCGACACCGATTCAGTCGGTGCGTCGTCTAGAGCGTCTCAACTCTAGTCCCTTACTTTCTGCTGGGCAACCAGGCGTTCGTTTATAATAATCTCATCCAATTCCGACCATACCGGTTTAAAAGTCTCCCGTCAAGCGCTGTTTCAAATAACAGTGGGTGCCGCCATTACTTTCGGTGCACACAATCATCGCGTTGCCACGGAAATGTCATCGCAACGCGGTTGTTTGCACCGAAATTAATGGCGGCGCCCACTCACTAGGCTTCCCATTGGTCAAGAAATGCTCGTCGCGGCTCGTGGCCACGCCTACTTCCGTTACACTTCGCTCCATGCATTGGGGATAGGGACGCCACCTCCTGCCCATTATAACCTCCTTGGAGAGCCCCCACGACCGAAGCGCTGCTGCCGGTGGCGACGCTATTCACAGAGCCGTTTATACTGAGAGAGTTTGGCCAATGGGCGGAGCTTGTTGGCCGCTAGAACAAGCGGATTTCGCGGTAACACAATATGGCGTTACTTCTTTGTCTTGTTCATTCCTGAGAAATCGCGTAGAGTTCCTATGAGTCAGAGCCACAATATGGCGGACGGAAGTAGTCATCCCCCGGTTGTCAGACTACGCTGCTGTGGTTGTCAGGCTGTCAAAATCTCCTTAAAGGGATTGTCCGGTGAAAACCGGAAGTTCTTAAGATTTCGTGATGGTTACCTGGTGGGAGCCTAATGATTAACATAGGCCATTTTTATTTCATTAAACGACACGCCAATTTAGTGTAATCAACGACGGATATTTGAACGAAACTCCATGCCGAATTTCGCAAGTATCAACGGCTGCACTCCCATCCCTGACGTGACGTCACACCAGTCTTGCAATTGTCCTATCCTATGCCTCATTCCTCCGTGGGAACACAGTGCTCCCGACGCACCGCAGCATTCCATATTACTCGCCACTGTAAATGTCGCGGAGAAGTGTGGAGCGTGACAATCGCACAACGAAAATACCCTTTCATTCTAAAAAAACAAAACAAAAAAAAAAAAAAAAATCTAGCGCAGCAGCGAGGGTGAACCACGTCGTACCACTCACGCGGAGGACAAAATTCGAAGTGCACTTCAGTTCGGCGCGTTCTTTGCCTGATGTTACCTCAGAAACTCCGCTTCCCTGAAGGTGGAAGAGGAAAACGCCGTTTATGCACGCTTGGGTTAAAATACAATTACTCCTCCAGGGAAGCACACAAAATTCAGATTTGTCGTGGAAGATGCTCCTACAGCCATTGACAATGAGGTCTAAATGTTTTCATGAATACGAAATTTGACCGGATAATCCCTTTAAGAAGGCCAAACTCTCTCAGTATAAACGGCTCTGGCTATTCAGTGTTCACAGCGCCGCCGATGGTGGCGAAGCTAATGTCAACGCCGCGAAACTCTGACTGTGACCGGGGGTTGCTAGAGCTAGGGTGCCTTCATGTGCGCTTTGCTTGGGGTGATGACATCTGGCCATTTTGTTTCGAACGCTTATTTTTATTTTTTGTTCTGAAGCGCGTGAAAGAGCGTGTCCCTGCACGCGCTCGTGGCGCTGACTGTGCCAACGTTATTAGAACAACTCAGTTCTGGAACTCCGCTCCGGAGGGGGGTCCCTCTGCGTGGTGCCTGTTAGAGGGCGCGCGCTCCGCATTAATACTCGTTATCATCATCATTGACGGCTCGGTTCTGGCCTTTCTTACGCATAACAGCAGCAGACAACTTTCAAATTGTTTCTGCTGCTGTTGGTAGTCACATTTTTACTTTTTACTGGCGAAAGGGCAAAAACTATCCCAAAATCATGCTGAACCTCGAGAGGAGTCGGGACTCAAAAGCAGCCGCGGAGCAGTAGCAGACGAAAACGCGTGGATTAATGCGCCGGCAGCGCCACCTAGCTGCAAAAAAATCGGACACGGTTTCGGACCCCCTCCAATGTACAGCGTCTATGGGAAGTTCCATAACTGAGTTGATCTAGTAACGGTGGACTGTGCTACGGCGACATTTTGTTTCCTGCGATTTCTTTGTATTTTTCCTTTGAGCGGGTGCTGTCGGCATCGGGTACTACAAACGATGGCATCACTCTAAACAGAAAGACATTGAGGCACTCTAGCTAGAGCTCTTCTTTGCAGCCAGTGGCTTCTTGGCTGGTGCTGGCTTGGCTGGTGCCGGCTTGGCTGCCGGCTTTTTCTTTTCGTCCGAATCGCTATCATCCGAACTGGGGGATCGGTGGCCGAGTGGTCTAGCGCACACCTGGGGGGCTAAGCTCGGCGCGGAGAGAACGAGGCGAGTTCTCCGCCAAACTCGCCGACCGCCGCGATTGGTCGGCGCCGTGCATAACGACACGCGCCGACACTCCCTAGATCGTGACGTCAGAACGGAGGGTTTGAGGCGGTCGGAGAGTGGCATATCGGAACTCGCGGCGAGATGCTGTGACGTCATTGTGACGTGGCAAAAGCCGCCGAGGATGGAAAAAGCTTGCCGGCTCCGACCTAGGCGAGTTTGGCGAGTTGGGCGCGAGATGAGGGAGAAGCGTCCAAAATGGCAGCGTGTTTGTTCGTGTTTCACCGTCGGCGTAGGTATTTAAGCCATGCCAATGTGTTTGACATGGACGACGTTGATTTTCAACAAAACTATTGCCTCTCGAAAGACGTGGTAAGGTGGCTGTGCGATAAACTGCGAGGCGAACCGGGCTTGAGGCGATGGAGCCGTGAATGGACCGTCGTCCCCGTCGTGAATCCTACAAGCAATTTCTACGAAGTGAATCCTAGAAACAAATGTTTTTACGACAATATGCAACCAAGAACGCAATTTATCATTACCTACAGGCTGTTACAATTATTTTGATGGTTTTCTGCGCTGCGTAGATGCAAGATAAACGCAATTGATAATATTTAAACTAAAACAGAGGATAGAAGAAAAGCAATGTACATGAATGGCGCAGACTAACAACTGTGTAACTTCTTTCTCATCTTTCTCCCTCCACACCGTATTTTGACAAACAAATTGGTCGTTAGTTGTTATACAGCAGGAGAACATGCCAGAACATGGCGATATTGTTACCCACTGTAGATAAGCAAATTAGCCAGTGCAGTACGACTGCTAGCCTGGGGTCTTTAACGTGCACCACGTAGTAGTGATCCACGACCGCACGCCGGTACGATGCTCATCCAGATCGACACGGGCAGAAAGTGTGGATTGAACCCACTAGAGTATCGGCACTCCGTTCCCCGGCATTGTTGTAGGCGCCGCCATTTTGGCTCGTATGCAGAACAGACGCAACTGCCGATCGTCATGATTCAAAAGTGCGACTTCCTCAGCATTAGATTCGGTGTTAGGAAGGTCATGTATTATTGCTTTGTTCTGTCGCGAACGGTTTAAACATTTGTGGAGGGCGGAAAAGCATTTCCTGTGATTTCAGATAGAGCTTCAGATAACTGGCAACCATGATTTTAAGACACAATATGGCCAAGTGTCGTTACTCTGAAGCGTAGCTTATTTAGTGGCACTAGAACCCACGATCCTGGGTTCTGCAGCACGAGCTTTCGCTCCACGTGCACCCTATTTCGAAAAACATATTGTGGCTGTGTGGCGATATGGGGGGAGAAAGATGAGAAAGAAATTACAGTTGTTAGTCTTCGCCATTCCTTATGTTGTTTTCCGTCTATTCTCTGCTTTAGTAGGCCCGTTCACACTCTTGCGACCGACTACGACCGAGAGACACAAGACCGGTTTTTAATCCTCTTGCGACTTCTTAGGACCGGGGGCGCTGCTGCGGAGCTCGTCCTAAGACGTCGTAAGAGGATTAAAAACCGGTCGTGTCTCTCAAGCTCGTACTTGGTTGCAAGAGTGTGAACGAGCCTACCGATTCTTATTTGTAATTTACGATTTAAATAAAAAAATTGGGCTGTGTGTATGTTGATACAGCCTAAATCTTGGTCTGCGATTGTTCGAACGTCGTTCAGAAGCCGTGTTTTTCTCAAAAAAGTGTTGATCCATATTAAGTGCCGTTAACAAGTAACATAAGTCTTCCGTCTTTCTTCCGTGTCGTGTAGAGTTGTGGTCAGAAGAATCCGATGGCAACACTACTAGAAGAAGAAGAAAAAAAAAGCCTAGAACTATGTTTTGTCGCAGATGGCGCTGTTGTTGTGGTGATAACGAGGACTCGACCATGGAGTGTTGTCTAACCTCGCGATTGTGAAGAATGTCAAGTCGAGTCCTCCGATGCTCTTATTGGGCCGCGGGGGCCGCAGCCTTCACAGTTTGCCAAGTTACCGTGAAACGGAGTATAGTGTCTCACTTGAACACGCTATAAAACGAATAAGATGCCAGGTGTAGCCACTCTCGCAGCTGTAGCCTTTATATTATTAAAATGCTATGCTGTTCGGAAGAGTACATAAAAAAATCAGTTTACAAAGCCGAATCTAATTTTTCGCACTCTTGCATGTTACGAAAATAAAAGCATCATGCCTGAACACCAACATCTGTCTCTAAGTTATCCCTTGCTGAAATGAAAAATAAATGTACTGTGAACATGAACCAATACAATCTCAAACAGGTTTAATAATGGATATGAATCAATAAACAAGTACTTCAACCTGCAAGCTTGAAATTCAGTATGCGTGTGCAATAAATACCCTGGCCTTCAACTATCCCCCGTTGACACTTATTCTCGGCGGATAGGGACTTCGTCAATTTCACAGCAGTTCAAGCATTGGTCAGGCAACATGCTCATGTTTATAGTTTCGGCTGTGCTATAGGAATAACAAAAGTGAGTTGTGTGTTGCTGAGTCAAAGCAGAAGTCTCAGGTCTAAAAGGCTTCTTAAAAATGCACTAAAGCTGGTTTTGATTTCATAATTACATGACTCGAACATAAACTACTCACTTCACCAAGTCTAAGGATTCACAAATAATTTGTGAACATGTATTCTGCTTTTATCTTTATTCACTTATGAAACTGACTGCGTATATAAAATATGCAATCAGTCTTGCAAACCTCCCCATTGCGACAAGAAAGAGGGAGATTCGTTGGCTTTTTTTCTCGCCGGAAAGCAGAAAAAAAAAAGGAACATGTTACAATGCGCACATTACGTTGAAGTGGGACTGTTACGGAAACAAATTTTGCATCTTCAAAGTTCATGAAGTAGGCAGATTACTTTCAAGTCATAAGAGGATAAAGCCAGAAACAACTTCAGCTTGCCTTCAATCAGATTTTCCCTTTAGATCCAGGGACGTTTCACCTTCATAAGGTCATCAGTACCAATTGGCATCCATTCAGGACTCCGTACTGATAGATGTACAAGCTTGACCTCGAGGTCGCAGTGCCCTCCTTTCATGTGCTTGCAGTGCGACCCCTCGTGCATTTGGTCCCAGATGGTGAAGCTGGTGCTGGACAGGATGTCGTACCCTGTAAAAGAGTCATCCCAGTAGTCAAACGATCTGATTACGCCCTTGAGCAGCGTATTTGTCCTCCCATTCCATTGCCAACTGAAAATCAGTGAAAGCCTATTTTTTTACGCAACAGAATGCATAAATGAACATGTCTATTTCATTCCCTTTGTACTGAACACCTGCCAGCATCCAAGGGATGCAACTCAAAATAAATAACTTTGCATTATTTGCTCTTTTGAGACTCCTTGAACTTAAACCAACTCAAACACTACCACAATTTTAAAGCTGGGAACTTCGAGGACACATCTCCATATACTGAGATTACACGCTTGTCCCCTCTGTCCTCATACTCCTTGGTTTTTAGTCTTGGAAGTTAAAGGTTTGGTTTTTGTCATTGCTTGGTTGCTGGTAGATGCTGGAGAAAGCTCGTACTGTTACTTTGAAACATCAAGTTTACAAATTGAGCAATAACCCGTATTGATGGTCGGATACCGAAGCTAGATTTGTCACGTCTAGGAGGTTGTCATAAAACAGTGGGCACGGGACTGAATATAGCGGCGGAGTGGGTGACCGAGGCGCATTCGGGAGTATCGAAGAAGACGAGGTATGTGAGTTTTGCGCGAAAGCAGGACGATCGGCCAGAGATGCGAGAATGTGGTGTCGACAGAACTTCAACCGGACTGACTGCATGACTGTTATCTGAGCCACATTAACCAGAGGAGAAGAGAGAGTAACAAGTGAACGACACTCTGCGGCCGAGGAGGTAATTGACCAGGTTATTTCACCCAAGCATCACAGTTGTCATTTCAACAACCAAGAAAAGGACGTCCAAACATCAGCACAGCAATACCAGCAGCGTGCCAAGGATTGGGTTGCGTCTATGTTTATACAGCCTCGAACTTGATCTGCCTCAACGAGCGACGAGTCTCCCAGCTGTAGATGAGCAATTTAGCCCGTGCAGTACAACCGCTAGCCTGGGGTCTTCAACGTGCACCACGCAGTAGTGATACACGACCGCACGTCGGTACGATGCTCATCCAGATCGAAACGGGCAGGAGTGGGGATTGAACCCAGGATCCCTGGGTTCTGCAGCGCGAGCTTTCGCTCCACGTGCTCCGAGCTGGTGTGCGAGACCACTCGGCCACCGATCCCCCCTTGAGAGGGGAATCGGGTGCGAGCCGCTCTCGGTGATGGGCGCGCCCGAGCACGTGAACATCCCTTTCTTTTTTCCGCTTCTGGTTGGTCTAGCGCAGAGGTCTCCAAGTTTTTCGGCTAAGGGGCCAGATTGGGGATCTGGCGCAGTCTCAAGGGCCGAAGAATAAATATGTCAATTTAAATTAGGAATGCTAAATAAATAAACTTACATAAGTTTTTAAGTGCACACATTTAAACTACGTTGCGAAAACTGAAACTGGAAAAGTGGATGAATACATATACTATTCTTAACTTCAATATGTCGCTAATTAAGACATGAAAAATAATTGTGACCTAGAAATCTCACCAGGCTTAAGACGCATACGAATTTCGGCATATTGACAGAGAGCAGAAGACTAACAACAAGAATGGTAGTTCTGGTAATGACAATTTGCAATAGTTGTGACACGGGAGTCGAAGCATAATATACATAAGAAAGCAAAGTAATTTCAAGATAGTTACACCGGCATGAAACGAGGGACTAAGAAAACGCAGTCCGAGTTGTGACATTAAGTAATGCAACACGTCATGCTTGCATTGCTTAATGGCACATCTCAGACTGCGTTTTTTGTCTAAGCATATGTTTCGGCATCGTCATTCGCCGAGCTGCCCCCTTAAGTTGCGGTGATTGGCTCTCCGAGTGTTGTGCGGGAAAGTAGACGCATGGACTTCTTTTAGAGTGCGGCCTTTACGGTAGCCGAAGGGGTTTGTCGGCGTGAAGCCTGCACGCCAAGCACTAACAAGCCGCCCTTGACGAGTCTGCTGTGCGGCAAACCAAAGCTGAAAGAGCGTCGTTTGGCTTGGACCCAGATCGTGCGCAAGTGGCGAAGCATAGCCGTTAGTGTTTGCTCTCAGACCGGTCTTAGAGGTTTTGGGCTGCAAGGACGGCGCTCTTAATTTGATGGCCTATCGGGACATCTTTAATGTGCCTCGGCGAGGCGCCTTCGTAAAATCCCAGACAGCTAGAAATAGCTGAATCGGAAAGAAAAACAAAAACACTCCTTCGTATCTCCGCGGTCCTCATCAAAACACACTCGAGCACCGAGCAAATTGAGTGCGAAGCGTGTTTACGGCCTCGTAAAGCAGCCGATCCACCCATCGCTGGCGCACATGTTTGCCCACTCCCAGTTTATAACGACAAAGTGTGGGATCTGCCCAAGCCTGTTTGTGTCGGGCGGCCAATTTCTGTGAAACGTGAGCGCTGTCGAACCATCGCGAGAACCATGAGTGCGTAACGGCTCTGGGTGCCATGAGCTTGTTGGGAGAAATGAGTAGCCGGGAGTTAGTGCTGGGAATGGCGGTGCTCGGCAGCCTACCTTTTAGTGCAGCCTCGCGAACTGCACGCGGAGGGTTCGGTCTTTCGTGTGTTTTGCTTTTTCCCTGTTCTGCGGGGTGTGGACGCGAAGACAAGGCGTCCCGCTTTGTCTACTTTCCCTGATTTCAATTGGTGAAAAACGAGAGAAAAAAAAGTTGCAATCACCGAAGCTAGAGCGAACTGTACCCAAGCAGCAGCGGTGAGAAATTTGGCGTCAAATGCAGAGCAGTCGAGATTGTTGTAGTCGGTCGAGTGTGCGAGTTCAATTCTCGTACCGTTTTGTCAATGGAATTTTTTTTTTTTTTTTTTTTTTTTTTTTTTTAGCGGAAGCGATCAGTTGGTAATTTCCATCGAACACACATATGTCTCAAGAAGCATAAGACGTCAACTTCACGAAGCACGAATTTATTATTTATTTTCTCTCAGACTGCGTCCCTGTTCGTTGCGCTCTTTCTTAGTAGGACTAAGTAGTGTGTTTCTTCTCTGGTTCCTAAAACAGTATGTTTCGCTAATTTCACGTGTAATTCATTCCTCTACTTAATTCAAAAAAAGGATCCAACAGTATAAATAAACAAAACTAATGAAAAAACATAAAACCTAAAGTCACACCACCGAGAGAACGACAAAGCTAGATAAATGAATGGTGATTGCGAAAAGAATGCGGCCCCCGCATACACAAAAAACAAACTTGCATGCGCATTTACAGAGGGTTTTTTTTTTTAACTTGTTGCGTCACTGTGGCCATATGACGCACTTTGTACGGTATACATCTGGCTGTAGAAGTACCGCATTCACTCAAATCAAATGTCAAAAAAAAAAAAAAAAAACTTTTGGAGCGGATTTTGCAAGTATACTTTCCCGCACAGCACGTATGAGAGCGAGCACTTTCAAAAACTGGCCGTGAGTCTACTTTTGCGCAAGGCACGCAGGGATTTAGTTTGGGGTCACCGGAGGAAACCTATTTATTAAATACACGCAAAAAAAACGTTTTAATATTAAATTCAATGTACGCAAGGTGCCTTATATGCTCAGTAATCCTGGGTATGGTGCCTGGAGCGCGTCTCCGACTGGTGTATCCTATGGTGCCCCTACATAAAAGGTGCTCCCGAAGTGGTAACAAATGACGTCAAAGAAGCCGGAGTGTCATGCTGTCGGATGTCGTGATACTGGAGGTTGGTCGTAGAAATGTTGGTTAAAAGCACGAGCGAACGCGAGTGTCGCAGTCTTCACGGCGTCCCAGTTTCTGGCTGCCGAAGCTTCCGTGGTCTGTCACACTGGAGAGCGACCTGCAGCAGTACAGGCGTCTGCCACATCCAGCACCGCTGCTGGGACACTGCCAGGATCGCCACACGCGACAGCAGGACATTCGATGACGTCAAGCGGAAATCGAGAGACCACTTTTTGTTTGGACGCGGTAAACACACCCATAGCCTCCTCTATACTCACAAAGCCTGCGATTCGACGAAAGAGCCATAGAGTGCCCGGTCGCAGATTTGGAGCGCGAAGATATGGTAGCACAGAGCATCAAAGAGCCATTTCTTGGGGAGCCTGGACGTCAGCGAACAGCTTTTGAAGCGGCGAGGACCTGAAACACACCTGTTCGCTCAGGAGAAGTGTGTTTCGGCGTCTCTCCACAGCGGGGCGCCTGTCACGTGGCTCTCCCCTCATTCGTTGTCTGCCGCTCCACCTTTTCCATTTCGGCGGCCGCTTCTCGTGGCGATCTGCCAGGCTTTGTCAGTATACAGGAGGCTGTGACACGCCAGTGGGAGACGCGTTACAAGCACCATATTCAGGAGAAATGGCGTATTTTCCGGACTGTAGTCCGCGGATTACGCAAGTTAACGCGAGAGCAATAATTAGGCGGTGCAACGATATTCGCTTGGAATGTTTTTCACTTTACACGAGTTTACTGACACAAGTGGGACCCAAATCTACTCGCACGCAACACCACTGACCAAGAAACAGTTGTGTTGCGGTGTAATTTCAAGGACAAAAGCGAGCGTTTTTTTTTTTTTTTTCAATCTTTTATTTCCAAAACTTGATGACGTAGCTGGGGGATCACAGCACCCCCAGTGACGATATTTGAATGCTGTTTTTTTTGTTTTTTTTTTCAATTTTTATTTTCAAATCAAGTAATACAAAATAAAGAGCTGGCCCACAAAAGCAGCATTCTGCTTGTATGTGGGGCCAGGCGACCAGATAGAATACATGTTGTTACAGAAAACAAAAAGAAAACACTCCGCAGCACAAAAAGAAGAAGAAAAAAAAATGAAAGTAACACAAAGTTAGCAACACAAATCAATACAAAAAGGAACAGCTTAGAGCATTAAAAATAGGTGCTTATAGCCAAGTCTACTCACGCAACCATCAAATAAAAGTACAAAATATCTCCAACGGTCAGGCTACGATCTAGAGCTCAGATGCTTGACACCAGTTCCTTAGATTGGACTCGAGCATTTCGCGAGCACTCGATTTTGGCTCGTGATATTCAACAGCTCGACATTTGGGTAGTGGCCCGTGTCCGATCGCGGCAATAACGACAATAGCCGAACCCTAACAATGTCTGGAACTCAGCGCGTGTCCTGTGCTTTGCCAACCTCAGCGCGTCGCTATGGCGAGGTGGCATATAATCGGCTCCAGATCACGTGGCCACTTGTTCGTGCTGGGAGTTGAGGGGAGAATGCTGCTGATTTTCTATAAATTTTTCTGCGACGTTTATTGCGTGGGGAGAAAAACGAACGCGTGTTTCATTGGTCATAAACGTCAGGGATTTGTTCTAAGCGGTATTCGCGCGAAGTACAAAAAAACTGTTGCACCGCCCCTTTAAGGAGCTCGTGTCGCAGAAAAGCCGTCGGCGTCGGTGGACGGGAAAATCCTGATTGGACGATAGGGTCATGACGTCACAGTACATGACCTAGCGCGGAAATTTCAAACAACCCACAATGTTCACGTGAAACGTAACGTCACGCGTGGAATGAAAGTGATTAAAACATGACATGTAATGCGAATTAAAGGTCGCCCCATGTCTCACGTGATTTCACTTAAAAAAGTAATGCATTTGCCTTAAAGCAAAATTTGAAGAATTTTAGGCGGAGGCGGCAGTTGAACTCACGACCTTTCGGTTGCGAGCCAGACAGGCTACTTACTGACTAGGCTACGCAGACACGCATGCGCGGTTTGGGAAAGAGCGGAGGATTATATGGTTAGCTATCGCGTTCCACTCTTAAGTTTAAGCTGAAGCGTCCTCTTGTAATTTTTTTTTTTTTTTTTTTATGTTGAAATGTTACGCGATGCGGACTGTCTACGGGTGCGGACTATAAAAGGGTTTGTCCTTTCTAGATCGTTTACTATGGCGAGAAGTGACAGATTTTGTGGAAGTATATTAATCATGATCTAATACTAATGGTGCATGATTGTCTAATACTAATGGTGATCTAATACAGCAGGCATTTGTCGAGGTGTGCTGTGTGTGAGAGTGTTCACGTGCGGACTGTAGCCACTTTGGCCCATCGCAAAAATATCTTGCTCAATAGGATTGTGAACAATACTGCGTTTGTTGGACACGCGTAGTGGTCACCAGCCTTTTTGAAACCCTCGGCACAAGTTAGCTGAAAAACCCTGTATTGATCTAAGGTCGTAATTTTATTTTACTCAAGACTCGGAATTCGCGTGAATTGTGATCACCAGACTGACGACACATTTACAATTTGTTTAAAACGAAAACATTTTACTCTTCTCAATAACGTAAATCCACGAGGCAACACTTTCGTAGTAAGGAAGGCGGCAATCTAGAAGCCAGGTGATGCGATCTCATCTCTATGTCCTCGTGATCTATATTCACGATACCTCGTATGTCGAAACTTTGCACCTGTAGGAAAACCATCTGTGTGGTTGCTCGCACCTGGTAGAAGCACGGGCGTCACGAATCCCTGGTAATAGATGCGGATCTTTAATTCAACACGTAATTGTGATTGTGATGTCGAAAGCACTCACACGATCAGTCAAGCGTAGCCCGCGCGGGGAATTTGTCCCAGCCTCTCTTCAGGACCGCCCAGGACGTGGAATGAAGAGAACAACGCGCTGGCGCCGAACGTACGGTGCGCGACACAGTTACACGCAATACTTTTTACATCCTTATGGGCGTGGCTATGAAAAGTTTGTTCCAGACACTACGCCTATGAAAACACAATTCCTGTAGCTTTATTTTGAGTGATACAAAACTTTTAATCGCAAAATAAGATGTTGTATCTTGGAACAACCTTTTTTTTTTTTTTTTTTTTGAAGGGCGTGATAACAATGTGGAATAGGCCGCTGCTGCGGGAAAGAGTGTAAGCGATTTTTCGACTCTTGCTAACAGCTTTAAGGGAGGTTGTTTTTGCGACCGTATTGAAAGGCAGCAACCAGTAAGGTGGAAACTCTTCCTCAATTCCATCTTTACATTCGAGAAAGAGGGAGACCCTCCTTCTTTCTGCTGGGAGTAGCTCAGAGGCTCGCTCCTCTGGGTAGAGGAGGAGAGAAAAGTGCGAGAGGGAATGGAGAGAAGGAAAATGAAAACCTGTTTTTTTCCCCGGCAGACGACGATTTTGTAGGTCGGCCTTTAGGGTCGTCTCGACAACGTATCTGACAATGCAACCACTTTGTTTGGGGAAATAGTGTTGCGTAGCATGAGGAATCAACTCGTGCTCCGAGAAAACATTGAAGCACATATGGAGCACGCTCGAGTGTTGGTCTCCACTGTGTGCCTTTATCTAACGGAGCACGCACTTAAGGTTCCTATTATTTTTAAATCTGGGCACCATCGCGTCTTTACAGATTCAACGGCAGCACTCAGAGCCTGGGCCAATGTAAGATACTAATAAAAATAAACGTGCCTTAAAGCAATGCCGCAAACATAGTGACTCTGTATCATATATGACAAGCTAAAAAAAAGGTAGGGGTGACCCTAAAATGTGCGCTATCCTCTTTCGAGGAATCTTATTTTGAATATTTTAATTCAATATTTCGACAAAACTCTAAATAATTTTTTTAACTTTAATCGCTCCAATCTTAAGAACGTAGTAGAGATTCCGTCTTTAATTGTTAATAGGAACCTTCTAACGCATGACAGTTTAAAAGCTTTGAACGGTAATGATTCCTTTAAGTCCGTTTTCTTGGAATCTTTAACCTGTGATTATACTTACTGAAATAGTGTCTCGATCCTGTCGATTGCATGCCTGAAATTTATTTTGGATGATCATGGTATTTTTAAGTCGCTAACTAAAATAAAGCAGGGTTCTTCGTCAGGTTTGGATGATGTTCCAACCGCCGTTTTAAAATGTTGTGCGATATTATTTCTTGCTACTGAGTAACTTTGTTTACAACGCCTTTAAAATGTCGCGTTTGCCCCGTGATTATAAATTAGCTAATGTTTTCACCGTCAATAAATCAGGGCGCTAAAAATCTGATTGAAAATTGCGAGCCCATAAAACCTGTTAGGTCTGCAAAAAACACGGATTACATGTTTTACACTAACATCGTACATACCCTCAGTCTAATATACTTTGCTACTCCGCTTCAGCGTGGTTTTTGCTCTGGCTTTTTTTGCACCACTCAATTAGTTTAATTTGATCATGACATCGCACAATCGTACGACAATGATAAACAGGTTGATTGCATTTTTCTCAACTTTAAAAACGCCTTCGACATGGTTTCACACGCGCTTCTCGTTTACAACTCAAGAAGCTTTATATTGATGCTAATATGTATAATTGCATTGGCGATTACTTGAGTTTAAAAAAAAAAAAAGTAGCATCTGGTGCACCGCAAGGGCCGGAAATTTGACCAGTCTTTTTTTAAGCATATTAATGATACTGGTGAAAATATTTTTTTTTCAGACAGATTATACGCGGATGATTGCATTTTATACAGAGATGTCACCTGGGATGCCGATATTGTCACGAATGACGAGGTGCTGAAACATAGAATAACTGAAGAAACTGAGACGTCTAAAGGCCTGTTCACACATGCAGCGGAGCGCTACGAGCATAGCGCTCACCTCGCGCTAAGCGCATGCTAATGAAAGCGTTCACCAGCTTTGAATCGCACCGTCAGAACTGTTGCTCATGGCAGACGATACGTAGCTGATGGCACGTGAGTAGCGCTACATCAGCGCTTCGCTGCATGTGAGAACCGGCCTTAATGGGGCGAACTAGTGCACAAAACAAAAAGTGAATAGAAGATAACAACAAAGCGTCGCAGGGGTCGAGGTCGGCGTAACAGCAGGAACGAACGCTGGGGCGAGACTGACTGCGACTCGCCACGCGGAGCCCCTTATGTATGTACACGCGTTGGCTTCTCGAACAATCGGCGAAGAAGGTTCGGCAGCTAGAACATTCGGACCTTGAACAAGACACTGGGTTCTCGAATTTACCAGAAAATTAAACTGAAAAAAATAAATAGAAGAAGCGTAACTCCCAGGAATGGAACCCTGGGCCTCCGCACGAAAGTCAAGCGCGGTAACCACTCGGCCACGCACGCGCTCGCTCGCCGACGCGCGTGGCAATTTGTGCTCTTCACAATGGTTTAGGTCAGATTGATACGTGGTGTTCTAAATGGTGCATGCCTCTTTCTACATATAAATGCATCAAGACGAGGTTTACAAGAAAATATAACATTTTAACGCATAATGTGTTTATGGACTGGATTTTATGCGGAAAGCGTCACGCTCGAGTTTGACGAAAAGCGTTTACACAGCCCATATCAGGCAATGCATACGCATTCAGAGAATGCATTCTTAGTCATAAGTAATCAAAAGTCAATATCTTGAAAACCGGAGACTTGGGAACAAAAATGTGAACAACACACACACAGGTATGTGTCTGTGTTGTCCATTTTTTATTCCTAAGTCTCTGGTTTTCAAAATGATGAATGTTCACCAGCTCGCCTGCATGTTTATGGCCAGGCATTTGCGACAGATCATGGCCTCCGAAATCCCGCGCCGTTCGCGTGCTTCGAGATCTCGGAGGTTATAGAAAGGCGCTTCTAGTTCACTTATCTGTCCCCACGTGGCGTATTCACCTTCAACTTTTACGCCGTGTGCAAATTCCCGCCAAAGCGCTGTGCGTGCCGAGTGAAAAAAAAAAGCAGTAACTTCAAAGATAAAAAAGGATCAATTAATGAGTGCCTTTGCGGTTGCAACATTCCGCCACCACGTTCCAGACCTTAAAAATGAGTTGCTATCACCACCCGACCGAACATCATCGCGCCTTAACAACACACGTCCCATCAAAAGTATTTCAGGCTCTACGAACGCATTTAGTCGATCATTCCTTCCTCAGGCCATCAGCGACTGGAATAACCTCCCATCATTCATTGTCACCCCTCTGGACCCGAATAATTTTCTATCGTGTATTAAACTTTATTTTTATTCTTACTAGTTTTATGATTTGTGTAATTTTGAGCATTCCTGAGTTTGTGAAGTTTTTTTTAGTTTCCTTTTGTGTTTTTCATGTATTTCCGTTTTCTGTATTGTATAAATCTTGAATACCCCCCCCCCCCCTTTATGTAATGCCCTTCACGGGCCCTTAAGGTGTAATTAAATTAAATGAAATCAACATATTGATAACTTTATAATTCTCCCTTGCCATTTCATGGCGATACTGCAATCAAAACACGAACATCGAAACTTCTATACAATTTCGCAGAAATCATGGCACGCATTTTATTTTTATTTCAGTTTGTTTAGAAAATAGATATTGTCTGCAGCATCAAGGCAAAAGGCCAGATGGCCTGACGAGGCCTCAGTTCCGCTACAAAACAGGAATACAACAATTGATCACTCTCAGCAGCCGAACAAAAAGTAAAAACTAAACGCTCTTACTAAGTACAGTATGGATCTTAGGAAAAGAGGAAAAAAAAAACAAAGCAAAAAAAACCACAAAAAAAAACGACATTGCAATAGCATAACAACAGTGTAAAAGATAAGTTCATTCTTCACTCATTTTTTCTGCTGATCTCGATTTTCCTTTATCAACGCTTCCTTTAAAATATGTTTGTATTTTCTTGGTGAAGTCTACCTGGGGATGTGTGCGTGAATATAGCTGCACGTGTTAAAATAATTTCGAGTCTGATACGCTAATGCTTGTGTGGCCAGATTTGTTCCGGTTTTAGGCAGTATAAATTTATCATGACGTGTGCTATAATGATGGTTAGGCCGAATGCAAGGTGATAGGTGAGTTGGTGTCGGAAGTTTACAGTCCTGATAAATGTAGATTGCAAGTTTATATTGCATAATTGATGAAAGTTCGACATTTTATAGTCTCCAAAAAAAGGAAATGTGTGCGCGTCATAATCACTATCTATTAAGCGGACAACTCTCTTTTTTTTTTTTTTTTGTAGTAGGTGTGACATTGGTTTTCGTTGAGTGACCCCAGGCAAGAAAGCAATAATATACCTTTCAGTATATTAGAGTGCAATAAAGTTGACATTTTAGCCAATCCGGTAATGAATGTTTAGCAGAGGAAAGCAAGCCTATTGGTCTATACTCGTTTTCACCTCAAGAACCGTAGTAAAAAAAGTCCGGCTTCTCGCGGAACATTACTAATTTTCCCCTTTATATAAAGAATTAAGATATGTGTAAGTGCATTTTAGATTAGATATATGATATCTTATCAAGACGTATACGTTTCAAACGCAAAAAGTATCGCTTCTTCCTCTGACAACCAAATATTGTAAGAACTACTTCGCGCGGCGTATGAAGAATGTGCAAAACTTTATTTTTTCTTGAGGTGAAAACGAGTATAGAGATTTTGATTCTTATTGTGTTGACATGGTGCGTCCAACTTATGTGCTCGTTAAGCCACACTCCAACGAATTGGTGGTTGTTTGCACGCTCAAGCTCGGAGCTTTTAAACGTTAGTTTGATGTTGTTTCTAAGGACCCGGTTTACTGAAGAAAAAATTATATATATATTTTTTTTTCGCATTTAGAGATAAGCCATTTGATGTAAGCTAGGATGATAGTGCAGATAAATATCTATTCGTTGTAATTTTTAACTTGTTGAGCTCGGCTCCCAAAAAGAACGCATTTCTGTCGTCCACGTATAAAACTAAGTCTTCGGTATGTGGAATGTTAGGTATATCATTGATATAGATCAGTGGTCTCAAACTCATTTGAGTGTGGGGGCCAGATAGCCTACACCGGCTACGGCCGAGGGCCAACGTAAGACGGGGGGGGGGGGGGGGGGGAGGAGGTTAGAAGATTTAAATGAGAAGAGACCTCGTGCCCTATGCTTTTCCTAAACTCACAGTTTTGCCAGTGACATCTTTAAGTTTGATTTGTTTTATGACTACTTTGGGCCCTGACCTGATGTGATAACAGAAATTAAAATTACACTGTTCTACCAACGTGCTGGCATTTTTAAAGGGACCATGAAGGCAGTTTCGAAGTTTTATTCGACAATTGAAATGGATGTCAGGCACGTCTCAGATACTGTTGACAAAGCTCTAGCCCGAACAGAAGTTTGGGTGCCGCACCAATCGAGCAAACAGGCGCGGTAATAATAGCGCCGGGAACGATGCCTGAGACCCCACCGAGGCGGCGGCAGAAAGGTGAACTAAAGTGCGCCGTTGAAGCGTGACGACAACGGGCTCCTCGTCTGGCGATTGGTTCAAACGATAGACGCGCTCTTGGTTTCGATTTCGGTGGTGAGATGTGATGAAAAAAGTTCATTTGAACGTTGGATAATCTTTTAAAGTTGTAGTTGGGAATTAATAGGTTTCATACCGTGTATAAAAGCATAATCTGAAGCGATCCCTCCGTTTGTCACTGGTTGAACGCATCCCGCACTGCTACTCGGGCGCGTAACAATAGCATCGAGCAACCGTGGAAAAAAAAAGAAAAAGGTACGAGCGCCGGGGCCGGCGGACTTTTGCTTCTGGTTTCGTGCGTCGTCTCGTGTTCGCTTTGCGAACTGGTGTCTCACCAATCATGCCGCGTTTATGTGCAGTAGTAGGTTGCGCGAAAGGTCGGCTAAAGACGTGTGGTCGATCGGGCGACGTTAGTTAGCATAAACTGCCGACCGATGCAGCAATGCGCAGCATTTGGTTGCGCGCCGTCGTCTTGCGTAGAGCTGTGGACAGCGGTGTCAGGATTTGTTCGTTGCATTTCCGACCAGAAGACTTTGAGCAGCACCTTCACGTCAGCCGGAGTCGCTCTGAGGCGGCGACCGAGGAGCTGGTGGTAGGTCTGGGGCGCCTTCGTAAAGCGCCAATCCAGAGTTCTGCGTCCTTACCAGCATCTCCTGTTCAGTCGGCGTGAGGTCGCTGAATAATAATAATAATAATACTTTATTCGCATTGATTGGATAGGGTATCCCAGGCATGCTGGGGGTGCAAAAAGGCATAGCTGCCCATGCCGGGGAGGCTTGCAACCCAACCTGGGGACCCAGGAACTGCGCACACATGCGCACGGTTATAGAGTTCAAGTTGAAGGCTAGTGCAGGCGCTGGGCAGCCTTTACCAGGGACAAGATATTGTCGTCTTCAGGGGGGAAAAGTCGTGTGAGGTCCGGCGGTAACTGTTGCCACAAAGCAGCAGCACGTGGTAGCCATGAAGACTTGTGACGCTCAGTCCGCGTAAGCAGCGGCTGCAGGCGGCCAGTGCGGTGACAGAGGCGGGGCGCATCAATAAGCTGCTGGTGGCCAGGGCTGAGAAGTCTGCAAAGGAGGCGCACGGAAGCGCCATGCATCCGGGAGGCAAGCGGTTGCCAGGACGCATGGTGAAGAAGAACAGCAGTCCTAATCTGACGATAGGGCAGGCGGCGGGCTCTAGGAGTGCTGCGGCTATAAAATGTGTATGCTGCACGTCGCTGGACACTGGCGAGACACGACTGTAGGCGTACCGAATGGGGGAACCAGATTTCCGAACAGTACTCGAGTATGGGGAGAACGAGGGCTGTGTAGAGGCTACGGAATGCGTTTGGAGGCATGTTGAGCGAGGTGCGGGTAATGAAGCCCAGCATACGGCGAGACTTGGCGAGAGTGCGTTGGACGTGAGGAGAGAATGACAGGCGCCCATCAAACTCTACACCCAGGATGACACTTGAGGAGACCCTGCGGATCTCCACTTGGCCAACAGTGAGCCGAGGAGGAGGTTGTCGAGGGCGACACAACCCAGTTACAGTCATAGTCGTCGATTTTTGAGTGTTGATGGGCAGCTGGTGCTGCTGCGTCCACTGGTAGCACTGGTCGAGATCAGACTGGAGGGATGCATAGTCGGAAGGATTGCGGATTGGCTGCAAGAGTGAGATGTCATCTGCGTAGAGTATGGGGGTGCAGTGTAAAGAATCAGTGATGCTGTCTATGAACATGGTGAAGAGTGTGGGCCCAAGCACACTCCCCTGGGGTACACCAGCACGGACAACACTGGAAGCAGATTTGGCGCCACGGTAGACAACACGCTGCATTCTGTTATCCAGGAAAGATGCTAACCAGGCGAGCACAGTGCCTGATATACCCTTGGCGTTAACACTGGCCAGGACAGAGGGGTGTGGAAGACGATCGAAGGCTCGAGAAAGGTCGAGCTGTACAAGCTCACAAGGTGTGCGGTTATCCAGGTGGGCACTCAGTGTGTGTACTAAGACACCCAGTGCAGTTTCACAGCTGCGGTTTTGGCGAAAGCCGTGTTGAGCAGGCGACAAAAGGTTGTTGTCGTCGAGATGGGAACGGATCTTCTTATTAAGGATACGCTCAAAAGTGCGACAGACAATGGATGTAGACGCAATAGGACGGTAGGAAGACAGTAGACTCGCTTGGGCGCCATGGCCTTTGTAAACGGGTGTGACGTGGGCAAGCTTCCAGGCGTCAGGGGCCGTGCCCGTGTCAATAATGCGCTGAAACATGCGGCACAGAAGAGGAGCCATACTCTGTATTGTGCACTTGAGAATCAGTGGGTGGATGCCATCGGGGCCAGGGCCTTGGGAGGGATGTATGAGGGAGACAGCCTCAAGGACGTCCTCAGTACTCATGGTTACAGTGGAGAGGCTGGGAGCCGAGGGAATGGCGGTAGTGGGGCTCAGGATAGGCTCAGGCGACACTGTGTATGTCGACCAGACCGACGAAAAATGGCAGTTGAAGGCTTCCGAGATGCAGGACGGTGAGGAAACCATGGTGTCATCAATGAGAAAACGTGGGCACTGCGACTGCTTGCGTTGAGAGTTTACGTAGGCCCAGAACAGTTTTGGTTCTCTAATCGCTGTTGCGGCAATGACCTCAACAAACAACCGGTGAGCCACGCGAATCTGTTTCTTGAGACTGCGCTGGAGTTGTTTGGCAGCCAGAAGGTCGTCGGCGTGGCAGGTTCTTTTCGCTCGGCGGAATAGCTTGTCTTTCTGTCGGGACAGGGTTATGAGCTCACGTGTAATCCAAGGAGCGTGGTGTCGGCGGCGGGAGCGTTTCTCAGGGACAGTGTCTGAGGTGAGGGCACACATTAGGGAAATGTAGAGGTCATACATATCATTGATGGTGGGTTCAGAAAGCACAATGTCCCAAGGGGTGAGAGACACAAGTCGTTGGAGGTGCTGCGTGTCAAGTTTGGCGTAAGATCAAACCAGCCTGCTGTGTGGACCACGTGTTGGGAATGATGCAAACATGTCTAGAAGGATGGCTCGATGGTCAGAGGAACTAAGGCCAGGTGTCACGACACATCCACGGACAAGGGTGGGGTTGGAAACGAAGCAGAGGTCAAGGTAAGATGTGCTACCAGCGGGGGAAGTGTATGTCGGCTCGGTACAGAGTTGGGTGAACCCGTTAGTATCCATGATGTCGAGGAGAGAGTCCGATGCCAAGTCTTGGGGCGTAGGGGACAGGGGGTCGTGCCAATCAATGTGGGCATTGAAATCGCCAAGGACAAGAATGTTGTGGTACTTGCCGACCACAGAGACCATACGCTCTACAGAGCGACGGAGCTGTTCGTAAGACTCTGAACGCACTGCAGGGGGGCAGTAAACGCAAGCCACAAGGTGTTTCTTCTTGTTGAAAGTAATTTCCACAAATAGAGCTTCAAGCTCGTCCGATTCGAGATCACAAAGCCGGTGGCACGGGAACGAGCTTGGTATGGCAAGCATGACGCCCCCACCACGGGACGAAGAACGATCCCTGCGAAACACAGTGTATAGGTCCAGGGGGATGATGTGGCTGTCAAAAATTGACGGATCCAGCCATGTCTCGCAGAGCGCGAAGATGGTGCCGGGCATTGACGCCATGGTGGTTTGGAGCTCCGGTAACTTGTTCCGAATCGAACGGGCGTTCGAAAACCAAATCGCAGGGTTCTTCCTTCGTGGGGAGCCGGGGTTAGTCGGAGGTTCCCGTAAGTTCTCGGTCGCGGTCCTGGGTGACCGTGTACATGGCGGGGTCCCGGGAGACTGCGGAGCCGCTGACAGGAATAGCTCGTCGTCGATGGGGGGAAGCTGGCACGCACCACAATACCACTTCTCAGGAGACGCGGAAAGGCGACGGTAAGCCGGCAGAGAAAGGAGCTCGCACTTCCGATGGACCCAACGGTCACACTTGTCACATTGTAGGGCAGCAGTGCTGTTGTGGACATCTCGAGCGCAACGGGGACACGAGTGCCGTGGGCCGGGGTTTGTGGAGACATCTCCGGCAACCAGTAGCAGCCAGACGACGTGGGGTCGAGCGGGCGGGAGCGGACCTTTAGGCCTAGTCGCCGCCGAGGCGGAAATCACAACGATACGGGCTGAAGTCAAGCTGCGAAGTCCATATCCCGGGATCCACGGGTGCCCGGCGCATTCATGGGCTGAGACCTTGGCCTGGAGCTCGGAACGCAGGCGTAGGAAAAGTAGGAGTCCGAGAAAAAGTCGGAGCCATGTGAAAAGCGCGCGGGGCGCCATTTTGACTGCCGCGCTCGTTTGCGAGCGCGGCGTTGTCGCCCATTTCTTCCAGGTTTTCTTCACAGACCGCCGTGCACTATAGCGAACCACGGGAACCACACTGAGTGTGCACTAAATCCTACCGATGCCGACAGTGCTCCCTGACGTCACTTCTCTTTCCAGAGGCGAAAAAGGGAAGAAATCTGAATGTTTGTTTCGGTTTCGCAGATTTATTTGCAGGTACAGAAATAAGAGTCACAAAGTTCTAGAAAAAATTGTGTGGCATGCCAGGACCCCAATGCTTCCGAAAACACCTTCTTTTTAAAAAAAAAATTAAATTGCCTTCATGGTCCCTTTAATAGAACAGGAGAGCAAGTCCTTTGTCGTTCCCAGCTCAACATGTCTTTAAAAAACAATATTTTAATTTCACAGTTCTTGAATTCCTCACAATTTTAATTATAACACTCTGAACAAATACTCGTCTTTTAATTGTGATATTTTTGTGAAGGTGAGAATCCCGAGCTCATAGCTTTATCTTTGGCACTTGCTCCTGCTAAGCGAGAGTTTGCGCAGCCGACATACATCCTTCAACGAATAGCTCGAGGTTGTAGACTAGTAGCGGAATTGTTGTACATTATAAAAAGCTGGGAAGCAAGGAATAATGCGAAACAAAGGCCAAATGAACGCAGATAAGTATTAACTATGTGGATACGTTAAAAGAGCAGAGCTACATTTCGAGCCAAAACTGAATCGACGAGATGAGATCACTATGACCCATGTCATTTCTAGCGCTCGAGACATGGAAACCGGGACTCGCAGCCGGTTGCCTGCGGGCCGCTTCTCAGCAAGTCGCGGGCCGCATACGGCCCGCGGGCCGCGTGTTTGAGACCCCTGATATAGATAGAAAAAAAGCAAAGGTCCCAGTATTGAGCTTTGCGGAACGCCATAGTTTATAAAACCTGAAGGTGATTTTATTTTGCTATACACTGCGTATTGCCCGCAGGATCTGAGATAATCCGTGATAAGTTTATGTGCAGTTCCCCGTGTGCCATATGTATAAAGCTTTGAAAGGAGTCTGTCATTTTTGATGGAATCAAAGACTTTACAAAAATCAATAAACAAACCAATCGTGAAATGCTGATTCTCCATGTTGTGAATTATTTTGTTACGAATGTGCAAAAGTGCGAGTTCAGTTGTCCTTCCCTTCTGGAATCCATATTGTACTACTGTGATTTTTGCAGTAGACTTCGCAGACAATCTCTGAAACATATCGTTTATTATTTTTTCAACAAGCTTAGAAAATAAGAGCAGCATACCGCTATTGGTCTATAATTACCTAGGTCATTTTGGAGCTACCCTTACTGATCGTTGAAACCTCCGCTATTTTTAATTGTTCAGGAAAAATACCATTTTCAAGTATACAATTACACATATGAGTTAGAGGTAGCGTAAAAAGCGCAGATACAAATTTGATAGGTATAGCTTTAAGATTATAAACACCGCAAGCTGATTTGTTTTTTTAGAGACATTATAAGCCTAATAATTTCTTGATTAGTCATTGGGCATACAACGATTGAATTTGGAGTACTATTTTGGAGATATAGATCTAGATCTACAGATTGATTTATTGACGTTGGATTGTCTGCTGATTGCAAATGTGTGTTAAACTTCGTCACCAGCTCTATACCAAATAGTATTTTCGCGTCTATTTTTGGATGAGGCAAGCAGGTGTTACGGGGCTTTAATCTGACGATCTCATCTACTATTTCCCATACCTTCATTGGATCATTCTTTAAATCTGCTAGGCTGCGTTGAACGTAGCTTCGTTTTGATTTTCGAATATCGGAATTCAAATGATTTCTAAAATGTCTGAATTCCGATAGAACGACAGGATCTTTAGTTTTAACGAATTGTGCGTATATCTTATGTTTTTGTTCTATCCTGCGAAAACTTTCTTTCGTAATCAACATTTTTCTAATCTTTCTTTCTTTTTTTGCGGTGGAAAAGGTGATTTGTAGCACTCTTTTATGATTGCGAAAAACATTGCGGAGGCTTTATCCGGTCTTGTTTGAGATAAGATATTCGCAACTTCACGCAAGATGGCGGAAGAGATAGGGATAGATTTTCCAGGATTTCTCGTGCGTTTGCTAGCTGACGCTGTTCAGTGTGCCCAAATTAATTTATTTAGCTACAAATACAAAGCGGTCAGGGCGGGAGCATATCACAGGTGACGGAGATGTTGACGTGCGTTAAGAAAATGAACATGCTGATTTTTAAAATTCGTGGAGCGGAACAAAACAATTCATACTTTACCGCACTCGCTGTATTCGTTAAAACTGCAAGATGCACGAGCATGCCGCGATCAGAACCATGCGGTAACAGCAGCACCAAAGCCGACAATCCCGGCCACCGTCTCCGCCGCCGTCCCCGCTCCTCTGGTTGTTCACTCGTCCGCCAGAGGGCGAGCGACGGGCTGGAGTTGCGAATAGCTCTTATGGTTGTCTTGGAGTGCGATATAGTTAGGTACCTTCAGAGATAACTGTCTTATGAGTATGGCATAAAACATATGCCCTTGTGGCTTCTGTGACTACATGTCGGCGGTTGGCTCGATGGAACAGCTGACCTGATGACTCTGTTGTTACTGACGTATCAGCGTTTTGCCCAGGTCACTCCGATCACAACCTACATACCGCGTGAATCAGACGTTGTATGTTTATCGCTCGCTTACGCCAACTATTCACCGCAGGTTTGAAACGTACAGAATAAAAATCGGGGCAAACCATTTTGAGTCTAGTGCTCTCCTGCTGAAACCCGAGCGTTGTGCGTTGAGCTGGCACATCCCACAACACGACTTGCTTTCCACCGCCATATTTGCCCGATGGTGGCGACCTGGCGACCCCTATCCGACGATTGCAAGCAAGGCGACTGGCCGCCGCCATGTCTCTGCTCGAGCAGAAAACCCTGCGCGACTTCAAGTTTGCCAAAGCACGGCCGGACTGGAAGCGCGCGCTCTCTTTCTCTTCTTACGGCCTTTGCAATTGGGGCAATGGCCACCTCCCGCCGCAATTCGCGGGGGACGCTGTCACCTCACCCCTGGGCTACCCTTTGCCGTTTGCACAGAGCGCGTCTGACAGTGTATCTCAGCGCTGTCGCAACTTGCGGCCGAGATTTTTATAGCCTTTGACACCTGATCCTTACGTTTAGACCCTCAGTCACTATCTAATGCGCTTCTGATGAGCCCAAAACGGTGAATATTTGACGCACATCTCCGAGAGATTCGGGAGTAAAAAGTAGTAAGTAGAGACAGCGAATGCAATTGCGAAAAAAACTATACTCGTCTTTACCTCCAGGACTTCTGTTGCAACTCAAGAACAGGAGGAGGCGGACCCCTTCTACGTGGAGGAACTTTAAATTATAAATAATTCGTACACTCTCGTGAAATGTAAGCAGGCCCAATCTATCTAATGCCGTGGTCTGCATCATCATTTCATAGGCCGCACATGAAGTCGGTCAGCTGCTCTAGACGAAAGTGTGGTAGTCTGTACAATTTTCGCACAGTGCATAATACAACCTAAAGTGCTTCCTCGAGGGCTTGTGCACATATCCAGCTGATTTTTCGTTTCTGTCCGTGACTGTCTTTGCATGGTTAATCAGAAGTATTCTGAGAAACTTGTTGCAAATTAAACCAGCCAAGCGCTTTGAGTGACTGTTGTCAATGCCCTCTGAGCAACTTAGGATTGGCGCGTCTTCAAGATGGGAGCAATGAGTAGTTGCAGAACTTCGTGCACATTTGTACGCAAAAGTTGCTTAACAGCCTTAAAAAAAAAAAGCAACAATGTTGTCCAGAAGTGCGACTGACAGAATTGAACGCAGCAGCAGACCATGACCGCGCTTTCCGAACAACGGCGTGCGAGGAGTCAGACAAGGACAGAGGTCCCGTCCATGTCACAGGGGGACGCAGTTTGCTGACGACACCGCCTGTCGGTAGCGTGACTTAAATCGAAGCGAAGTTCAATGAACCGTTGCCAAAACAACAACCTACGAAGCTCGAACACCAGCGCCAAGCAGCTCGAAGAAACTCTCCGAGTGGGGTGAAGTGGGGTGAGGTGGTTGCGCCCCTGGCGGCAAGCAAGTGAACTACATACGGAGAAAAAATGCCATTAGAGAGTTTTAGTAGATCGTTCCGATGACTCCGATAACGATACCCGATACTCTGCCTCCGCTTTTGCGCTTACATATATAGTACCGTTATCGGGGGTATCGGAGGTATCGGAACGATCTACTAAAACTCTCTATTGACTCCCGGGCGATTGCAAAGGCCGTAAGAAGAGAAAGAGAGCGCGCGCATCCAGTCCGGCCGTGGCCAAAGCTATGTTCACGCGCACGCTGCACGTGCTTTGCACGCATTGGGGGACCAGTCGGAGCGCAATGCGTGGAACTGTCTATTGGCAACGCGCGCGATCGAGAACGTCGCTGTGGTCGGCCTTCCACGATTGGCTGAATGCTGACTATGACGTCAGCAAAGGTTTTCTCATCGACGGTAATAAGAGTAATATGATAACTTCAACTTTGACGGTGTTGACAGTGTTAGTTTCAGAGCGCAATGATTTCAAGCTTCCACCATGCTTATTACAAACACCATCGAACTTGTTGTTCTCGAGGTAATGACGTCACGAAAGGTAAACATAGGAGGGCGCCACGAAAACATCTCGCCGCTAATAGCGGGCACAGGGGGAAGGCCTTGGAAGGCGGTGACCCTGCGTGTCATCTCGCGTGGTGACTTGTATAAACCCGCTCGACCAGCATTCCTCGTGTTGCGTAGGGGTCGTGTGGATCGTCACCCGCTCTGGGATCACGACAAAATCGCCACTTGACCCATAGCAAACAATAGACAAGCGAAAGCAAGTGTTCACACTATTCATCGTGACATTTCAAACTAATGCGGGTGAAAAATGAGGGAGAGGAGGACACGAAAGCGCACGGGGGCGCACCGTTCGAACGCCAACTTTGAAGGCGGGCGCCGGCCTTCGGCGTTCGAGGGGGTTTGATAAGTGAGTAGAGACTAAGGCAGTAATAGCTTTGCGTTCACCCACTAATCATTCCAGTCAGAGCTCGCTGTTCCGATTTCATTGGCAGCCCAGTGATAATAAGGTAGGTGCTCGTTCTTCAGCTGTCAGCGACAAGAGCACGTCCTGAGAACGTAATAGCAGAGGAGGGCGGTACCAAAGAAGGGCGCCGTGCGGAGAGATTAGGGATCGTCGAAATTGGCCTCTCCATCTTGTAGGCAAGCGAATCACGCTAAATGGAATTAGGCTAGCATTGTCACGTCGGAGCGTCTTTCCAGCAACTGTACCAGAACGGGTAGGCTGAGGAGACCCTAGAAAGGCACCACGCTACCGCGACGTCGATTGGTATTCACCGTGGCGTGCCCTATGCAATGCAAACGGGGCGCATAATGCGAACAAATGGTGCGCCGTGCGGTCCCAAGCCGTAAGCGGGCAAAGACGGATGTGGAGCGGAAGCACCCGCATGACAACGAAGCGTGCACACGGGGCCGGAAGCTGCCGTGCTCCTTGCGTCCACACAACGGCCGGAGCTTTCAGTCAACGCACGCGAATATGATTGGTCCACATTGCTGAATGGGGATCCTTACGACGAACTTCCTCGCGTCGTCTCGCCCCACTCAAAGTACGCGCTTGATTCTTTTTGCAATTCAGCCCTTTCACCGAACATTTGAAACTTCTTGCTTTTTACCTAAGAATAAATTGACTTCCACCTGAAATGGAGCGCAATTCGCGTCCAAAGAAATGCTATCACGTGTAAAATTAAATTTCCGGGAACTGCCAGTTGTCTTAATTTTTATTTCGGGCTTCTTTGGAGCGCACTGTCTCAACCATAAAATAATTTTTACAGACTCCATGCATGAAACATTTCGGCCTGAACAGTAATTTATTAATCCACATATTGCATATGATGACTGGATTGCTAGGAGGGTGTGTCAATGCGTATTATACTTTCTGTTACAACTTATAATATTCTAATCGTACTCACCAGGGTGATCGTCGGGTGATCGAAAAGGTGGACGCAGTTTATTTCTCTATAAAATACAATACCTAAAATCCTGCTCAAAACAATTTTCGTGAAATGTTTTCGTTGTCTTGGGGTGTTGAAAGCATGAGTTTTTGTGGTTGCACCGACGTGTTAGAAATAGGGTGTCTGAAGAGCGCTTTGAATCAAATAGATTAGTGCTACACTCTAAACAAAGCCCGTGCGTCTTCTTTCCCGCAGAACACGCGGACAGCCAATCACTGCTGTTTGCAGAATCAGCTCAGCGAATGACAATGCCGCAACATATGTTTAGACCAAAAAGCGAAGTTTGCGATGTAGCATTAAGCAATGCAAAACGTCACGCTTGCATTGCGTGATGCTACATCGCAGACTTCGCTTTTTGGTCTAAACATATGTTTCGGCATTGTCATTCGCTGAGCTGATTCCGCAAACAGCAGTGATTGGTGTCCGCGTGTTCTGCAGGAAAGAAGACGCACGGTCTTTTTTTAGAGTGTAGCAACACTCTAAAAGAAACGTGCAGTCTAAGAAATGCCTGCGCGTCTACATACCCGCAAGACACTCAAAGAGCCAATCTCTGCGATCTACGAAATCAGCTAAGCGAATTATGAGGCGGAACATCCGTTTAGACCTAAAAATGACGTCTGCGCTGTGGCATTACGCAATGCAAAGCGTCATGCTTGCATTGCGTAATGCCACAGCGCAGACTTAATTTTGAGGTCCAAACAGATGTTCCGTCTCATCATTCGCTGAGCTGATTTCGTAGATCGCAGAGATTGACTCCTCGAGTGTTTTGCGAGTAAGTAGACGCGCAGGCATTTCTTAGAGTGTGCGTCTACATTCCTGAATAACACTCGGAGAGCCAAGCACCGCAGCTTACGGAGGCAGCTCAGCGAACGACGATGCTGAAACATATGTTTAGACCAAAAAACGCAGTCTGGGTTGTGATATTATACAATACGAAATGTCACACTTGCATTAATGTCACAACTCAGACTGCGTTTTTTGGTCTAAACATATGTTTCGGCATCGTCATTCGCTGAGCTGCCTCCGTAACTTGCGGTGATTGGCTCTCCGACTGTTGTGCGGGAAAGTAGACGTACGGGCTTTTTTTTTTTTAGAGTGAGGAGAATGGGTTGCATCGCTAGAACCGGTACGCTTGGGCATTACTTTTTCTTCATCTGTGAAGATTGAATTACACAGCGCTATTTGATTCAAACCACCTATTCGCGCACCCCTCTTTTCAATTTAATATATATATATATATATATATATATATATATATATATATATATATAACGAAGTGAAAAACTCACGGTCAAAAACAACAAACAGTGGAAGTTTAATTGACAGTATATATATATATATATATATATATATATATTTCAATACTCGTGTTCTTTCAAGATGTTTTGTCATTACCTTGAGTCAAGTAAAAGCAATGAAGCAGTTTCGAAATTTCTGCAAAATGCCTTGACTGGCGGCAGATCATAAATGCATTTCATGATGTTTGTAGAGATTCTTGTGAGTTTATGGACCCACTCGAGATAGGGTGTTTCGAATCTACAGATGTTGTTCTGATCAAGGAATGATTGGTGGTTCTTGTTTTCTACCACTCCTCTCTCCTTTGATTTGGCGCACTCCATTCACCGCTAAGCGGGGAGTTGGAAGCGGTTCACGGTCACAACGCCTTTGTCCGTCTGCAATTCCGCCCCTTCCTAAAAACTTCCGCAACGCTTGCAAGACACGACCGTGATACGCGGCGTTCTAGCGTTCAATCATGCATGAACCACAGTTCAATTCAAACGTCTCTCGATGTGCGGTAATAAGCGACCGAGAGGACTCAAAAAATCAACAAAATAAATATGCAGTCCTTCCAGATTTACTGTTCTTGTTACTTTATTCGCGTGGCATCCGCGAGCAAGGTGGGTGAGCGTCATGACGCGCAATTAAAACGAGACCTAAAATTACTCGCTTTGGTATAGGCCACGTGCACTGCAAAACTTCAGAGCTACTTGCCTTTCGAAGCGAAATGACGGGAAAATACCTAGACAAACTTGATGCGAGCCGAACGCCCGATTGCCTCCAGCCAAATTGCTCACAAATTCCTACCTGTGTAGGTATCTTCTCGGTATTGAAACCATGGTTGCAATCACAACGGTTGCACAATTCACAGAGCAGCGGGGCCACTTTTACGGCAACCAATATCTTTATTCAGCATCAACACGCTCAAAGGAACAAAGCAAGCCAGATCAAGCAAACAGTTGATGTGGAACGCTAGGCTTAGGCAAGTCCGCTACGAACCCAAGCACCCGCACAACGCTTCCTAAGGCGTGCACTTGCGACAGTTGTTTGCTGCAAACTTGGTCGGTGGAGATCTTCCTCTAAACACCCCGGTGAACGCAGAACGACTCGCACTCATAAAAATAAACGAGCTTGATGAGCTATGCTCGTTGAGCACGCTGTTTGAGGCGGGGCTTAGGCCGCACGTCCGGAGGCTTCCTGGCTCGTGACGACGACCATTCCCCGAAGTGAAGAACCCAGGGGTCCAGTGGAGGTGGGAGAATTGGTAACGTAACGAACGGTTTAATTACATGGTAGCGATACAGTCGTCAAATCCGAGAGAACCACTGGAGCCGCCTCACGCCCCGCCTTATATAGGGTCCGTTTTCTCCCTCACTCTCCGCCAGGGCAGCAGGTGCGACCGCCAAGTGCGTTGCAGCAAAGTCCGCCGCGTCGTAGCCAGAAGTGCGTCGTAGCCATGGTTCTCCGCAGTTAGGCCAGGCCTCTCTCCCCTTCCGGAGCGCACGAACCCACACGCACACACACACACGTTCCGTTGACGTCACGGACGCGTTGAGACTCGTTTTGGGCAGGCTTCGACAGGTGGGCGACAGTCCTGAACAGATCGTGACTCGTTTCCGTACTCGTTTCCGCAGCGTTGAAACTCGGAAGAAGGTCGCCGAAGGTTCCATTCTTAACAACGCCGCAAACGCCAGCAGCCATGTTTGTTATCGTTTGAAGCCGAAGCGGAAATGCAATCTCAAAATATATACAAAAAACATAATGACTCTATTTATATTATTTAATTCTCAAGCATAAAAGTATTGTCGATAAAAATACTATTACGGCACGGAGAAGCAATTTTACAACGAACGTTTCACACGTCAATTATTGCAACAACCGATTGAAATTCAAGTTTATTGATTTATCTTCACACAAAAAGAGAGGGAGGACGGAAAAAAAAGCAGTACAAAGCTGCTTGACAGAGCCCCTTCCTCCCCCAACACCAACAGCAGCGGAACTTATTTATAGCAATATCAAAAACAACAGCAATAAAAGAACAACATTTCGCGTACATAATTTGTCTATTAGACTTTTTTCTTGGGGAGAGAAAGAGATAAAGTTTGAATTTATTAGACACATTCTCAAGTTTGATACTCAATGATACCATAATATTTAATACTTTGGGGAGCTGGAATTTAAGAGTCTGGTTCCCGTACTTTGTCCTGGAGTGCGGGAGAGCCAGGCACCGGCATGACGGATGGCATTTGAAGTACTTTGAGTGTAAAGAAGAAAGAGATAGGAGAGCGCTATCTGGGTTATTTAATGCGGTTTTGTATGCGAGGAGAAGTTTATACTCAATGAGAGCCGAGAAACTGTGCACAGCAGATATCGCCACCCATTTGATGGGAAAGTAGATATTTTAGGAAGCTCGTGCTATCTTTTTCCTCAACTGGCGACGCTTCTGTCTTGCAAATCTACAGCCCCCTTGTGCGACAACGCGCAATAACTTGGGCTTTTCTTGTGTTTGGAAAGAAGACTACTTGAGAGCAATGACCGGGAATACACCAACTAGTGCTCTTGGGAGAATATGATTAGATTGCGTCCGAGGCGGACGGGAAACGTTTCACGTGACAACTCCTCGTAAGAACGAGCTCCCATGGTCCGACTTAACACACTGATACGAACTATAACTTATTCTAAATCAGGAAGACGGAAACATATCAACCGGTGAGTCGACTGTCTTTGAGTCACATCTCAAGAAGAAGCTATTCATAACGTTTAACACTTATCTCGTGTGCGCTAGCAAAAACAACTGTTCAGTATGGTTCACTTTTTGGTGCATAAGGTTGTTGCCATGTAAAAAGGAAGATGTGAGTTTTGGTACATATACTGTAAATAAAATGAGCACGAATTACCGCCTCAAGGTATTGAAACGTAATGTCAAAGTAATTTCATTACTTTTGGAAAGTAATTGTAATGTAATGTCATTACTTTTAGTCTGCGGTAATTTGTTATGTAATTTAATTACATTTTCGCAGTTTTCAGTAACGTAATTAGTAATGTAATTTAATTACTTATTGAAAGTAATTTTGCCATCTCATGCTTGCATATTGCGACACACTCATGGCCGCCTGACGGCACACCTCTCCATTCTAGTACACCGTATCGGTGCCCAGAGTGCGTGAGCTCGAATACGCCCATAGCTTAGACTGCAATGCCAAGAGACGCTGTCTCTGAGTATCAGGAACCAGTTTATGCCAATCCCTTGTTTTATCATTATTCCACTTTATTGCGCCACCATTTTTATAAATTTATGTATTGCCGTTAACGTTTGGTACCAGGGTATGTTCCAGTCGAGCTGCGGTACCACAGTACGAGTCCCCGGTACGCTAAAATCAAATTGTTCAGGATATGAACGGTACGTGGTCGCGCATGCGCAGTCGGGCCCACGGTAACGGTAGTACGGTAACGGTAATACGGTAAAGGTTTGCTAAAAGTCCCTAATGTGTTGCTAAAATCCGGATCCCTGCTTGAATATTAATGCTAGCGATGGTGATCGAATGCGCAAGTATGGAGACACGACTTTACCCGGATGAAAATACTGTATAAGTATGGCGTTTTTGTTTTTGTTTTGTTTTTTTCAAAACAAACAGGTTGCGAGAAAGAAAGAAAACAATATTGGCTTTTGGATTTACGAGCATTTTTACTAAAATAATACCTCATTGCCACCATTATCGTTACTTGGATCACAATAAATTTTCGTTTTTGTCATTCATTTTTGACCCAGTTAACGTTCTGTTCCTAAACTTATTGCATTTGAAGAATGGATAAATTAAAATCATCAGTAACTATGCTTTCTTGGTATGAGCTTTTTATCTGGTAATGTTCAATTTGAAATCTGCACAACAAAATCTCTGTTATATTCATTGATTCAAAAATATTTATTAGTAGACTAGGTGGTGGCTTCTGTATTTTGAAGTTGTATTTTATACCAAGAGGCAAATATTTTTCCAGCCACCGTTGTTAAACTCTGCCAAAATAGAACCGAGCAAAACGTGGCAATATATCACGACATCCAAGCGAAGTGTTTTGTCAATAGCTAATTCCCGATTTTCGGGAATTCGCTATAAATGGTCATCAGAAACAAAAAATTATGATCTCCAGCAGAGTGTTTATTTTCACCCGTCAGTGGTCAAGGCTATGAAAAGGAATATGTGTCAATTGAATAATAAAGGAAACACAAGAGCGAAGCAAACTTGGGAAAACCCTGATGCTAAATGTCTTCAGCGAGTGTTTTCCCCAGCTCCAAGACAAACAAACAAATACTGAATAGTTTTACAAATGCGGGTGTACTAAACCCATGAATATACAAAATATGTGGCAGAAAAACTAGCAGACCGCCATTCCCGTTTTACATCTGAATGAATTGTACGAGAATGCAGCTCTATGTTTCGTTTCCTTTCAATTTCATGTTTTTCCCAAAATCCACGCGTTGTCTCTCCGTACACATTCGTCATCATTCTCTTTTTGGGTAGTGCTTCAAATTTCCTAACACTTGATAGTTTTCTGAAAGCTGACTATCGATAGTATCGATAGTCGACTAAAAGCTAACTATCGATAGTACGATCAATAGTCGACTAAAAGCTAACTATCAATGGTACGATCGATAATTCTATCGATAGTACTATCGAATGCACTATCGCTAGTAATATCGACAGTCAACTATCGATAATGCTATCGATGGTACTGTCGATAGTTAACCATCGATAGAACTATCGATAGCCAACTATCGATCGTTAACTATCGAAAGCACTATCGATAGTTTTCGACACCTTCGCGATAGTATCGATAGCTTTCGATAGCTCTGCATCACTACGAGTGACCCACAACACATAAGAATTTGTTTCAGTATAAACAATACATTGTTCATATAATCAAAAGCGTTCGTAAAATTTATGTAAACTGCTAAAACCAGTTTCTTATCTTCTAGTTTACGCTAAATAAATTACTTTTCCTCATGTAATGCAAATTCTGCTCAACGATGTTTTTTTTTTTTTTTTGTTTTTTTACACATTTTACAGCGAAGCTGTATATGTACACGAAAAAATCCGACCAACGAGTCGTTGGTCGGATTTTTTCGTGTCGGCGTCCTCACGGAAAACAAAAAAAAAACGTTAGCGATTGAAGCGAAAAGTGCATACACCACGCATACAACATACAGCACAGGGTCCGTTTCAATGAAGAACAAGCACAAAACAAGCATCCGAACCAGGTACTTGATGATAAGGCTCTCCTGATAACATTGCAAAGCACGTAGTGTTCACCGCATACGTTTCACGGTAAAGATTACTGTTGCGCAAGCTGCCGCAGCAACGGAAGCTTGCGACGTGGGGATTGACGTCACTATATAGCCCACGTCCGGGCGCAGCGGAAGCTACGAGCTATCCTAGCCAATCCCGTTCTGTGGACGTAGCCCGTGATACGCCTCCCGCGTCGCTGTGTGAGTGTCACGTGACACTCACACGGCCTTGGATTGGTTCCGATGTCTCGTAACATCCGCTGCGCTTGGACGTAAGATAAAACGGAGTAGAGCAACTGATTTCATTGATGTTGCACCAGCGCTATGGGTAGGCTACGCATAGTTAGAACTTAGGACTCCCGAGGAGCAGCGTGAATACGAGGAGCGGCAAAGGAGAAAGAAACAGCAATACGATCAGCGGCGGCGTGCTGCGATCAGCGGCGGCATTTGGTATAGTGCAGTGGGCAGTTGTTGCAGGTGACACCACAGCTTCGTTGGCCAACCACTTTCACAGCGTAAATTAAAGCCCCAACTTTTTTTTTCTTTCTTTTTTGAGCGAGGTACAGGTGATATAAGCTTCTAGCTCGCTGAAAACGACGAACAAAACAGTTTTACCTCACCTGACCTCTCTTCCGCAAAATAAATTTCGTGAGCTCGCCGCTAGGTAGCGTCTGTACGCGGTAAAGGTTCATTCTTAATTTTGCAATGAGCAAATTGTGGGTATATATCGTAGAAAATACGCAGCGTACTCGCGAGGGGAAGAGGCCCGTTGGCGAGAAACAGTGCTCAAGACCTTAACTGGCCACACAATAAAGGGACAGTATATGCCAGGCGCCGATATGTAGTTATACCTATACCAAACGCCTCCTGTGTACACAGGAGGCGTTGACTATACACTCACTCTCCGCTCTCCAGCTAAAACGTAGATCAGCAACAAGTAGATGGAGAGCTAAGAAAACATAGAGACACTCGAACACAAGGCGAATAACCGAAGGGCAGCACATTTATATTATTACTTCTTCCTTTATTGGAGAGGTAAGCTACTCTCTATAGCAAACGTAAAGAGCTATCATTTTCGAGGTGATGATAGTGACGATCCCGATGATGAAAGGGCGAAAACCCCGGAAGAAGAAAACACGAACGATCTAACACGCGAGATTCTACTCTGGGAAGAAAACAAAAATAAGGATTAACTCAAATTACAGCTCGCATGCGACAGCCTTTTCTATTTATTCTTGTCGTTACGTAGAAATACCTTATTTGAGCTTATTTAGCTAACAAAAATTCGGGTTTGGGGGGGGGGGGGGGGGGGGGGCAGCTTTCGCCCTTGACCGCGCAATATCCTCTCGATCGCCACAAACCTGCCCATTTCTCAGTTTCGGACTTGTGTTGTCTGCTCCCGGCGTTTTCGTGCAAGTGCGAACGCGTCGAAGGACTCTTTGGACGGAACATCCCAGCTAATGCCATGTGTGCACCCGTCAGGGCCGCTTTTGTCTCCTTTCTTTGTGCTCCGCGTCTTTTCGTCGAAAAATGCTGCTTGGGTGGAGCGCGTCACGGGCGAGTTGTCACTTGCCGAGCCCCTGCGCATTCCGGCCGCTCTCTTCAGCGAGGCATCAGGGCTGCCTGTCGCGAGCCGTCCGAGCGGTCGGGCGCGTCGGGTATCCCGCTTCCCGGCCCCGGGTGCAGAAAGGATAGTAAGAATGACGAAAATAATGTTTGTAGAAGGGGAACAAAAGGGACAAAGGACAAACACAAATCTCGAGTAACGAGCGCCGTCTGGGGAGCTGTCTGCGAACTACAAATGAAGAGCAGCCCAACATGCTTCCGCCCGTTAAAACACGTTAGGGAGTTTTAGAATAACGTACGCAATTTTAGCGCACGCTAGCGCTAAATTTAGCGCTTGTACTAGCGCACGCGACGCAAGAGAGTTTTAGAATAGCGTTTCTACGTCGCGACGCAAAAGCCCAAGCATCTCGCGCTTGCGACGCCACCAAGATACAGTAACAATTTTTATCTCACACACGAAATGCTGTAACTTCAGAAAAAAACGAGTTTTTGGTCCAGAGTAGCCTTTTAGATTTGTTTAAACGTCAGAATGCGACGCGAGCGGTTGACCGGTCGCGTCCGCTTGCGCCGCATCCGCAAAAGAGGTCTCGTGTACTGACCTTCGCACATCGTACCTTCGCCGAGAAATGTTCGCGCGTCGCAAGCATCAAGTTGCCGGTGATCGTTGCCAAACCGAGTACAATGTCGTCCCGTATTGAAAATCGGAGTCGCGAGGATGCCGCCGACGTCGCACTCACGACGCCGCCAAAGCGGCCGCCGACATAATCCTGGAAGCCGCCACTTTTTAAACTCTGCTCGTCCTCCTTGGAAAAGCGCAAAGACTCTTTGCGTACGCACGCTATTTCTGAGAAATATCGCACGCTAAAATTGCGCACGCAAAGCGCAAAACCTGATTTGCGTTCGGAGCATGCGCAGTGGCGACGACGCTATTCTTTGCGTACGCAAAGCTTTAGCGTGCGCTATACTAAAACTCCCTATTAGCATCGTGCCGTTGTATCGGTTTTCAGTGCTTTTTATACCCCATACTACCGATGCTAAAAAACGAAGCGTCAAAATAGACTAAATACCTGTGAAGATAGATGCTAACAATAATGCTGTCGCCATTTTCGCACGGCACCGGGACGGTGCCCTGCGAAAGTGGCGACAGTGGGAGTGTACGCATTCGCAGAAGCTTACTGGAAGAAGGTCCATTCTGGCGTCCTGATTGGCCCATCGGAAGGTCTTTCGGAAGGCACACGCGGCGTGAGGTTTTGCGCTGGCTGGTTCTGTGTTCCTCGTGTTTCTCAACTCCGTTCTTCTCTTGAACAACCCACCATCCGGTTTCCATAATTTGCCACGTCCTGCAGTTCTACCCAGCTTTTGAAGTTTTTTTGACAACCCTCAAGCTCACTTAAGGCAGCTAGTCACCTTTCTTTTCTGAAGCGGTGCCTACGCAACCGGGTAATACCTAATGGCTTCCGCCTGCACTCTGCCAATCACTTTGATGATCCGGCTCTCCGAAAGCGTCACAATCAAATATTAGATAATGCTGCTGTCCAACTACTGAAGGCACACCTGAGATACCATAACGACCACTGCGCCCAATTACGCCAAAAGCTCACCGTCGCTAGAAGACTTCTCAAGTCCCTTGACTCGCCTTTTCATTCTCACTTACGCAAAATTATCGACAAAATCCGTGAAGTCACCTCGTATCTCTACGCCGATGGTCTCGCCTCTAAATCAAGGAAACTGGACACTCTCTTGCCCCAGAAGGACCAGGCCGCCGTCCAACGCAATGATGTAGTCACAATACCAGACGATTTACTCCTCACTGCACCCGAGCGTGCTATTTTATCGAAGGGTCTGTCCTACATCCCTTCGCTTCAAAACCGACCTGACCCTTTTTCTTTACATGTAGATAGTGAACAATTCTTTCGACGCCTACTCTTAGACGCCCACTTTACCCAACAACCGTCTAACTTGAACCGCACCATTTTTGACACCATTAACCCGAACTTGACAACTTTTCCTCCTCCCTCTCTGACTCCATGACGTCACATCTATCACGTGTTACCTCCGCCCTTTGTATATAGTTTGTATATATATTTTGATCTGTTATCTCTCCTTTTAGCATACCCGAAGAAGACCGTTTGGTCGAAATGTCGTTCCCCTCCTTTCCTCTGGCACATCTCTTTCTCTACATATCCCCACTAATCACTCTAAAAACTACCTGTGCGCCTACTTAGCCGCAAAACACTCGAAGAGCCAATCTCTGCGATCTACGAAATCAGCTCAGCGAATGATGAGGCGGAACATCCGTTTAGACCTTAAATTTAAGTCTGCGCTGTGGCATTACGCAATGCAAGCATGACGCTTTGCATTGCTTAATGCTACAGTGCAGACTTCATTTTTAGGTGTAAACGGATGTTCCGCCTCATCATTCGCCGAGCTGATTTGGTAGATCACAGATATTGGCTCCTCGAGTGTTTTGCGGGTAAGCAGACGCGCAGGCATTTTTAAGAGAGATATACTAACAATGCCCGGCAGAACCCTACATCTTGTTGATATAAGACGGCTAGTCACAGTACACCAAAGACGACGGCCTGCAAGCGAGGGAAAGCGCGTGACAGAGCAACGTACCATAAAGGCTGGTCCACACTTACGTTTGACTGTGTGCAATCGACTGCTCCACAACCGGTCTATGAGCCTCTTGTGACTGCTTACGACCGGGTAAAAGCAGCAGCGCAGCTGGTCGCAAGCGGTCACAGGAGTCTTAAAACCGGTTGGGTCCCAGACTTGTATTTGACTAAGACCGACTACACTACAGACGGATTTTAAGCCGTTTGTGACTTCAAACCGCTGCGCTGTTGCGCAACCGGTCGTAAGCACCAGCTGACCCCTCTCTCTGCGCGTGCATATGGGCGGGAAGGTAATCACTCACATTGCTACAGATACGCATATGACTAATGCAACGAGCACGTAACTTGCACCGTACCGTCAGCTTAGGGGTAAATGGAGCACAGAGGATTTTGTAATAAAACTGCGGGGTATTATGGGACTTAGCGGTATTCTAGCTAATGTGAAAGATGACAAAAAAGCCGCACAAACAGACATATTTAAATAAATGCAGCTTATCGCACTATCTGAAACAAAGGAAACAATTAGCTTGAACAACATTCGCAATAACTGAATGAATTACCTTCTTCCAGATTTATTCACCTTTTTTTCTTCTTTATTTTGTATGTTACGTCGGGTTTTGAGAAAATTCTCGAAACTCTACTTAATTCACGTGTACCTGCGGCTTCGAGTGACTTTTAACCGCAATTCATTTATAATAAAATCAATAATCTATAGTTGCATATGCGGAAATATTTCAGACTCGGCTGCTATGTGTTCGCATTGGTTGTCTTTGATTTGAACGCAGCCGGTCACAACTTCGAGTGCGGCTCGATCTGTAAGCAAAATACAGCGATTTAGGCCCAGCGCACATAATAGAGAGTTTTGGTAGATCGTTCCGATACCTCCGATAGCCCCGATAACGATACTATGCATGCGCAAGGGAGGCAGTGGCGGAGTATCGTGATCGGCAGTATCGGAGGTATCGGAACGATCTACTAAAACTCTCTAATGCTAAAATGAGCCCCACTGTACTCCGTTTCACAGCTCCTCCGGGATTTCAGCGTACCTGGCAAGCACGCGCCCTCGTGCAGTGCAAACACTGTTCAGCTTCAGGGCCACATGCTCGCGCTTGTAGCTTCGGTCTTGCTGGCGCTAAAAGTCAAACGGAGTATAAACTAGAGTGCCTTCATACAAACGCGCGCTTAATGTAGGCCCCCTAGTATAAACATAAAAGTGCGATTAAATAAAGCAACATTAAACTCCACGTCATGGTGAAGTGCACGTGGGCAGGAGCGCTTTGACCGACTATTTGCTGGATCGCGTTTGCCCAGCTCCTCCTCACAGGATGTGCCCACGGTTGGCCATCTTTTTGGTATACAGTTATATTATCTCTAGCCATCATAGTAATATGGCCGACAGCGCAGTGGCGCCAGGCTGCCATAAAAATAGCCGTGGGTCTAGTACACTGCACCGTGGGGGATATCTCGTGCTTGATTAAAGTCGCTCAACGAAGCAGATTCTTGAAACTCAGTGGATGCGACAGAGGAAGGGGCTGTACGACACGAGAGCGCACGACACAAGAGCGCCGACGGAAGAGCGCGCGACAGGAGAGCGCCGCGACACGAGAGCGCACGACAGCAGAGCGCCGCGACACCAGAGCGCACGACGGGAGAGCGCCGCGACAGGAGAGCGCAGACAGCAGAGCGCCGCGACGCCAGAGCGCATGACGGGAGAGCGCCGCGACACGAGAGCGCACGACAGCAGAGCGCCGCGACGAAAGAGCGCACGACGGGAGAGCGCCGCGACACGAGAGCGCGCGACAGCAGAGCGCCGCGACACCAGAGCGCACGACGGGAGAGCGCCGCGACACGAGAGCGCGCGACAGCAGAGCGCCGCGACACCAGAGCGCACGACGGGAGAGCGCCGCGACACGAGAGCGCGCGATAGCAGAATGCCGCGACACCAGAGCGCACGACGGGAGAGCGCCGCGACACGACAGCACGCGACAGCAGAACGCCGCGACACCAGAGTGCACGACGGGAGAGCGCCGCGACACGAGAGCGCACGACAGCAGAGCGCCGCGACACCAGAGCGCACGACGGGAGAGCGCCGCGACACGAGAGCGCACGACAGCAGAGCGCCGCGACACCAGAGCGCACGACGGGAGAGCGCCGCGACACGAGAGCGCACGACAGCAGAGCGCCGCGATACCAGTGCGCACGACGGGAGAGCGCCGCGACACGAGAGCGCACGACAGCAGAGCGCCGCGACACCAGTGCGCACGACGGGAGAGCGCCGCGACACGAGAGCGCACGACGGGAGAGCGCCGCGACACCAGAGCGCACGACGGGAGAGCGCCGCGACACGAGAGCGCACGACAGCAGAGCGCCGCGACACCAGAGCGCACGACGGGAGAGCGCCGCGACACGAGAGCGCACGACAGCAGAGTGCCGCGACACCAGAGCGCACGACGGGAGAGCGCCGCGACACGAGAGCGCGCGACAGCAGAGCGCCGCGACGCCAGAGCGCACAACGGGAGAGCGCCGCGACACGAGAGCGCGCGAGAGCAGAGCGCCGCGACGCCAGAGCGCACGACGGGAGAGCGCCGCGACACGAGAGCGCACGACAGCAGAGCGCCGCGAAGCCAGAGCGCACGACGGGAGAGCGCCGCGACACGAGAGCGCACGACAGCAGAGCGCCGCGACACCAGAGCGCACGACGGGAGAGGCCGCACACGAAGCGCACGACAGCAGAGCGCCGCGACGCCAGAGCGCACGACGGGAGAAGCGCCGCGACACGAGAGCGCACGACAGCAGAGTGCCGCGACGCCAGAGCGCACGACGGGAGAGCGCCGCAACACGAGAGCGCACGACAGCAGAGCGCCGCGACACCAGAGCGCACGACGGGAGAGCGCCGCGACACGAGAGCGCACGACAGCAGAGCGCCGCGACGCCAGAGCGCACGACGGGAGAGCGCCGCGACACGAGAGCGCATGACAGCAGAGCGCCGCGACACCAGAGCGCACGACGGGAGAGCGCCGCGACACGAGAGCGCACGACAGCAGAGCGCCGCGACACCAGAGCGCACGACGGGAGAGCGCCAGCGACACGAGAGCACACGACAGCAGAGCGCCGCGACGCCAGAGCGCACGACGGGAGAGCGCCGCGACACGAGAGCGCACGACAGCAGAGCGCCGCGACACCAGAGCGCACGACGGGAGAGCGCCGCGACACGAGAGCACACGAAAGCAGAGCGCCGCGACACGTACCAGAGCGCACGACGGGAGAGCGCCGCGACACGAGAGCGCACGACAGCAGAGCGCCGCGACGCCAGAGCGCACGACGGGAGAGCGCCGCGACACGAGAGCGTACGACAGCAGAGCGCCGCGACACCAGAGCGCACGACGGGAGAGCGCCGCGACACCAGAGCGCACGACAGCAGAGCGCCGCGACACCAGAGCGCACGACGGGAGAGCGCCGCGACACGAGAGCGCACGACAGCAGAGCGCCGCGACACCAGAGCGCACGACGGGAGAGCGCCGCGACACGAGAGCGCGTGCCATTAGGGCGCGCGTTACGAGAGCGCATGTGCGCACCTTGGGAATGATCGACGTTTGAGTCTTCAAACAGATGTTTTCTAGGATCCAACGCTCTACGTCATTTTATTGGTTGAGTACGCACACTTGCGAGAAGTCTAAAAAAATACAATTTTCGAAAACTCTAAATAAAGAAGCAAGATAAAGAGTTTTGGAAATATTGCTCTTCATCGATTCCCGTTCCATTATATTAAAAAAAAAAAAAAAAATTCACAGATTGAGTGGCTGCGCGACACCGCGAAGGTAGTCTAACATGGGTCAGGTCACTTGGACCAGACAACGACCGGACCTCCCGAAGGTCATGAGAATCACGGAGACCCAGCGATAGAGAACCCTTTGGTGACATTTGTTCCTACTTTACACCTGGGAATCTTTTTCCCGGGACATTTTTTTCCAGGGACCTCTTTTTCCGGGGACATTTTTTCCGGGGAAATATCCACCGGCACCCCTTACCAACCACGCTATTAGACGGCGGTACTTGCAATTGCAACATGAACCATACAACCATAAATTAAATGGGTAATTAGAGACTTTTAGTTCATTGCCCAACATATTTTACCGTATATTGGTACCTCCAATGTCCACCAATCTTGAACAGCACATATGAAAACAACATCCACACAGCACAAAGCCCTACTTCAAACAAATATCGTTTTGACAAAAGAAAAACGCCCTGTATGTTGCATATAATTTACAATATATTGGGAAACTAACTTACGTGCTAAAAACTGCGCTATCCGAGAAAACATGTGTTTGAACTTTGAAGACTCCAATACCGATCATTACCAAGGCGCGCACAGGCGATCTCGTGACGCGCGCTCTAATGGCAGGCGCTCTCGTGGCGCCCTTCCAGGATGCGCCCAGGTTGGGACACGCTACCTGAAACCACCGGTGAGACATGGTTGTATAAAAACAATATTAATTGTGCCGCAAAACCTTGTAAACTAAATATTTTAGAAACCATTACGCGCCTGTCATTTTGTACTAAACTCCAATAAACGTTCCTACGAAAAGAGTTTTTTTTTTTTTTCGTTTGTTTTAACACAAAAACGTGCTGTCTAAAAGATCAAGGTGACCACAGTAAATAAAAATGATTCAGCCGCCATCTTGGCACCTCGAGCATGGGAGTTTCAGTACTCTGGGAACATTCAGTGACTCTAGCATGCTCTAGCAGTAGCCATATAAGGCAACTTTCATGTTTCAACTCGTCGCTAAAGGGTGGCGCTGTTATCCTATTTAGCTTAGAGTTCCTGTATAGGCTCCCTACGGGAGCCAGAGTTGCGCGTTCACGCATGGCATGTGGATCCAGCTCCTCACGTGACTGAATTCGGCGAATAGCAGCGCCGCGCGTTCGAGGCGCGCGGCGGGCTCAAAAGCCTGGGAACGTACGCCGGGGCGCGTGCAACGTCTACTTTGCTGCACGACACTTGATACGGCTCCTCACGTGATCGGATCTCGGCGAATAGCGGCGAGGGCGGCACGCGGCATGTGGAATCAAACGCGCAACTCTGGCTCCCGTAGGGAGCCTATACAGGAACTCTAATTTAGCTCGGTCCCGGTGGACGCCAGTGGCCCAGGTTTCAACGGTGAGTTTCCCAATTTAGTGTTATAGTAACGTTGGGTGCTATAGACCTTTCCAAAAAAAGAGCGTGCGGCCGGTGCCTTCTAAAGTGATCGTGCGTATGGCGCGTGCTTTCCTCACTTTCCGAAGCGACGAACACGCACGTACTGGGCTGTGAAGATCGCACGCTGGACTGTGGTTTTGTAAACATTGGAACAGTCTATACTCTGTTCACTTTTAAGCAGAAACTAGAATGGGGGATCGGTGGCCAAGTGGGCTAGCGCACACCAGCTCGGAGCACGTGGAGCGAAAGCTCGCGCTGCAGAACCCAGGGATCCTGGGTTCAATCCCCACCCCTGCCCGTTTCGATCTGGGTGAGCATCGCACCGGCGTGCGGCCGTGTACCGCTACTGCGTGCTGCACGTTAAAGACCCCAGGCTAGCGGTTGTACTGCACTGACTAAATTTCTCATCTACAGCGAGTGACTCGTCGCAACTTTGAAATGGCTGACCAACTACACGCTCTCTAAATATCCACACAAAACCCCAGACACTAGAAGCTCCGCCTTTAGCGCGAGCTTTCTGCCCTTACTAACAGAAGTGTGAACGCGCCGGCACTCGCAACCAAAGCACTGCGCGCTGAAGGCGGAGTAGTCTCATCCCTATATAGACGTTTGCAAGCATGGCGTCCCGGCTGGTGCCCCATCCGTGCAAGCACGTGCAGCATGCACGTGAAGATAGCTTAGGCAGGCCTGGAATTCCACGTGCTTGCTCACGCGAGGAAGAGCATGGCGGCCGCCAGATGCCCTGTTTGCAATCGTCTATAGACCTTTCCAATGTTTACAAAATCAGTCCAGCGTGCGATCTTCACAGCCCAGCACGTGCATGTTCGTCGCTTCGTAAAGCGAGGAAAGCACGCGCCATACGCACGAACGCTAAAAATGGCACCGGCCACACGCTCTTTTTTGGAAAGGTCTATTAGCGGCGAGAAGTTTTGGTGGCGCCCTCCTGTGGTTCCCCCTTGTGACGTCATTACCTTGCAAACAACAAGTTCGATGGTGTTTGTTATTAGCATGGTGGAAGCTTGAAATCATTGCGCTCTCAAAGGAACACTGCCAACACCGTCAAAATTACAGTTCTTTCACTCCTCTTATTTCCGTCGATGATAAATCCCCTTTCCGACGTCATAGTCAGCGTTCGGCCAATCGAGGAAGGCCGACCACAGTGACGCTTTCGGTCGCGCACGGGGCTAATAGGCCGGGTGTGGCACTCGCGCGGGCGCGGTCGCGCGCCGCGCTGCCTTGTCTTTTTCTGGCATTTTCGAAGTTGAGACCGCGCGAGCACAATAGACCGATCTCACCAAGCGTTCTGAGCATGCGTGACGGCGCCATAACTATAGTTCACAGGAGAAAGGCAGCAGGGCATGAAACGGCTCGTGCCGCCTCATGCTCTGCATGCGCAGAGCTTCAGCCAGGTTGTCGCACGTGCAAAAAGACTAAAGTTCCCTCGAAGCATTGCGGCAGCGGCGGCGCAACCAAACAGACTGGCAAGATCGGTCTATTGTGATCGGCGCTCAATGTGCACGAGCGCACCGGTACCCATAGCGTTGGCTTTTTGCCGGGAAGTGTTGTCCCCATGTATCATCATATTCCGCATCTCGTGCCATTTGTCAGAAATGCGAGCGAACCTTCGAGACACTTGTTCCATGACGAGGCGGCGCCCTTAGAAACCTCTCTCTCTTTTTTTCCCACCGTGTCCCCGAGTATTGCCACGAGACACTGATATGCCATGGCACAAGAAAAAAAGGAAGCAATATGTGGTGTATAAAACGCTCGAGAGGGAAACAATCAAAGTGACAGAAAAGGGATCCACGAAACAGGTGTTTCTGTTGTTGTTGTTGTTGTTTTCTCGTTGTCTTTCCAGGGTCGTTCGTCGAACACGAAGATTGTTTGCGTTGTGGCGTAGCGAGGCGAGTGGCCGAAAGAACGCCGCAAAGTTTTCTTTTCTCACTTACCCGCAAGTTCGATAATCATCGTGACGTTTTTCAATGAAGGGGCGAAAACTCCCTACCACTCCCTAGGCGCCAAACAAGAGCAGAACGAGGGAGCGCACAGACGCGACCGTGGTTTAACTTTACACGTGTGACGTCACGACAAAAGATTACCAGCTGCGCCCAATATGTTTGATGGTCTTTAAAAAGCACGGCGGAGGCTTGAGGTAATTGCATTCTGAAATCAGCACCATCGAAGCTGGCAGTCTGATACGATATCAGACTGTCAACTTCGATGGTGCTGATATTACAATGCATTTACCTCAAGCCTCCGCCGTGCTCATATTTCCGCTGATAAAGCAGAATTTACTGAAAAACGTCCCTGCCGTTTCCTTTCTTTCTCTCGCCCTTTTGGATATGATCAAAGTGTAGCCCGACGTGACTATACTTCGTTTCAGCTCAGGTCCAAGCGCGGCCAACGTTATCAGCCGAAGGGCCAATCAAACAGCGAAAGAGGCATAACGTCATGGCATGCTCTCTGCAGTTGATAGGGCCAGCAGCTTTTCGCCGTCTTTCTGTGCGTGCTCCTCCGCCGGTTAGTCCTATCAAGCGCAGAGAGCACGCCATGACGTTGCGCTTTTTGCGCTGTTTGATTGGCCCTTCGGCTCGCAACACCGGCCGCGCTCGGCCCTAAGCTGAAACGAAGTATAGGCCAGAACCAGCCGAGTAACGTTGTCCGCCTCATTGGCGGAATAAAATCATTTTACTGATTTTCACTAATAATGAGTATTGGTCACGTAGGCTACCAAAAGCGTCCGTGTGGTCGACTTTCCAAGATTAGCCAAACTGGGATTAACCCTGCTTTCATCAACGGAAATAAAAGTAATGTCAGGTTATCAATAGAGAGTTTTAGTAGATCGTTTCTCACTCCGATAACGATACCCGATACTGCGCCGGAACCATTACGCATGCGCTAGAGTATCGGGTGTTTCGGGCGCAGGTATCGGGAATATCGGGAAATATCGCGCGCATTTCCGTGCCACCCACAAGCCACCGGGGCGGACAAGATTGGCTTGTCTCTACTTGGCTAGATGTAGCTTGCTGCTGCATTTCTGTAATTTCTGCAACTTATCAAACTTAATTGAGTTTTTTTTTAATTGTATTAAATGTAAGAACTGTTATTTTTCCTTCAGTGAAACATCTTTCTTTTAATTCGTTATTTTTCATTTTGGAAAGTGCAAATCGTTTTCACTAGGGAGCGCCCCAGCGCCTCAAACGACCGTATCGGATGTATCGTCTTCAAAATGGTCTACTAAATGCGCATTCCTGTTCTGTGTATCGGTATCGTATGGTTATCGTATCGTTATAGGGTATCGTTATAGGAACAATCTACTAAAACCCTCTAATATTGACGGTGATGTTTTAAGAACGCGATGACTGCAAGCTTCCATCGTACACAATCAAACTTGTCACCGTCGATTTGAACACGCACCATCGAATTCGTCGTTCACAACTAATAATCCTGACCCTGACGTCAAAGTTATGAACTATAAAAGGACGTCACTGAACGCGCCTGCACACTACGAGCCCTGGCACGAGCCTCTCGCTTGAAAACCTGTCATGACCACTCGTGAGTTCATGAAACGCGACCCGTTTTAATGCGCTGAGAAAGTAAAGGAAATGAGGAGACGAGTGCGCGAGAGGACGTCAGAACGCCAAGCTTTGATTCGATCGATTAGTGGATAGACCAAAAGCCTTTGTCTCCACTGCACTCGTCGAATGCGTTCGAATGCGAAGCCAAACGGCAGACGCCGTCGTTCCGCGTTCTAACGCGTTCGCCGAGTGCAGTGGAGACAAAGGCTTTTGCTCTACCCACTAATCCTTCCAACCAGAGTTCGGCGTTCTGACATCCCCGCGCGCTTTTCGAAAAATTGCACGCTGTGCTGCCGGAATAGAAAGCCATAAAGATGAGCCGGAAACGCGTTTAGCAGCTGGTTTGGTGTAATAAAAGACGGGAAGGAGCTCATGATAGTTAAGAAACACGGCACAAACTCATGAAATTATCTTTACTTTACAGCTGTGCAGCGAAAAATATTTAGGATGTATTGTGTCTGATACGAGAGCATCCTCCATTGACGCGCCTTGAGCACACACATCGTGCGCAGCAGCAGGCCCAAGTGGGGAGCCCTCATGCTCGCCTGGGAAACGCCCAATGCGCGACAATAGAAAGAAAAATGGAATCGAATATTCAACCACCGGATGAAAATTGCGCACAGATATGTGCAATATAATTACAGAAAGCTTCGCGGCAAACGTTTTTGATAAGTATGCTTGGTAATTTTGGAAGAACAATGACGAACCACATCTGAATGTGAAACGAGGTCAGACTTTTTTTTTTTCGGTGTCACATGGAAGTGTACAACTAATTGAACGTCACCTAGAGCCAGTCTTGTACGCGTTACTGAAAAAAAAATAACTGATTACAATTACAATTACTTTATTGAAAAATGTAACTGATTACAGTAATCAATTACTTCATCGCAAAATTAATGAAAAAATTGCCAAAAAGTAATTGATGACTTTTCCCTTTACATTTTTCAAAAATGCATACATGCTCTAAGTGGTTACATTTTGTTTCTTTTTGTCTCTTTTTCGAGTTGGAATTGGTGTGTGTGTGTGTGTGTGTGTGTGGGAGGGGGGGGGGGCGGGCTTTGTTTTGGCTAGATGAGGTCAGTGTAGAACACAGGCGTCTATGCCGCGGCAAACCCGGATCGTAACGACCCGTACGCAGGAAACGAGGCACTCTCGAGTATCTTAACTGGTATTTTTTTTTTTGTCGTTTAGGGTAAAAAATGTGTCCAACGTTGATGCAACATAGACGAATGATGCACGGGCAGACAGAGCGATTTTTACATAAAAAAAAAACTCAACTCAATAATTTTAGGTCTTTCGGAAGCATATAATTGATTACTTGTAATTGATTGCAAAAAATAGTAATTAAAATACAACGAACGTTACCGCAGAAATAGAGTAATTGAAGCGTTAAAAAGATACAATAAAATGTAATTGATTACAGTTATTAAATTACTTGGTAACTCGTTACGTGCAAGTCGGCCTAGACCATTGGAGAATAATTAAATATTCATACTATATTCCTCGTAAATCCTAATGCTCCGCAAGCGATAAACATGTTTAGGAACAAAAATTATCAATCGACCAAGTCGATTAGCTTTCACGGCATTTAATTCTTTAACACACTGAACATTTTCCCAGTTAGCATGTGCCTGTTCAATTTATAATTTAGTTTAATCAAAATAAAGATCCTTTCCAGAACGGGAGATAAATGATACTCCGATAAATCAAAATAGAAAAAGAAATCTAAGCACATTAATCTTTGTTCCCAAAATAAAACGTATATTCCACGTTTCACTATACTTCCTTTGATAGCCAAGAATTACCCTACGATCCCACGTTGTGGGGTGGCGCTCATTGTTACATCTATCTATGGGCTTGCATACATATGTGTTATGATATCGCTTGGGGCTCTACTTTTGCCTTCTCTATTTAATACATTTCTTAATTGGTGTTTGTTTTCGTCAAAGTGGGTTTCTGTTTTAAAATGTTAAGAACTATATCTACATTTCGTAATAAAAAGGCCGTAAAACATCGTCATTTTTTAAAGTTTCTCTGCATGCGGAAGAAACCGTAATCACAAGAAATAACATATAAACAAATGTGGTTCAATGAGGTGTCAACTAGTGTCAATAGTTACATTATACACAGCCAAGCAAGAGCCATACGAAAGAACGCTGAAAATGGTCCGTAGGAAAGAAAACAAAAAATACAGCTCGTGCCGCCAGTTGTCGAGCGAGCAGTTTGGCGCGATTACTTCCGAGGTATAGCCGAGTCTGGAGACCTGGCAGGGACCTCGCCGGACCAGGAACAAGAGACAACAGAACGGGTTTCAAATCTCGATAGCCGTGGGACAGCAGGTCCGCGAACTTATTTCATGACGTTTGCCCACGTGATACACAACATTCCTCAGGTCCGCAGACTTACCCCCGGACACGTTTCTATGGTCCGCAGACCAGCTCTTACGTTTTTTGTTTTTTTTCTTTTTTTTTTCTTTTTTTTTTTGGAACATGGCAGGTTTCGAACCGCAGGAAAGGTGCCATAACCGATTTCGTAGGAACTTCTCCGGGGACAAGTCCACCGTGTGAATACTCCTTTAAGTCCACGCGCCCGCGGACTGAAATGATACTTTATTTCTATTGCAGTAAACCTTTCTGGCAAAAATATATGGTTTTCGTAGCTATTAAATTTTTAAAAAATCGAAATGTGTTTAACAATTAACGACCAAAAACGAAGACGAGCGGACTGCGTTCGCTTCGGCCAATTGTCTGACGAGTCTCAATTAATGTCAAGCTCTACGTCACTCCAAAGTTGGCTTTTTTTCGCAGTCTCTGGTTTCGTTGTCATAGGTCGCGTGATTTTTGACGGATCTGGTGAATTCCTTGGTGCGGCGCGCAAGCGCAACTTCGGGCTAAAACTTTGTCAACAATACTCAATACACAAGACATCTATTCCAATCGTTAAACTGAACTTCCAAAGCGTCTTCGTGGTCCTTTTAAGAGCAGACCTGCATGACAGTCAGACTTGGATGTAGTTCAACTACTCTACTCAAACTACTGTAGTTTAACTACTTTTTCGAGTAACTTGGTAACTTTCAATTACAACTTGATTTGGGTAATTAGTAGTTTAATTTAACTACTTCTACTCAAATTACTAACTACTTTCGAAATCTAGTGCTAATTTTGCTGATCAAGAAAGTTTGAGCGTAGAAATGAATAAGACGCCGGCAGATGAAGTGGCATTCCCGAACAAAGGGCCCCCTTGTTCGGGAAGGCGTCCTTGGGCCAAGTTGGCGACGAGCAGCCAAAAACATAACACCGGCGCGCACGAACGCAGGAAGAGATGCTTAACAAGCCTTGGTCGGGTATTGACCTAATCCGGTAATGCACGCAGGCGCCGCGTTTCCAGCTGCAACCGTGAAAGACGGGGACACTCCGAGGGTTGTTGTTGTTTTCATGTTGCCTGTCTTGAGTGAGTTCTGACTCAAGCGGTAGGTTCCACGGGAGGAGTCACTGGAATGACCTCGCAGCTGGGCGCCTGTTCCCATGGTCGCCTCGTCGTCAGCGCATACGCCTTTGCAAAACCGGACTCCCCCGCGCACAAACCCTGGTACGGATAATACGTTCATGGGAGCACGTTCCCGCTTCCAGCTGCAACTGTACGAGCGATGATGCTTGTTCACGTAATCCTTCGCGTCCTTCCGACCTTCCATGCCTGGGAGACCTCCTCTTTGTTAAGAACGATTTACTTGTCAGGCGTGTCAGGCGCGTCAGAATATTGCAGTCGCCGGCGAGGATTGCGAGTTACCCTTGGGAGATCCTTTTGTTGGACCCGGCGTCAGCGGCGAAGTATACTTCGGTTCATCTTCTGTTAAACCAAAACAATTTTTTTTTTTCAGTAGCGTAGCACGAGCACTACAACGGGACGCGCAGTCGTCAGGATGATCTCATCGTCGTGGCGCGAGACTTGAACCCCTGACGGTCTGGTGCACTCGCTCAGCGTACTCTCAGAACGTCGTCGGAATAAAGAGGGGCCAGTCATAACAATCTCAACTTACCGAAGAAAAAAGAAAAAAGGAGGAAAGTTTGTTATAAAAGACCCTCTACCCGAGGCAAACCTCACATGTTTCGTCATGGACACCTAAGATGCCGACACTCGCTTACTCGACCCTGCACAGCCTGTTTCTCAAATTCAACGCTGCCGTTCCATCCAGCGCGTCGGTGGAACGTCTGTTTAGCTTGGCTGGGGACGTCTTTAGAAGGAAAAGGGGAAAACTCTCCTATCAATAACTTTGAAAGTCAATTGCTTCAGCGAGCGAATAAACTATTTTGGTGAAAACGCAAGCCATAAATAGACTGCATTTATTTTAGGCTCGCAGGGTTTTTCATTGATCAAAGCTGCTGTTCATTTTGCTACCACAAAAATATAAAAAAAGTAACTTCGAAAGTAACTTCAAAGTAACTCGCTACTTTTTACAGTAGTTAGTAGTTTACTTAATTACTGTTACAAATGCGTAATTTCTACTCTACTCCAATTACTTTTGGCGTCGATACTCAGTAGCTTCACTACCTTTTTTGAGTAATTTGTACATGTCTGATGACAGTATATCCATTCTGAAATTTCCTGCCATCCAGTGGCTCAAATATCAGTTTAATGTTTCACGTGCAAATGGTGGCTGAAATCTATACCCGTGGACAACTTTCTGTGGCATGTCAGAAAAAGTGAAGAGTGCGCGCGCACAGCTTTGATGGGCGCTCGAGATGGGCATGCGCAAGTGCGCCCTCGGCTCTTACTGCAGAAAGTTGTCCGCGAGTATAGTAACGTATATCGGGTATCATCTCTTTCGTACGTCAACAGCCGACAGACGTGTGTTCTTCACCGCACAGTGCTTTCTCGATTCGTTTCAGTTTCAGTGGTGAAGAGAGACTTTTTACGAGGCACTTACCCAAGTCAAAACTCGCGATAAGATTCACCACCTCGAGGGACTTGTGGAGAGCATGCGCCGATTGATGCTTTATTAGTTGCAAGTTCGAAATTAACGTTTCGTATCCCTTTGGTCCATCGCATTGGACTAATATCTAAAATGCCCAGCCTTTGTGTTATATCGCTTCGGTGCCTGACTTGAACTTCTTCCCTCACCAGCCACCAGAAGGCCGCCATTAGTAGCCCACCACGGTCGCCACGCCGCACACTCAGACGGTGATATCTACTTTGAGTACGCACTGGCATAGCGAATGCTGCACCAGCGATCCGCGTGAACGCGGATCCAATCACGCGCGCAGAAAGCGATGCCCAAAATACGAGCATGGCGGCCGCCAGTGCTACTACTCCAAAAGGACTCATTCTCACCTTTGGACGAACGTCATAGGCTCACGCATTTTGGGCATTTCGCCTGACTCGAATACGTTGGCATACAAAAAAAAGTTACACGTGTTTTTGTTGTTGTTGTGTGTTTTTTTTTTTTTCGAAGTACAAACGAAGGCTCTTCTTTTGTACTTAGCGCACAAATGGTCATAAAATATAGTTTTAAATATTGAAAATAAATCCAGAACCTAGCCTCTTTGATGATAGTTCATCTTGTTTGAAGAATGATACGTTTTGCTACATTAAAAGTTATGGCATAAATTATACATCAAATAAAAGCTTAAATATATAACCATTCAGACAATTCAACAAATACAATATTGTTATTGTTCCTTAAAGTTATCGTGGCGAAAAACAGCTTTGAACACGAGAGGAAACTCTAAAAGCACAAATGTCAACATCTATTTTCTCAAAAAAGGAATCGTCGAATTTCTTTCTTTTTTTTTTTCTTTCGTTAACGACAACGAACATCGGTCGGCATTGTTTCGAGCAGGAAATGTCGTACGCCTGTCTACGCTTAACTGTACAGTTGGTGTTCGTCCTATACTACCGCAATAAGATAGTGTATAGATTCGCTCAAATGAGTGCATCTAGTTGTCTTATCTGTATTGATATTTCCAAGTATTTCGACATTGTTACGAATGAAACGCGTAGCCCGGTTAAGTTCAAAATAAACGTTTGATAAGGCGAACCTCCAAGTTCACCTGGTGGGTCAGCCGTGGTTCTTTTAGCAACCTCGCGGCTGGGAAACTTCCATTGCGAAACAGTCTCACACTTTCGCTGTTGGTACAGAATGGCATGGAATTAATAGAAAGACTACAAAAACGTTCTGGCTTTCCATACCTAACCCCAGGCCATGAGAATATGAAACAGATGAACTACCAACTGGACCACGCCAACATGCGGCTTGCACGAAAATAAGAAATATATTTAAAGATAATATTGTGCCACAAATCTTTCATATCATCGTAGGGTGCCATAAAAGGTTGGGCACATGTATAACCTTTTCTGATGTATAACAGCATGCAGAAAGCGAACTTGGAGTTTCCAGTGATTGTCCAGCGTTCGGGGTTTGGTGCCCCGGGGTAGTCAGTTCTTGCGAGAATTACAAGACTTCCAAGCATATTTAGGATATCCGCGAATGCCTGGAAATGGCACTTCTATCTCTATCCGCGACTACATATTCGTATATAAAACGCAAGGATGTGTATAAACAGCGAAACTTGTAGGACTCTACCGCAGCGTTTTTTGCTTTGTTTCGTGTAAATGAAATACGGCTGTCATAACATTGAAAAATGGCAGAATTGAGCAAATCAATTCGGAAGATGCCGCGAACTTGACCTACGAAAAGGCAGCAGGGCCCTTCCAACTGCGGCGTTCGATTAATTCGACGGAGACAAGCAATGATCTTGCCAGATAAGTGAGCTCACGGGCTCCGTCTTTCCGCTGGGAACCGGGCGGGAGGAAACGACGACGATTCCGCCCTCCTAATCACAATAATGCGGCGGGCAGTGGACGACAAGTGGGTCGGCGGGGAGAGCCGGCCCCTGACGGCGGCCAGAATGCTGGGCGCCAGTTTGATCGATCACACGGCAGAAGCGAGGGGGGAGAGATATACAGGGAGCTCCGCATATGGACTGCAGACTCGAAAGAAACTGCCGTTGACCGGGAATACTCGCATTCCAGGTCGCTCGACTTCGGGGTTAAGGGAAGAAATACCTATGTCAGCGCAACACAAAAGAGAGACACTCCTTCGACGAGCTGACTGACGAATGACTGCGAAGAAAGAGAGAATCGAGCGATGCGCGCGTGTGTGGAAACACCGTTCCGCTTCCGCCTCCTGCGATTGTCGTTTTTGTGCTTTTCTCTTAGTTCTGTGCCGAGGGACAAACTCCGCTCAATCATCGCTACACTCCAAGTAAAACGCCACTTAAAAGGAAAAAAACGTTATGCGACCTTTCCGTTTTTCCTGCCTAAAACTCTCAATATAGGTGGCCCGGCGGAATCGTCGTTTCTTTCTCTCTGTTGTATGTGGCCCCTCTCGCAGCCAAAGGATTGTCTGTCTGGGAATGAAGGTTCTAAACGGAAATTAAAAATGTCGACACAAAAGCTTTCTTTTTTTTTCGATTTAAAACGGCTTTTTCTTTCATCTTTTCTTCAGCGAAGCGAAAAACAAAGAGACGCAAGAAAAAGAAGAAACAACGATTTCCACAGCGAGTTCGCGCTGTCTGTCTGTGACCACCCTCGCCCTTTTGGAGACAGTCTGCTTTGACTTGTACTGGGGCTCTAAGTTAGACACTCGGCGAGAAAGTCGGCGGGATCACCGACTTTCTCGCCAAGTGTACAACTTGGAGACCCTGGTCGGGGCTCGCCAATAACTCGCTCGGGGATGCTTTGATGATTGCAAACTTTCACTGCCCCCCCCCCCCCCCAACCTCCCCCCCGCCCCCCCTGGTTGGTTAGCACTGAACTAGGTTACACTGCCATTGCAGTTCAACGCAACTGAAAAATGGAAGACTTCGGTATTGTTTGGTGTATTCCGAGCAGGAAAAGAACGCGTCTGTGTTCCCACCTGTTTATCGCACCGCGAAACGCGAATAGACCTATCGCACCAGCCAGTTTCGTTACGCCACCGCTGCCAGCATGCATTGTGGGAACTGTAGATCTTCTGCACGCGCGGCAACCTTGCTGCGGGTCGGCAAATTGGCACGAGCAGAGCACGAGACGTGCTCTGCTCGTGCCTTTCTCGTGCACTGTCTCCTCCTGCACTGCCTCCTGTGAACTGGGTCGATTGAGAAAATTAAATCACTACCGAGTCACATTCTCACGAAGTTCCAGATTTCTACGATGCGTATACTCATCGTAGAAATCTGGAACTTTGTGAGAATGCGACGTTAGCGGTGGTGATAAAATACGAACGTTTGAGCGCATGACGTTACCTGAAACAAAAGATCCAAAAATAAAACCGAATGTCTCAATGAGCTCTCCTAAGCCTAATTAATAGTCACCAAATCGAGGCTCGAGATTGTGGGCGTTTGTAGCAATCATTTCAGGGAAAAAACTGGTCAGCAAGAAAAACCATATTGTTTTGTTTCTTGCGGAGTTTTGTCGCTGAAATAAATGCAACAGTCGGTCATAACCTCACATTTTGGTTTGGTGAATGCTAGGCTTAGGTGGACGTCGGCTCATAAAGAATTGTTTTTTCTTTTGTATATTTTTATCCAGCTAGTCTGATGTGCTCAAACTTTCGGATTTTATCACCACCACTAGCGTCACATTCTCATGGCGTTCTAGCTTTCTACGATGCGTAGTTTATTATTGCGGGCCGAAAAACCGGGTTTCATTCTCTCGATCAATCCCTGTACAATTATAGCAGCGTCACGCATGTGTGGAACGCTTAGAGAGGTTGGTCTATATTTGCAGTGTCTGCGATCTTCGGTATCAATTCCCGTGACAAGCGAATTCGTAGCGGATTCTCGCGTGCGTATCGATCCATGGGACCCCAGCTTGCCGTGACCGCAATCTGCAGTATCCCTGCAGTTTCTGCGACACGCGAATTTGTAGTATATGGCGTGATTCACACGTGTTTAGCGCGTCATGGAACGCGAATCCACCTCTTTAGGCACAAGTGGTGCCTCCTATCGGAGGATTATCTTTCCAAAAAAGGGCTCCTGGATGGCTAGGTTGGACATTTGAGAAAAGATACATGAAGTGACGTAATGGAAAGGAGGAACGTATCCTAGCAACACTCACGTGGCGGGTCTGCCCACTTTGACCCCGCTACGTCATCGCAAACTTGACACCTGTCACCCGTTTGAGCGACGTCCGGAGCCAACCCCCGACGAGCGGAAGGAGCTACGCATTCCCCGAGGCGTCCCTACGCGCGGGGTACGGGGTAGGATATACTACGACGTTGGGAGCAGTTCCTGCGTTTAGTGAACGAACGGCAACCAATCCTGTGCGTCGCTGGCCGTAGCATCTGTTCTAGTACAGGTAAACGTATTGAAAAACAATAAAAACCTGTTGGGCGTTGTTAAAACAAACTGTTCATTTCTGTCCTTTTGCAATACATTTAAGAGTTAATAGGGGAGAAAGTTGTTTCAATGTTACAAGAAATGCGGGATGCGCGCTTCGCGCCTTCTTTTAAAGCAACATGTCTGAGCAAGCCAGAATCGCGGGGTTGATGGCTGCACATAAAGAGCTCCCGTTTCGTGGTCCCGGCGCGTAATGAAGGCGCGGAAGCAAGCAGACGACCTGAACAAAGACGCCTGCTTGCTCTGTTGAACCCAAGAAACATTCGGTTGATATGACTTACCCTGAGACAGGGAAGAAACAAGATTCGTAAAAGGGACGCGGTCAACACACAGCGTATCCAAAAACAGCTGTGTGTGCGGAGACGTGCCTAAATTTCTTTTCCTTCCTGTCTCAGGTCAAGGTATGTCCACTTTTTACGAGCTCGCCTGCGCCTTCACCTTTTTTGAGACCTACAGTGTAGTCATAACTTGCAACAGCAACTACTTTCATCTTGTCTGGAATACCTCAGTAGCAAACTTCGCCACGTCTTTTTTGTATATGCTGTAAACGACTTAATTTTCGCGAATCGCCTACAATTCGCAAAAAATAGGTCCCGCGAACAATTCCGGTAAGATGTCAACACATTGGAATCTATATTGAGATCCCACCGCGTCGTGAAAATTACAACCCGGGAATTATTCCAAAACTTCAGCTTTAACCTAAATCGCGAAATATTGAGCCCTCAAAAAATAGGTCGCTTACAGTATATTATTGTCTAGCTGTATTTCATCTTGTCTCTAATATGACAGGCCGTCGTGTATATTAGTAGATATGTTACGAGATACAACCTAGAGGTAGTGTGCTGCAAAACGTGTTCAAAAAAGAGATCAATGTTTGACATAACATGTGATTTAAGAATGTCCGATTGTTTACGTTATGCTATGCTAGTCAGTGTTCATTTTTACTTTCGAGAATGAAATATTGCAAAACCTGTTTTCATATAATTTTACTTTTTCAAGTTACGGTTTTGCATTCTAAAAATAAAGCACTTTCAAAAATAAACTAGCTGTGCAACATAACATAAACCCTGATACTCTATGTAAAAAAGGACACATACACCGAAAGGTCTCAAACACAGCTGAAATTTTTATTTTCCAAAAAGAGCTAAAATAGGCACCATGACAAAAAGTAAGGGGGAGAGAGAAACCTGGAATGGCTTGAGAGATCCTGACACAAATCCCAATACTAACATCAAGAGGCACACCTGAGTGATGTAGTCATAATACAGAGGGTAATAACGGGATGTTTAAAACCACAGGGGATATGAAACAATACCCAAAATGGCAATATCCCTGGTTTAATCAACACCGAGAAATAGGTCGTTACAGGTCTACAAATGGTCTAAAGTATTTCTCGGCTCTTTGCAGGGGAAAGCCAGGTGACCTTTGTCGGTTTGGCAACCCACAAGCCTTCTCTGTCATTATCCCACGCATTTCATGCCTTCTGCTCATAAAATCGAAAGGCTATCGATATCACCGCTATGCACTCAACACATATCCGGGGGCAGTACCATCCGTCTCTAAACACAGCACATGAAATACCTGTGAACAAGTCCATCATGTTTCTCGACCTCACACTGGAATTTAAAGATATAAACATGTTGTTACGGTGAAAATGGGGTTTATTTACAGGTGATTGAGATGGTAGAAAATAGAGGTGACAGTATCCGTTGCGAGCAAAGCAAAAGCCACCGATCCTCTTCTTCTTCCAAACCGCTCCGAGACCACCTCTTCTTTATCCTCGTAATACTACCCCCCCAGGTAGAAAACGACGCCTCGTCGTTGGGTTGAAGGTAGTCGTGGTGTCCCTAAGTAAGGAATGGTTTGAGGCGTAGGATGTGGACGGTTTGACGTTGTTTGTTGCGGTCGGTGTCGCTTGGCTGGATTGCTTCAATCACGTAGGTGACGTCGCTTACTTTACGGTGAATTCGGTAAGGCCCGGTCTAACGAGGGAGGAGTTTTTCGGCTAGTCCGACACGTCGTTGCGGAGTCCACAGTAAAACAAGGTTGTTGGGTGAGAATGTAACGACTCTGTGACTCTGATCGTAGCGCGCACACTGGCGTTCTTGGGAATCAAGGGTACGAATTCTCGCTAACTGTCGGGCTTCTTCGGCGTGACTGACTGCATCTGTTGTGTAGGCGGTAAGTGAAGCATCAGGTTGTAGAGGAAGGAGGGTATCGAGCATTAACCGGGGTTCACGGCCGAAGAGGAGGTAAAAAGGTGTAAAGCCAGTTGTGTCGTGACGGGAAGAGTTATAAGCGAAGGTTATAAAAGGCAGTGCTGTGTCCCAGTTGGTGTGGTTTGAAGAGACGTACATGGATAACATGTCGGTGAGTGTCCGGTTAAATCGTTCAGTTAATCCATTTGTTTGAGGATGATAGGCGGTGGTCACCTTGTGAAGTATGGAACAGGACTGTAATACTTCTGCCACGACTCGTGACAGAAAGCCACGTCCTCGATTGGTGAGAAGCTCACTAGGCGCTCCGTGCTTTAAGATAACTTCGTGTAAAAGAAATTGAGCGATGTCGACTGCAGTGCTAGTGGGAAGTGCTCCAGTTACTGCGTATCGAGTTGCATGGTCGACTGCCACTGCTATCCACCGGTTCCTCGCCGATGACAAAGGGAAAAGACCGAGTAGGTCCACCCCCAGGCGTTGAAATGGGGTTTCAGGCGGGTGTAGTGGTTGCAGGAGTCCGGCTGGTCGGGAAGGCGGCTTTTTCCGGCGCTGGCAGAGGTTGCAGGAAGAAACGTATCGTTTGACACATCGATAGAGGTCGGGCCAGTAAAATCGTTGTTTTACTTTTTCATAGGTTCGGACGACTCCTAGATGGCCAGAGGATGGGGCGTCGTGTAATTGTTGAAGGATGCTTGTCTGCAGTTGTTTTGGGATGACGAGGAGTCAGGGTAGTCCGTCAGGTCTAAAGTTTTGTCTGTAAAGAACTTGATTATGGAGACGATAGAGGCCGCAAGAAGAAAGATTTGTGCCAGCCGTCACGCCGTTAATTATGCCTTGGAGGACTGGATCAAGACGCTGCTCATGTGCGAGATTGAAGAGGTCAGAGATGGGGAGCACCGGAAGTTCGAACTCATCAGAGTTGATATCTGGTGGGTCCACAGGATGGCGGGAGAGGCAGTCGGCATCTTGATGCAGTTTGCCGGATTTGTATACTATGGTACAATCGTATTCCTGCAGGCGGAGTGCCCATCGTCCGAGGCGACCGATTGGATCTTTTAAAGAAGCGAGCCAGCACAATGCGTGATGATCGGTGACGATGCGAAAAGGGCGACCGAAGATATATGGACGAAATTTGGCGATTGACCATACGACGGCTAGGCATTCTCTTTCTGAAATTGTGTAGTTCCGTTCCGCCGGAGAAAGCAGTCTGCTGGCATAGGCAATGACTTTCTGCTGGTTGTGTTGATATTGCGCGAGGACGGCTCCAATGCCATGGCCACTGGCATCTGCACGAATTTCTGTAGGTGCTGAGTCGTCAAAATGGCCGAGGATCGGGCGTGATGTAAGTGCTGTCTTCAAGTAAGCAAAATATATCTGCTGTTCTTTGTTCCAGATAAACGACTGATTTTTCTTGAGTAGCATGGTGAGAGGTTGAGCAATCTGGGCAAACTGTCCAATAAAGCGTCGAAAATAAGAACAGAGGCCCAAAAAGCTTCGAACGTCTTTCGGCGATTGAGGTAGAGGGAAATTGTGAACAGCGTTTATTTTTTCGGGGTCGGGTTGAATTCCGTTTTTATCGACAAGGTGGCCCAAAATTCTAACTTGTCGGTGGCCAAACTGACATTTGGATGAATTGAGCTGTAATCCAGCGTCTCGAAAGATCTGCAGCACTTGCGCCAAGCGTTCAAGGTGAGATGAAAAGGAGTCCGAAAAAATAATAACATCGTCCAGGTAGCACAAGCAGACGGTCCATTTTAAGCCTTTCAACAGACGGTCCATCATCCTTTCAAACGTGGCTGGCGCGTTACACAATCCGAAGGGCATTACTTTAAATTCAAAGAGGCCATCGGGAGTGATGAAAGCCGTTTTCTCCCGATCGACCTCATCTACGTTGATCTGCCAGTAGCCGGCTCGGAGGTCGATGGAGGAGAAGTACTCAGCTCCATGTAAACAGTCGAGGGTGTCGTCTATTCGTGGGAGGGGATAAACGTCCTTTTTAGTTATTTTGTTCAATCGGCGGTAGTCGACGCAAAAGCGCCAAGACCCGTCTTTCTTTTTAATTAGGACAACTGGGGCTGACCAAGGGCTTGAGGACTGTTGAATAATATCTTTAGACAGCATGTTGTCTACTTCTTGCTGAATAATACGACGTTCGCTCGCAGAGACACGGTAAGGACGCTGATGAATGGGAACTTCCTGACCGGTATCGATGCGATGGGTAATGGTAGCAGTTCGGCCAAGAGGACGATGCTCAAGGTCGAAAATGTCGTGAAATCTGGAAAGTAGAGTGTGGAGTTGTTGTTTTTGGTCTGGGTGCAACTTGGCGTCTATCATATTTGTGAATTGTAAAGAGCCAGGGTACTGCAACTCCTGCGATGTAGTAGCTTGAGAGCCATTTTGTGAAATAATTGAAATAACACATTGGTTAGTCGGGAAGCTCGTTGCTATGGTCGTACCCTTAGCTAAGGTGTGGGTAGACGTACCAATATTGGTTATCCAAAGATGGGCTGTGCAGTTTCATATGGTGGTGACTGAGTGGGGTAGGGCGAGTTGTTTCGATAACAAGATGTTCATATTCGGTGCAATTACGTAATCACCACTTTTTGCAGGTAGGTTAGTCGTGACGTCTAGGGAGACAGTGGCAAGTGGTGGAATCCTCAAAGTTTCGGCAGAACATAATTTATACTCCATAGGTTTAGAAAGTTCACATGTGTCACAACCGCCAAGTTCTATTTTTCCTTTTTCACAGTCAATAAGGGCTGCGTGTGAAGAAAGAAAATCCCAGCCTAGGATGATTTGATGGGGGCACGTCGTCAGTACAGTGAAAAGAATAAATGCCGTGTCGCTATTGAATGCAATGCGTGCACCGCACATACCGAGTGACAAGATAATTCGACCGTCTGCGCTCCGTAGAGTTTTTGTGTCAGGCGGGGTCACCACTTTTTTTAATTGTCGTCGGAAATCTTCCCTCATTATGGAAATAGCGGCGCCTGTGTCCACAAGTGCATGCGTCGGTATACCGTCAATATAAATGAGCATTCGGTTACGAGCGGTGCCAAAAGTATTGTGAAGAGGATTTTCGGGCAATCCGCGGAATGCAGCCTCACCTCCTGAGGCTGCATGGCTTAGTTTTCCGAGCGCCTTGAAGTGAAGGGCGGCGACGAAGTGCGAAGGGGAACAGGCGATAGGGATTGGCGGCGGTGTGGAGACGGCGATCGATGATTATGCGACGGGGCATGGAGTGTGTCGTCTTGGAAATTGCGGCGATTGGAAAAAGAAGGAAACTGACCATTGTACGGGCGACGGTTCATAGCTGAAAATGGACGTTGTTGTGCGCTCCAATTATTGCGGCAGTAGCGAGCGACATGGCCTACCCTGCTGCAGTTGAAGCAGATAGGACGGTTGTCAGGAGTGCGCCACTCAGCAGGGTCTCGACGGCGGTGTGGTAGAAACCCCGGTGTAGCAGCTGGTGAACCCAAGCTGCAGCAGTCGGCCGCATGGGCATGTGCCTCCGGTGGGGTGAGGCACCATGGACGCTGAGAAGAGTCATAAAGCCTGTCCAACTCTTTCCTGACGACGCTTTGCACGACCGAGATAGATACAACGTTCGTTACCATGTCGGAAGAAGGGGCAACGGTCTCCGACGGCATCATGGCTTCAAGTTCGCGGCGAACAATTTTTGTTATTTTGGTTGACGTCGTATCAGTATCCTCGCATGATGACGTCAAAGGGGTGTTAGGCAGTCTCTCGAACTTGTGTGCGATTCGACGACTTTTTGCCGCCTCAAACCGACGGCATTCCTTCAGCACATCTTCTACAGTCGTACAGTCCTTGATGATCAGGAGCTGAAAAGCATCATCCGCGATTCCCTTGAGGATATTGGCAATCCGGTCAAGCTGGGGCATTTCAGGATTAGCTTTACGGCAGAGGGAGAGGACGTCTTGGATGTATGTAACATAGGACTCGGTGGATGTTTGCACCCTTGATGCCAGTTTTCTCTTTGCAGTGAGCTTGCGTCCAGTTGGATGACCAAAGAGGTCCTCCAATTTAGATTTGCACATATCGCACGATGTAAGTTCTTCTTCGTGGGTCTGGAACCACGTGAGAGCCGTATCCTTCAAGTAGAATGGTATATTTGCTAGCATGATTGTGTTGTCCCAACGGTTGTGGGCGCTCACTCTCTCGTAGAGATCTAACCATTCTTCTACTTCTTGCTCACCCGTGCCGGTGAAAGGCCCAGGGTCGCGAGGCTTGGCGAGGACCAGAGGTTGCGTCTGTACAGGGGGTGGGGTTGACCCAGAAGCTCCGCCTTCGGGTGGGGTGCCGGACGTACTGGTCATGCTGGGCGGAGGCGGGAGACGTCGGTTTCGCAGGTCCAGGTCGGCAACCACTCTACCCCGCACCTCCACCAAAAGGTGTTAAGGTGAAAATGGGGTTTATTTACAGGTGATTGAGATGGTAGAAAATAGAGGTGACAGTATCCGTTGCGAGCAAAGCAAAAGCCACCGATCCTCTTCTTCTTCTCTCCCAAACCGCTCCGAGACCACCTCTTCTTTATCCTCGTAATAATTTGTTGGAAGTATGAACCAAGGTCATGCAAAAGATTTCTTTTGTTTGCATCTGGACATTCCAAAACTATAAAACGCAGTGTTTCCTACATCGCTCTTGTATCGGCCTTAAAGAAATATTGTCACCAGAACAATGGGCAAAGTTTTGAAAAGCAATTTTCCTGCCTACGTGATTTTGGCTATACGATTGGTGTCCTGGTACGCTCACCTGAAAACATTTGCACCTAACTAACACAAATCAGCTGACACAGATATGGAACAGAGAAGACAAGAACTAAGCAAAAAATTGTAGTACCCTACATTCATGGCATAACCCATACATTGAAAGGAAGTAGCTGCGAGGCAGGGCAATAAGGTTGTGTGCTCTGCTCCAAACTCGGCGTATTGTATGAACAAAGGTATAAAACGCAGGCGAGCTGGTGGATGACATCCATAGCAACCCTGAGACGTAGGAACAATAAAAAAAACGGACAGAGCAATGAAGTCTCTACCACAGCTTGAAATTTATTGAACAACCATCGCCTTATATACATGTCCCAGACCTCTTTTTACAATTCGAACGACCTCCTCGCCCACCACACAGTGTACCCTAACAAGACAAAGTAAATTGCAACTTCAACCAGAAAAAAAATGTGCGACATTTCTTACAAGACTTTGGTTTTGGCTCATGTGCCCCGTGTTACATAGAGGTTGTTTATTACATTCCCCTACCACGTGGCAAATGTCCCATCGGTCAAACTGGTAGGTGAGTAAATGACAGGATAAGAGAGCATGCAGCATCTGTCAAGGAAACTACAGCAGGTCATTGCCGCACCTGTAAATGCAGTGTTGTGTTCAGCAGCATCACCATTCTTGCAAGAAACAAAAGCCTGTATGCACGAGAAATGCGAAAACATATAAAACAATGGCCATCGAAGCAAATAAAGTAGCATGCGTCAGTGTGCCTTCCATTAAACTCGACAAGAAAAGCAATAGTGTTTGGAATTTTTTACGTCCCGTTGAAATGCGGGTCGTTTCAAACTAAATTGTATCTACAGCTCTCAGAATAAAGAACAAAAAGAAACAGATAGCTGAGGCACATGAAGAGGAAGAGGTGTTAAACCATAGTTGGTAGTCCAGCGATATGTTTTTCTCTCAAGTTCAAGCTGGCCCTAGCCATGGTGGCTGCGCGATGAACTGCGCAAGGTGCTGGAGCTGAAGAGACTGCATAGATTATGGACGGCCATGATTGCGGAGCAGCGAGCGAAGTGTGCACTTGACGGCTTTCACGGGGAGGGCTTCAGTGACGGCAAGGAAACAGATGGGTCCTTGGTGGTCGGGACCGCAGTCGTGGTGGTGAGCGGCTCCCCGTCGCCGGCGGCGTCCGTGCTGGGCATCACCGTGGCGAGGGCAGTAGGGGCTCGCCGACGGCGTCCTTTGGGGCGAGACCACCGTCGTGGCGACAGACTCCTTGATGCCGGCGGCGTCCCTCATGGGTGGGACTGCAATCCTGGCGTGTGTGGCGCTGCGCAGGGGCACGGCTGCAGCAGGTCTCGAACCGGGCGACAAGGCTTTGCCTCAAAGCCCTGTCCGAGAGGTCGACTGGAAGGTTGGCAGGAGCCAGCCTCTCGCCATCAGACGCTGACCCCTCCGAGCTCAGCTCCGACTCCAACTCTCGCTTTTCAGGGTCGGAACCTGACTCCGGTTTTGGCTCACTCAATACAAGGCAGGCGTTGTCCAGCACTGCACGTGTCGTTATAATGGTGTTGGTGGCTATTGATGTATGATAATGCAGAGTCCGGTGCCTTTGCAGACACGAGAATCTGTTTTTCAACAGCCCACTGCAGCGCTCCACAACGGACGTGACCGAGGAATGTGCCTTACTAGACCGGCAGCAAGCAATGGAGGTCACGTGGATCCCAAGGACAGGGGTGATGAACCATGACTCCAAGCCGTAGCCGTCGTCGCCCACCGTGGCTCTATGCATCTTACCCATTATTCGGCGTCACGCATCTGCAAGTGTGAGAGAGATACGAACATGAATTTACTTGAATGTTCCACTCATGGTTCACAAAGCAGTCTCAATTCCGGAACCTTCCAAGTTCTTTTGACAAGATAATTAACATGATTGAAACACACCTTCATGGACGCAAGATATGATGACAAGAAACCACTTCTTTCAAACAAACATAATGTGGCGGGCGGAAGGATGCACGTTTTAAAAGTCACGACATACTACCTAGAGCACACTCTCGTGCAGTCGGAGCACAGGGGCGGATTCAGAGGGGGTGGTCCGGATGACCTGACCCCCCTCTTGAATTCTGCATGTGTCAAAATTTAGGGCGTGGAAACGAGTGTGTGTGTGTGGGGGGGGGGGGGGCGACATATGATACGCTGACCAAAAACCTGACCCCCCCCCCCCCCCCCCAGGGGCGGATTTAGAGGGGGGGGGGTCCGGATGTCCTGACCCCCCTCTTGATTTCTGCATGTGCAATATTTAGGGCGTAAAACGAAGGAAAAGGGGAGGGAATTCCTACGCTGACCAACACCTGACCCCCCCCCCCCTCAGGAAATTCCTGCATCCGCCCCTGCCCCCCCCCCCCCCCCCCCTCCCCTCGAAATACCTGCGTCCGCCCCTGGCGGAGCACACAAGCCCGCACCTCTCATTTATAAAATGGTATATCCACACCGTACCGGCGTTACGCTGTATTCTTTTTGACACACATGGAACTGATTTTGAGTACGTAATACGAGCGTACTTACCACCGTCACGTTGAGGGCGTAGAAATGCTTGCGGCACAGTGCACCACCTTCATGGCGGTGGGATCGTTCTTGGACGGGCCGACGATGGCGATCATCGTTTCGTTCACGCAACCGATGACGCCGGATATGCTACCGAGCGGTCTGAGGCCCGTCTCCACGTCGTACCTCTCGCTCGGCGTCTCGGGGAAGCGGAGCCAGCCGCGCCGGACCCCGACACGACGCACGATAGCGACGGACACGACGCGGACAGAGACGACGACTGTCTTCAGTCCCACGCTGCATGCTCGTCGCTCGCCACCAAACTTTGGAGGCACTTCGTGGCGTAGAAACGAAGTGTACAACACTTGAAGCTCCACAGTCGTGAACGTCCACGAGCTCCGTTTCGCAGTCTCTTCACCTCCGGTTCCTAGCGCCGACGTTGTCTCTCGCTGCCGGCGCTGCGTCGCACGCTCGCAATCCTCCGGGAGCTCGAATGCTGCGCGGTGCTGTCGGTAGATCTTCCCGACGAAAACAATAAGTAAATTAGTTGAAAAGTGGCATAATCGCCCGACGACGACGCGGTTTGGAAAATATGACCAACGAAAGACACCTACTAAGGAGCTAGTACCTTTTGAAACGTACTCGGTACAAAGTGAAACGTCAGTTTGTTGTCACGTCTGGTAGCCGACTCCGCCCAGTTTTGCCGACTCCGCCTACATTTTTCTAGGGAAATTACGTCACTTTTGCTTCCAACCAATTAGACGTGATGACGTCACTTCCGTGTACTTTTAAAAGGAACATGTACAATGTCGAACCTAGCCATCCAGGCCGTTTTCATTTTCAGTGTTCGTGCGTATGCGAAGCGACGAACATGCGCGCGCTGGGCTGAGGAGATCGCACGCTGTGCTGAGGGCTTGTTGTAAATATTGGAATGGTGTATACTCCGTTTCAGCTGAGACTGCAGTCAATGCCGCAAGCACGAGAGCACGAAACCTCAGCTTTGAAACGTTCGTCCGCAGAACGAGCGCTCGCGCTAGCAGTAGAAAGTAACATCCAAAAGTCAGGAGCGCGGGCTATAGCTCGCGCTCGTAGCTTTGGCCGTAGTCTTAGCTTACGGGTGAACGGAGTAACGACGGAGAGCTGAGAAGCTTCTTTGTACTAACTTGGGGGCGAAAGATACGATAAAGCAATGCTTCAGGAGAAACGTAACTTGGTTAGGTCAGTTGTGGTTAAGTTGTGAAACTCCCGCAGAGGGGAGTACCCCCTCCCCCCTTCTTCCCCCTCAGTCACTTCAGTCCGCCTCCCGTCGTTTGAAGCGCCATCTAGATTGTCTTTGCAAAACTGCGCATTCCCTAAAGTACGATGAAACGCCATCTAAACACTGTATAAAGCAATGCCTCAGGAAGAATCCATTAAATCCACAATGCAACATGCTATCGATACCCACGCATTGCCCTCTCCCGCCCGCCGCCTAAAGGCCCGTTCACACTCTTGCGACCGAGTACGACTGAGAGAGACGAGATCTCTTAAAACTTCTTAAATTTTTTTAGAACGAGGGAACACACTGGCATTGTGACGCCATCTATGCGGTGACCCTGGAACTGCATTTCACAAGAGCGAAGGTTTTGCGGGATTTCCGAGGTAAAATGTGCGTAATACCCATAGAAAGGCTCGTTTATAACATTGACAAAAGTTTTTCGAGCCAAGAAAAAAAGGATAATGCGCGAGAGAAATAAAAAAATATGCCGGACCGCCGAGTTTACACTGCTACCCAATAGATGGCGCCAGTGTGTCCTCTGGTTTAAGAAGTTTTAAGGAACCCAGGTCGCAAGAGTGTGAAGGCCTTTATTGTAAATCATCCCCAACCCTCATCTTTCTATACACTGCCAAAAATACACAAGGTCGGCACCCCCGGTCGCCCCATTGTTTCTGTCATCTCTTGCCCTACTGCGTATACATATCCGCTTTTGTGGACTTTATCCTGCAGCCTATCGTCCAGACTTCAGACTTTGCCTATGATACATAAAAGACACCACCCTCCTCTAACAACTTCATACATTCACGCCTACTCCGATACCATTCTATTCACCACGGATGTTACCTCCCTTTAAACTGTCATTGCCCACCAGGACGGTCGTCTGGCACGGCAACATTTTCTTGATCGTTTACAAAATCTGGACTCTCCCTCTCACGTCACTGTCCGCCTTGCAGAGCTGGTGCTAGCCTAAACGCCTTGCAGTTCGACGACTCTTTCTTCAATGTGGGGTTTCAATGGGCACAAAGGTGGGCCCTTCTTTCCCTAAGTTCTTTTTGGAGTATGTAGAAACGGCCTTCTTTGATTCCCTTTCCGATCCGAACCCCGATTTCTATACGGCCGCATTTCTACGGACCCCCAGCACCGTCGCCAACTTCATTTAGAGCCTCTCGAAAGCGCACCCGTCTCTAAAATTCACATCATCAGTCTCCCAGTCTGTGACTTTCCTGAACCTCCGCATTTCAGTGGGCGAGGGCCTCTTTGAAACCTCCATCCATTGTGAACCCACCGACTCCCACAGCTATCTGCTCTATGCCACCTGCCACCCTCGATCTCAAAAAGATTCCATTTCATTTTCACAGTTTCGTCGCCTGCGTCGTATATGCAGCAACTTTGTTGACTTTAAAAACAAAGTGATCAAAATTATTTCCTCCTTCGTCGACCGAGGCTACCCTCTCCACTTGCTCGAGAGGGCTAAACGACGGGTCTTCGGCATTACCAGACATGACGCCCTTTTCGCAGACCCCCGTCCTAAAGACAAGGAAAAAAACCTTATAGTTGCGTACCATCCTGCAGTCCCACAACTAGTTCACGAACTCCTCTCTGAAACATCTCACCTGCACGTCTCCCAATTAATTTCCAAGGCCCCTTCCGTCGCTTACCGCCGTTCACCAAACCTCCGCACTCTTCTCGTCAAAAGCAGCCTGAAGGCGAAAACCAACTTAGACCCGGTCGGCGTACTGGCACCACGCCCTGTAATGCTCTCAAATGCCTGACTTCCAAGCACCTTGCCTCCCCACAACAGGTTAAACTCAAAATTCCCGACAACCAGACCCGCAAGTCGGCCCATGCCGTCTACGACATTTCCTGTACGAGCTGCCCTGACATTTCGTCCATCGGAGAGACGGACCGACGGCTGCACAAACGAATCCGTGGACACCACCGTCTTGTCACCCGAAAATTGTCAGGAAACCTCCTTTCAGAGCAATCCACACATGAAGCTAACCATTTCTCGACCCCCGGCCATATGCTGAGCTAAACATGCGCGGTTGTGTTATCAGATCAGGCTTCCCCTCCTCCCACTTGCGAAAGAGAGAGGAAACCGTCTAATCTTCAACCTTAAAACAGAATTCCCCCGTAGCCTCAACACTAAACGTTTTTTCGCGTATACTGAGTTTTTTTCTTCTAGAGATCTTTTCACATAAATGCTTGCGACTAAATATAACAATATATTTTTTCTTCTTGGCGGCGGCTTTTTGTGGTTGTTCAGGAACCGACGGGCGCGCTTGCACAGTCGTATGGTCGGCGCTTGCAGTGCGCGAGAGCATGATCGCTCGAAACTTTCACAGCGCAGCCGCAGATGGTCGCCCCCGCGCAAAGTTGCCGCTTCTCCTATGACGTAGTCGATTTCGAGTAATATCTTTTATGCCCTCGCCTTTCTCTTATCTCAGGGGCTTTCTCGTTTGCTCTCGTGTATTATTTCCTCCCGCCATTATAATTTTTAATTAAGTCAGTTCGCCGTTTCGGCTTTTTTTAACCAGTCTCCTGTTATATAGTAGGGATACTTATATATAGTCCCAAGCATTTTTCATCGGGAGGGTTGTTGGCGTGAGGACGGGGAATAAGAGGGATTACCACATGTTTCGAAATGCCCTTTTCCCTGCTTTTTTTTTGGGGGGGGGGGGGGGGGAAGGGGGGGGGGGGGGGTGAGCGAGTACCTTTTGTGTTCGTACCGGTTCGCGGACAACCTTCCCGCGTAGGCGGTTTCGGTACTGGGCAGGCTTGTGAACTCGAATGCAAATAAACGAGCACTGAAAACGAATAGCAATAACTTGTCCCTACTGCTGCTAACAAAAGCTTTTTTTTTTAAACATTTTAAAGCAATTTCGGTTTTGAAGACAACACGCGTCACCTGACACCCCGAGTGGGGGGCTTCCTCGAACCGATTCCGAACCGCGCGTCCGCCCGTCGTAATCGTTGTGGTCGTGGTTGTGACGGCCGGAGACCCTCTAGGACTATTCTGAGAATCGTGTTCTCGCGGAAGACGTCATAAGGCACGTTCGAGATCCCGTGTCACTTACGCGTCCCGGCTTTGTCTTTCTTTTTTTTTCTCTCTCTTTTTTTCTCGTTATTTACTACAATAGATGACAAGCGAAGAAGATGTTTTCCGTCTTCTATCGGTTTTGCCTTCCCCTCCCTCTCGATTAATGTACCTACCCCCATTTTGTGACGTGTACGACCCTTACTTGTTCCTTGCCGTTTTTCGTGTCTATCACTCGAAGAAGGGCGTCCGCCCGAAACGTTGTGCCTTCCTTCCCGTCCACGTCCTTTTTTAGTGTAGTACAATCATATATCTTTTGCGATTTCGTGTTCCAAGTCTGCCTCCCGTCGTTTGAAGCGCCATCTAGATCGTTGTTGCAAAACTGTGTTTTCCATACAGCACGGTGAAACGCCATCTATACTCTGTTTCATACTTAGCGTGCAACGCAGTCAAAGCTACTGGCGCGAGCGCGTGGCTTCATCTATGGTTTTGTTTGCGCGAGAACGCGTGCAAATGATCAACAAGATCAAGCCTCACGCTTGCGCCAGCAGCTTTGACAGCGTTGCACGCTAAGTATGAAACAGAGTATAGGCGCTGTGCATTAAGACACATGCATTCCATGAATACACTGCAGTTACCATAGCAACTCTCCTCAAACCGGTGGCGCGTCGAACGAAGGGAAACGGGGGGCGGGGGGGGGAGCACTGTTCGTGCAAGCAGCGTCTATGGGCAGCTACGTAACTGATCCAAGAGTGTGGCCGGTGCCATCTTGAGTGTTCGTGCGTATGGCGCGTGCTTTCCTCGATTTCCGAAGCGCCGAACGCGCACGTGCTGGGCTGGGAAGATCGCACGCTGGACTGTGATTTTGTAAACATTGGAAAGGTCTATACTCTGTTTCACCTTATGATGTACCGCAGGAAAGGCTACAAGCACGAGCTCCTTGCTCTGGGGCACATCTCGGCGGCACAAACTCTCGTCACTTAAGAGCAGCTGCCAACGCTATGAGCTCGCGCTTCTAGCCTTCGCTGCGGTACAACATAAGGTGAAACGAAGTATGGTAACGTTGCTCAGGAGCTGAATCTACGTCATCGAAGCTCAATGGAGCTACGCACCAAACATATCAGCGATAAAAACGGGTGTCGCGCGGCGGTTACTATAACAACCACCGTCGCTAACGCTGTGACGTGACCCTATGCCGCGCCGCCACGCCACAGCTTCAGCGACGGACGCTTGGTAACCGTTGCGCGACGCCCGTTTCTATCGCTCATGTGTTTTAATAGGATCTAGCATCCTCACGCGAAGGAATGTTCGTGCTCGCTCGTGCCACGCCCACGCAGCTTCATACCGAAAAACCCTCAACCTGGGAATCTGGAAAAAGGTTGATTTGTCGTGTCCGCCATTTGCAGTTTCAGTTCCTGTCACGTGGGTCCATGGGAAGTGTCCCCATGTTTATCGCATATTTCTGATTAAATTTAGAAGTCGCATCTCCATAGATCGCCCAGTCGATTTTTTTTTCATTAATCTTTTTTTAAGTACAAGGGCATTCAATCGGGATATTACGGATATATTTCTCCTAACATTATAACGTAAGTTATTTACTGCCAAGCTTTACTACTCCGTCAGCGCGAATCTAACTGTCCACCCCCTTCATGGTATGCAAATTTTTGTGTCCCACTTTTTACAGCGAAGCTGTATACCTCTACCAGCCAAGGAAATTTTCGTGTCGTCGTTGTAAGCAAAAAACTCCCGGCGAACAATTGAAGGCAAAACAGCATATCTCCTTTGAAATCAGGCATACAGCATACAGCTCAATATCAGTTTCAATAAAGAAAAACCACAAAACAAGCCTCAAAACCACATGATGCATGATAAGGCGTGTGTGACCAATAGGAACACCCTCCCACGCGTTCCGGTAAAGATTAGGTTTGCAGCTGCTTCGAAAGGGGCTGACGTCATTCGAAGCCCTCGTGTGAAGTGCGAACCACATAATGGATGATAACGGCGTCTGCTGCCGCGGCGACGGCGCTGTTTACAAACAAGCCCGCGTTTGCCCACACCAGGTGTGGGCACTGCGCGTGCGCAGAAACCAGATTCGCGTGAGGGGAAGCTACTGCGCATGCACCGTGGCGACAGCAGCGCCACCGCAGAGGCGTGACGTCAGAGCCACGTGTTGGTGTATACCCCGTTTCACCTTACGTCCGGACACAGCGGATGCTACGAGCTATCTTAGCCAATCCCGTTCTCTGGACGTGTCCCGTGATACGCTTTCCGCGCGTCGCTGTGCCCCCTCTCTAAGGTCACGTGACACTCACACGGGCTCCGATTGGCTCCGATGGCTCGTAACATCCGCGATGAATAGGCCACGCGTAGTTAGGACTCCCGAGGAGCAGCGTGAATGCTAGGAGCGGCAAAGGAAAAAGAAACAGCAATACGACCAGCGGCGGCGTGCTGCGACCGGCGGCGGCAGGCGATACCACAGCTTCATTGACCAACCACCTTCGCAGCGTGGATTGGAGCCCCAACTTTTTTTTGTGTGTGTGGGCAGAAATAATTGTGTATTTATTTATACTCGACATTAGGCAATCACATGTATACAGTGCTTACTCAAGATTCGCATCGTCGTATTCATATTGAGCTGCGTCGTGAGTTGCGATGTGTCTATCTGGCATCGTAACAAAATCTGGCCTCTTCTTGTAGGTGACGTCGTGAGTCTTCATACACGTACGATGCTTCACATATCGTAGACAACCAGCGGTTTCTGCAACAATTTATTTTATAGTAGTTAACTTGTAACTACTAAGTTTAAAGGTATCATTTCAATTAGAAACATATGCTGGGCATCATCAAAAACTATTCAATCTACCTTCGTTATAGTGATATACGCAGCTTTACGGAACACTAAATTTGGACGCACTTTGAAGGGGAGTCCACGCAGAGAAACACAAGTAAAAAAACTAAGCTAGGGACAGAATAAGTATGACCGTCTCTACCCTACGATAGAGCAGCAACTGTGTACAGCCTTTGTCGGTGCCAGAAAACGCCTCCTTGGAGCCGACGCCGTGCAGCAAAGCCCCCATAACAAAGACAAGCTAGCTCAATTTAAGTTGGTTTTCTCTTTGGAAGATAACATGTTAGTCAATGTTTTGCCATCACAAGTTAATTCAAGTCACTGTGAACGGTTAAGGGGAGTTTAAAGAAAATAAAAGGCGGAGTTGTCTAAATATTGACGTGCAATCTTGTTACATTTGGAGAAATCAGCTGTTTCTGCATTAAAAACAAAACTGCAATAATGTCTAAGCATACCTCTTTACATATTCGTAAAATGCATTTAAAAAATGCCCATCTTGATATATTTTGCGCCGTTTTATATAAAGTAGTTTGTTGGTAAATAACTTGTGAAAGTGTCTAAAACGTGTTTACGTGTTTCGTTGCTTTTTTTCTTTTTTTGCATGGGAATATTTTATGTGATATTTACATGTTGTAAATCTTTCATAAAATGAAAATAAAAAGATTACTACTGCTTGCATGTTTCGATGCAACAATTGGCGGCTGTGCAAAGTACCATAGTGAAACCTTGGCTACGCCCTCGCCTTGAGCTTCGAAATTTTACATCTCCGGATGAAACTTAGCTACAGCGTCCCATATAGCTAGCGTCCCATATAACCCCAAGAACATGGCTTTCACATATATATATTCTACATAAATATAAAAAAATTACTTGGATCATCCCTGTATGAACTGACGTGGAAAAACACAGAACTTTCTTATTAGAAATAAGGCTCCGGTCAGAGTAGGTTCCGTTTAGAATGGTTTTTTTTTTTTTTTTCTTTACTTGTTTTGCGGGTTTGCCGCGTAGGGGGCAGAGATAAAGGCGTGGTGCCTGACAAAGCCTCTGCCCCCTAAAGTTCAGCAGCTCAAAGTCGTTACATAATAACAGATTCAAAAAAACATTATACAGTTAAAATAAAAACAAGAAAAATAAGTCAAAGAAACAAGGGAAAATAGACACTATTCATTTGCATAAAAAACACTATAAACGTCAGTAAGTGTTGGTCGTGAAAAACCGAAAACAAAAACAACAAACAGTAACAACAAACAAAAAACTAGAATGCAATATTATATACCACTGACATATCAGCATCAGCAGAAAGTTCACATGAAGGAATACAATGAGAACATATATCTTTGAAATTAGCTATACCTAGTGATTATATATGTTCTTGCTAAATAAAATACACTATCCAAATGAGAATGCGATTTCACTGCCAACCAAGAAACTTCTACATCCCTTTTGAAACCAGGAAACGTGTTGTTAAAGTTAATGTTGAGGTCCGGTCTATTTAGAGTTTTAGTTGTTTGAAAACTTAAGGTTTGTTGACCATAGTTGGTTCTCATGGCCGGCATCCTTCGCTTTGGATTTCTAATCGGATATGCACTTAGGCTGTTCGCTGGTGTGGTGTAAAGTCTATTTTTATGTATCCGTAGTAAAAGTTTGAAGTAATATATTTGATCTGCCTTAAGCATATTATATTTGATGAAGAGTGGTTCTGTCCTTAAATTTCTGGTATCCCCTTTATAATTTTCACACATTCGTAAGATCTTTTTTTTGCAAAAGGATAATTTTATTATAATTCGCCGCTGTCGTCGTTCCCCAGACCAGAATACCATAACTAATTTTGGAGTAAAATAAGGAATAATATAATGTGTGTTTTAATCAGGTCGGTATCAAATTTTGTATTCTATAAATGCACCCTGTTACCCGGGATAAATCAGCCTTTAGTTTGTTTACATGACAATTCCATGATAGATTCTCAGCAAACCAGACGCCCAAAAATTTTTGTTCTGCTACCTGCTCCAATGTTGTGCCCTCGAATATTATGTTAATGAAACTGTAGTATTGCTTATTTGCTGGTTTAAAAATGGTATACTTAGTTTTATTTGTATTTAATTGTAGACGATTTATTTGAAACCATTTTGATAATTTCGAAAGATATTCATTAGCGAACTTCTCGACGCACTCTTTCGTCCCAACAGCAAAGAATATGTTAGTGTCGTCTGCATACATTATTTTTTTCAGGGGATCCTGGTGTTGCCGTAATGTCATTAATGTACTCGAGGAATAATAGAGGGCCCAAAATGGAGCCTTGAGGAACACCATGTCGTATTTTCACTTTATTAGATGAATGGTCATTTATAGATACATATTGATAACGATCTGAAAAATACATTTTTATTAGTCTTAGCGCAACTCCTCGTACACCGTAGATTTCAAGTTGGTTTCAATAGAGTGTTGTACAGTATCAAAAGCTTTTTGTAAGTCCAAAAATACTCCAAGAGTGAATAATTTGTTTTCAACATTTTCAACACTTATCTTTTATATTGATTAGTGCTTGTTCCGCAGACCTATTCTTCTGAAAACCGTATAGGGCCTGCGTTATTATTTGATGCTTCTGAAAAAAAACTCTTTAGCCTGTTATTGATGATGCGCTCAAAGATCTTTGACAATACTGGAAGAACCAAGATCGGCCTATAATTATTAATATTTGACTCTCCTCCTCCCTTATACACAGGGGTTACTTTGGCTATTTTTAATAGACTCCTTTCATAAGTCACGTGCCAATTATTAGAGGGTCGGAAACACTGCACAATGGCGGAGCGACTGCATCGAGGAACGTGCAAGTCATTCCATAGGATAGCGAACGTCGGAGGGCCAACATTTCGAGCCGACGAGCCAATCAAACAAGGTCGAAAGTGCAACGTTACTGCGATCATCACCTTTTTTAGTGGGTGTGTTTTTTTCCAGTGTGCCGTGACGTTGAGCTTTTAGTCCGCCATTGTGCAGGGATTTCACAGCTGCCAACAGAGTACCGTATTTTGCACCAGACTCAAGCATCATATTTATTATATGCGACAAAATGGGACTTATAATGCCCGCGGTCTGCTTTATAGGTAAAGATTTTATTCCATCATCTCCAGCGGCAATATCATTTTTTTTTAAGTTTCTAATTATTCTTTGAACTTCATTTGACGTAGTTGGAATTAGCATGATAGACTGCAGCTGATTCCTCGTGGATACACTTTTATCTGCGCTGACACTTTTCCCCGTGCGCGTGCCTACGTTAATAAAATGCCGATTCATTTCGTCTCCTAGTTTGTTTCCACATACATTTATATTGTCTATTAATATTTCCTTCAAGCTATATCGTGTTGACCTTCTATTGGTTAAATCATTTACGGTGTCCCATATCTTTCTACTATCATTGTGATCATGCAGAAACTTATTTGGATAATAATCGCACTTCGCGCTCTTCAGATCGGAGTTCAGTCAGTTTCTAAACCTTTTGAATTCAGTTAAAAGACAGGGATCCCGACTTATGATGAAAGCATTATACTTGCCGGTTTTTTTTTTTTCTTTTATTCTTTTATACAGGTTGCCAGATACCCACGATTTTCTTATTTTCTTCCTTCTTTTTATCTCCCTCAAGGGAAACGCAGCATCATAATTCTGTCTAAATTTAGTCTCAAAGATTTTATAGGCACGGCCCGTCTCACGTTCTTCGTAGACGTCATCCCAACTTTCTTGTTCTATAAGGCAGCCAAAAGTTTGTAGTGAGTCGTCATTTACTGGGCGGTGCCAAGACGTCTGTTTTTGGTTGTTATGTTCCCCAGTTAAATAAGATGCAAAGCAGAAAATCGGAAGATGGTCACTAAGGTCGTATAATATATAGCGCCAGCTGTAATATGACCACTATCTAGGTTTGTAATGCAGACGTCCAGAGATGTAGCAGTATGTGTAGTCACCCTGGTTGGTAGTGTTATCACATCGTTACAGGCATACTGATGGATGATGTCGCGTAATTCTCTCGCATGACGGTCACCCGAAAGCGTGTCTATGTTCACATCTCCGAGAATAATGAATGACACAGATAACGACCCGAGGATGCATAGTGCGTTTTCAAGAAATTGCATGAATTCAAACACATTGCCAGAGGGTGGTCTGTGCAAGGCAGCAACTACAGTATTAGATGTTCTATTGAATAAGCTTCTCGACATTTTCATCCATTCTTGTTAGGTCATTCATAACTTGAGACTGTAGGTTATTCTTGAGATAAATGGCTATACCACCGCCCCTTTTTTCTTCTCTGCTCAGATGTTCGCATTTATAACCCTGCAGGTACGGCGGCGTGCATGGGCGTACCAACCGGGGGGTCAAGGGGGGCGCTTGCCCCCCCAGTTCTCAGAGTGGGGGGGGGGGGGGGGGGGGGGGGGGGGGGGGCAAGGCATGTGTTTTGCCCCCCAAGAAAAAGCCGCCACTGGGCAGGACAAACACTGGCCGGCAGCGCCCAAGGGATACCAAGTCAAAGAACAAAGAGCGGGTTGGTGAAAGTACAAGGGTCAAAGAAAGAATAAAAACAGTTATGACCGCGTCCCACTAGAGCGACAGACAGAAACAAACGACAGTGACAAGCCTCAAACCAGAGTTTTTCGCGACTTGACAGCCTTTGTAGAATAAAAGAGGCTATGCTCAAACACGAGCATCATGCACTCGAGGGTAGCTTTGGCAGGCTTGCAATCACTCGTGCTTACTTCACAAGCACCGAACGACTAAACGCCTGCCAAAGGTACCATCGCGAGCATGCTTCATGGGTCTGAGGCTTGTCGCTGTCTTTTGTTTATGTCTGTCGTTCTAGTGGGACACGGGCATTAGGGACAAGGACAGACAGCAGAGTTCTTTCAACTAGCAACACACATTTACTGATGTCACCTTCAATACGTACTATCTCCCTCCTAACTTTTGAAACTAATGAGGAAGTTACGAAACAAAATTAATATATTTATATACGCCTGGAAAAAGGACAAAATCCCCAAATACACTACAAGATAAAGACAAAAAAATAAGAAAGAAAAAAGGAAACACCATTGAAAAAATCAGATGAGGGCCCTTCGACTAATTCAGCTCTGGCTTTGGGTAGTTTATCTCAACTCTGGACAACCCAAGAGAAGGAGCAGCGATGTTGAGTTCGTCACCGGCTATCCAGTATGCTTCAATAATCTCTCGGCCTTGCTTGTTCTTGTGTCTTCCAATTATGCTGGTGTCCTGGAACCGGGCTTCACAGTTCTTGCAGAGGCGTTGATAAACAACTATTGGATGGAAAGAGTCGCTTGAAGCACGGGAAACCTCGAGGACGTGCTCTCGTAGGCGGGTGTTCAGGCAACGCCCTGTCTGACCAATGTATGGGTCACCGCATGAAAAAGGGATGGAGTATACCACTCCCTCTTCACAGAGAACGGTCTGATTGGCATGTTTGATGGAACATCCTTTGGGGGCTTCGTTGTTGTTCACTTGTCTGAAAAGTTGTTTTAGGCGCAACTTGCACGAAAAGAATTGAAGTGTTGAAGCGCGCTGCAGTTCCCTTCAGTCTGTGTGCAGAGTTGTGCACATATGGTATGGAGATAACATGTGAAGCCTTACTATGTGGAGCACGGGCCCTTTGGGCGGCTAAAATTATCTGAACAAGAATAGTGCTCAGAAGACCTTGCGGATAACCAGCTTTGAGGAGACGTTCTTGTTGTTTTGCAATGCTTAAGCTTAAAAAGTGAGAACATGATTTGGCGCGAGAAGATGAAAGGAGAGACCGAATGATTCCATGTTTTACCGATTGCAGACTTATGCAGATTTCAAGGAAGGAGGTGTCACAACAGTTACGCCTAATAGAGACGATCCTCCCACAACAGATGAACATCATCTTTGGTCCAGCTTATGGAACCCACCCATCTTTCCGGTTCCTCCAAAAAGCTGCGTCCAATCTTCTCGAATCTTCATGGAAGAAAGTTGTCACCGGTGTGATCAGTTCTCACCATAAGACCCTCCGAACGAAATTTGAGCCTCCGGTTGTTCTATGTGATCATCAACTCAGCCCTGGCACCTTGGATCTCCTCTCCAAGGGTCTCAAGTTTTCTCCGAACATTCCAACTACAAGGGTTGACCAACTAACTTCAGTCCATTCTCTTGCGACTCACATTCCAAAACAAGACCGGCAAGCTTTTCTTGATGCTAGGAGTCCGATCCGCTTGCACCCATCCTCCTCCACCTACGGGCAAAGTTCCATTCCGGGCTACAGTCGAAGAATTGCAAACTTGTCACCTGAAACCACTGGAACCAGATAAAACCAGTGTTTTGTCATCTTAGATGAAGGCTCTTTTGGACAGAAGGTGAGCCAGGTATTAAAAAATAATCTTGATACTCTTAAGACTAGGCCTTCAGGCTCTCTCCGCTCAAAGGCAAAGCAACTTTGTTGCTCCCTTAATCTCCCGGCTCTTAAAGCTGTCATTGGGGCTTCTTCCAAGCAATATCTAACTGTGTTTTTCACGGCAAAAACCCATAAAGAAGGAGTTCTCCTAAGAAGCAACATTTCAGAAAAGGGAGGCTGGCAAAAGCCTATTGCTCTTTTTCTGCAAAAGCATCTGTCATCGATCAGTCTCAACCAACCTTTCCGAGTTTCTAACTCCACAGAACTAGTATCTCATCTACATGACCTCCATTCTACTCCCGAGCCCTATACCATGTTTTCGTTAGACTTTGAGGAATTATATTACCGATTAGATCCCGCATTTTTAATGGATTCTGAATCAAGTGCCATTCACGAACATGGCCCATGCGACTTTCAAAACTCATCTGGGGTATCTGAACGGGGTTTCCTAGACCTTTTGGCCCTATATCTACAATCAAGACTTGTCGAACATGAGAAGGAAATTCTCAAGCAAAAGAAAAGTGTTTGCATAGGCTCCTGCCTCGCTCCGGTCCTCGGCGAAATCTTTCTTCTGTATGTGGACCAGGAGATCAAAGCTCGCCTTGAAGAGTTGACTCTCGTCTTCCATGTTTTTCGTTACGTGGATGATTATTTAGTCATTCACCGGATCTCAGTTTCTTCTGAATCTGAAGTTCAAGCCTTTACTTCTTCATCTTCAGGCCTGAATTCCACAAGGGAAGACAGCTCAGGCAATGGACCTTTTGTAGAAATACGCGTTGCGCATGCGCGGAGTATTTCATGCACCTGGGTTCGAGAGTATCTAGTTCCAAACAATCCGCCATCTTGCGTTTCTCGCCTTTGAGCGGTTTCGTTGTGTCGACCTCGGGGCGGAAGATTACGCACGATGGGGACAAAGGTGAGCTTGGGGGAGCCGTATCTAGGTCACATCGCCTCAATGGGTGAACAGGATGTAGCTGACGTTTTGGGTGTGGAACGGGTGGGAGAGGCCTTGGGCGCGGGTTGTTTTCCAGTCACCTAGTCTCGAACCGATTCGCGTGTCTAGGTGGCAGCACATATTCGCCAAGAGGTCCATTGTCTCCAGTATCTCGATCTTCGTCTCCATCTTCTTCCGACCGGCATTTGTTGGGCCTTCCAACACCGATCTCGGAAACCTATTCTTCCATTTTTCAGTTCCCATCCTAAACTGGTAAAACATGAAATCATTCGGTCTCTCCTTTCATCTTCTCGCGCCAAATCATGTTCCCACTTTTTAAGCTTAAGAATTGCAAAACAACAAGAACGTCTCCTCAAAGTCTCTTCGTCTCCTCCGTAAGGTCTTCTGAGCACTATTCTTGTTCAGATGATTTTAGCCACACAAAGGCCCCGTGCTCCACATAGTAAGGCTTCACATGTTATCTCCATACATAGGTTGCACTGACGTAATTTGGTCCCCCTTTCTGGTGGCCGAACATCCTCGAGCGTAGCCTTTACTGTGCATATTCTACGAGCAGTACACGAGCATCGCGAGCGAGCAGAAGCGAGTGAGCACAGCTTCATTACACTTCGTTTCACTTTATCTGCGAGCGAAGCCAAAGCTAGAAGCGCGAGACCAGCGCTTTTTGCGTTTCTGCCCAGCTCGCGCGCTCGAGCAAAGCCTGAAGGCACGGAGCTTTCGTGCTCGCGCTTCCAGCTCTGCCTTCGCTCGCACAGAAGGAGGTTTTGGCCACCAGAAAGGAGGAAGGATATGACGTCACGTGCAACCCATGTATACCATATGTGCACAACTCTGCACACAGACTCGCTTCAATAGATCATTTGCTATATTACCCAATCATCAAGGCGAATGCAGGGATTGGTGTTTCACGCGCCGCACGCGCACGCCTTCTCCGTATAAAATATTCGAAGTAAATAACCAAAATAAAGCGTTGACGAACGCGCGTGCAAGATGCCATTTGTTTTAGGTATTTGCTTTAGAAAAGTTACTACTGCTGAGGCCAGCACGTGCAGCGCGTGGAACACCAAGTGTTCATCAACGCCTCTGGAAGAACTGTGAAGCCCGGTTCCAGGACACCAGCATAATTGGAAGACACAAGAACAAGTTCGGCCGAGAGATTATTGAAGCATACAGGATAGCCGGTGACAAACACAACATAGCTACTCCTTCTCTTGGGTTGTCCAGAGTTAAAGGGGCTATGCAACAATTTTTTTACTTTGCGCAAATACCGCTTAGAACGGATCCCTGACGTTAATGACCTATGAAACACGCCTTCGTTTTTCACCCGACGCATTAGAAGTCCCAGAAAAAAATTAAAAAACAACGAGCAGCGTTCACGCCCTCAACTCGCAGCCAGAACAAGCGGCCACGTGATCTGGAGCCGATTATATGCCGCCAATGTTGATCATAGCCACGCGCTGGGGTTGGCAAAGCACAGGACACGCGCTGAGTTCCAGACATTGTTATGGCTCGGCTATTGTCGTCGTTGCAGCGATTGGACACGGGCCACTACTCGAATGCTTCTCGAGCTATCAATTATCACGAGCCTAAATCGAGTGCCCACGCAATGCTCGGGTCCAATCTATGAACCGCATTCAAATATCGTCATACGGGTGTACTGCGATCCCCGCGTTACGTCATCGAATTTTGCAAGGGAGGGATTGAATGAAAATGATCGCTTTTGTCCTTGAAATTACACCGCAACAAAGGAGTTTCTTGGCCAGTGGCATTGCATGCGAGTATCCTTGAGTCCCACTAGTGCCAGTAAGCTCGTGTAAAGTGAAAAACATTCCAATTGAATATCGTTGCACAGCTCCTTTAAGATGAAATACCTGAAGCTAGAGCTGAATTAGTCAAAGGGCCCTCTATCTGATTTTGTCAATGGTGTTTCCTTTTTTTTTCTTATTTTCTTTGTCTTTACCTTGTAGTGTATTTGGGGATTTTGTCCTTTTTCCAGGCGTTTATAAATATATTAATGTTTTCCGTGACTTCCTCATTAGTTGCAAAAGTTAGGAGGGAGATAGTACGTATTGAAGGAGACATCAGTAAATGTCTGTTGCTGGTTGAAAGAACTGTGCTGTCTGTCCTTGTCCCTAAGTGTTTTTATTCTTTCTTTGACTCTTGTACTTTCACCAACCCGCTCTTTGTTCTTTTGACTTGGTATGCCTTTGGCATCGCCGGTCAGTGTTTCTCCTGCCAGTGGCGGCTTTTTCTGGGGGGGCAAAACCCATGCCTTGCCCCCCCCCCCCCCACTCTGAGAACTGGGGGGGCAAGCGCCCCCCTTGACCCCCCCCCCCCCCCCCCCGGTTGGTACGCCCATGCTCTTTCATATGGTAGAACGATGCGACCAAAACCCCACCCAATCGTCTAACCCCTTCCAGTCTTCATACGAGCTTTGGGAGAGAGCACTGACCAGCTCCAACCTCGATGACCAGCTCATGCTCGTGTCGAGGGCTGTGGAAGCAGGGAAAGCTCAAGGCGTCTTGGACTAAAGACTCCTCCTCATCGCTTTCTCATAATAAAGATGTTTATTCTCTTTCTCTCTCTCTCAAAGGCTCCGGTAGTGCGGTACGCCGAAAACGGCAACGGTTTGCTAAAGGTCCTTATTGTCCCCGCAGCTCCATCATCAACTTTTGCGAAAGAGAGACTGAAAGAAAAGGTCAACTTTTATCCTTGGAATTCCACCGCGACGAAGACGCTTCTTGGTCAGTGGCATTGCATTCGAGTATTCTTGGGTCCCACAAGTGCCGGCAAGCTGGTGTAAAGTGAGAAACGGTCCTACCCAATACTGTTGCACAGCCCCTTTAAGCTGAGACTGCAGTCAAAACTACAAGCGCGAGCTAGCCCGCGCTTCTTGATTTGTGACGTGCATTTCTAGCGCGAGTGCAGGTTCTGTGGAAGAACGCTTCAAAGCAGCGACCTCGAGTTCTCGTGCTTGTGGCATTGGCTGCAGTCTCAGCTTAAGGGTGAGCGGTGTATTCGCCTCGAGATTCGATCGACACGGCCATAGCCTCCTTTATACTGACAAAGACTGGCAGATCGCCACGAGAAGCGGCCGCCGAAATAAAAAAGGTGGAGCGGCAGACCACGGATGAGAGGAGAGCCACGTAATTGGCGCCCCGCTGCGGCGAGACGCCGAAACACACTTCTCCCGAGTGATGGAACGTCCGCTCGTGCTCCTCGCGTTCCTCGCGTTACCGCTTCCTTTCTCGTCAGGTTTGAAAACCATGTTTTGGGTCCTCTCCGCTGCAAAAGCTGTGCGCTGACGTCCAGGATCCCCGAGAAATGGCTCTTTGATGCTCTGTGCTACTCGATCCTCGAGCTCCAAATCTGCGACCGGGCACTCTACGGCTCCGTCGTCGAACTGCCAGGCTTTGTGAGTATAGAGGAGGCTATGACACTGCTCATGTCGGGAAAAGCAGCACTACGCTTTGTTTTACACTTAAGGCCGGTTCCTACATGCAGCGAAGCGCTAATGTAGCGCTTCTCACGTGTCGTCTGCTACTTATCGTCTGCCATGAGCAACAGGTTTGAGGTTGCGATACAATGCTGGTGAACGCTCCCGTCAGCACGCGCTTAGCGCGAGGTCAGCGCTATGCTCGTAGCGCTCCGCTACATGTGTGAACAGGCCTTTACTTGGAGCAAGACGAATTCTACGCACGCCAGGCCGAAGCCATGCGAGGCGCCAATGCAGCGCTCGCGCGCTGGAATCAACTGCTAAGAGCTCGTGCTCTGTACCCTTGCCCGTGCTTTGTGCCGTTAGTGTGGATGCTTTGTCTCCACCCCATTGTGGACAGATGGAATCACTACGTGCCTGATAGGGAACTATGGATAACCAAATGCACGCTTCCACAGAACAATCTGGGTCTCGTGGCCTGTATGCTGTCTGTGCAGGTGAGTTACACACGACCAGGGAGACATAATATAGGGGAGTAATCTTCACGATAAGTCGGTTAATTAATAAAAATGTGTTAAAATACTTTTTTTTAATATTGAAGATGAAGATATGGTTTCTACTAGAAACTTGCTGGGCGTCATTTAAAACCACTAAAAAAAATTGACCGCATCTCCACGTGGTGAATGATGTTGCTTGGGGCGAAGCTCTGGTGGTGCTTGTCTGCGTAGACGCCGAGCCGCAGCATGCCGAGCCTTTTCATTCATGTCAGTAGGAGAATGTGTGGTTCTTCTTTTTCTTTTTTGAAGCAGACAGATGGGATGGCATCTCAGAACCCCCTACTCTTTTTTTTTCTTCTTTTTCTTTTTTCATAATTTTTTTCACCTTTTTTTTCCAATTTTTTTTTTTGCCTTACACGAGCACGTGAGCATGTGCTCACGTGCTCGTGAGCACGTGATCTCACGAGCAGAAGCACGAGCACCCGACGCCGGGCCTACGGCGGACGGCGGACTGACAGGGCTAGCCCCTAAGGAGCTTCGCCCCTAAAAGTGAAATTCGGCTCGCGCGGGGAGCGCGGCGATGCGCTGAATTTACCACTTGTGCAACGGGCGCAGTGTTGGCGGTGCAAAAAATAAACGACAAGAAACAAAAAAAAAGCGCGAGCGCGTTAGTTGTTTTTTTATTACTTTTACTTCCGCATGTTAAAACGATGAAGTACAACCTTTCAGCAGCAACAAGAGTAATCCAATTAGTGACCTCAGAGTAAGCGATTGGCCAATCGTAGATTGTCAACCTGAGCGACATATTTGTCTCGCGGACGTCGCCAATATCGACCGGACTGTGATTCCCGAGTCCCACTGGAGCGACAAACGGAAACAACCGACACCGACAAGCCTCGTGTACGTGCATCATGCTTGCGAAGGTCCTTTCGGCAAGCTTGCCTGCAATAACCCGTGCTTACTTCACGAGCACCGAGAGACAGCACACCTCCCAAAGGTATGCACATCCGCGTTCATCCACGCTTCACAAGAATGAGGTTTGTCGGCGTCGTGGTTTCTGTTTGTCGCGCTAGTGGGACTCGCGTATAAGCGCTACATCAACACTGCATCGGTCGGTGCTGTTTCCATCACTGATTGTGTTGGTGTGTATGTTTATACAGCCTGAAGTTAGTCTGCCTCAACGGGCGGCTTGTCACTCAGCTGTAGATTAGCCGTTTAGCCGGTGCAGTACAACCGCTAGCCTGAGGCCTTTTACCTGTACCACCATAGCCTCCTCTATACTCACAAATCCTGGCAGTTCGACGACGGAGTCATAGAGTGCCCGGTCGCATAATTAGAGCGCGAGGATCTGGCGGCAAAGGGCATCAGAGAGCCATTTCTCGGGGAACCTGGACGTCAGCGCACAGCTTTTGCAGCGGCGAGGACCCGAAACACACTTGCTCGCTTGAGTGAAGTGTGTTTCGGCGTCTCGCCGCAGCGGGGTGCCAGTCACGTGGCTCTCCTCTCATCCGTTGTCTGCCGCTCCACCTTTAACATTTCGGCGGGCAATTATCGTGGCGATCTGCTAGGCTTTGTCAGTATATTTGAGGCTGTAATACCACGCATAATACACGACCGAACGCCGGTACGATGCTCATCCAGATCGAAACGGGCCGGGGGAGGGGGGGGGGGGGGGGGGGGTGAATGAAACCCAGGATATCTGGGTTCTGCAGCGCGAGCTTTCGCTCCATGTGCTCCGTGCAGGTATGCGCTAGCCGATCGCCACTGCTATGTGTGTATGGAGAGGTCTTTACTTTCGTCGTTTGTATATTTTTATTTAATTTCCTTCTCTCTCTCTATTTTCTTTCTCGGAAAAGGGGAAAGCAAGTTCCGCCGTTTGTATGAGCAACTTCTCCCTCACACATACAACACTTCCCCCCCCCCCCCTCCTCTCCAGCAAAAAAAAAAAAAAATTAACAACAACAAAAACAGCAAGTGGATTGCATAAATGATGTAGGTGACTTCACTTTATATCTGGTATTGCCCCGACCCCGCTCCGAGGAGCACGACTGCCGCCTGCTCCTCGTAGTAAAACGGCAACCTCGCTGCAAGGACGACACGTTTTATTTCCGTATTTTTGTAGGGCCACTCACGTCAGCAGTTGCTTTCAGAGTCGCTTTGGAAGCACGTGCGCTCGTTTGGCGTACGACACCGCTCCTTCAGCAAGCGCATTTTGTTTCGATTAGTGCGCCTACGTTAGAGTGTTTCTAACTGTTCGATCGGGGTGAGATGCGAGAAAGTGACGAAGGCGCTGATCGTCCGCAGGTGTCTCCACCTTTTCGCACGCTTTCCTCCTCGCCACCGACAACACAACGCATGCGCACTTGCGACCCATCCTCCTGGGGGCGTCCGCCATTAAATTGCAAACGCTCGCCGTGGTTCGAGTTGACCAGTCTCTTAAATCCAGGCTCGCTACTCTCGATCGAGGACCGTTAGCGGCCGTCGTATAACGGTGAAATTATAATCGAACGGGATGCAACCTTAGCGACCACGCGTGGCATAATTCAGCCCGAAGGGTAAATCGCATCGAGCGACACGAGGCACGGAAGAGCTTGAACATTTGACATTCAAGGAAAGTTCTTCGGTTCCGGAGGCCCTCCTCATGCAGCGGCGATGTCAAGGTTAGCGAGTAGCTTCCATATATGCTCCAACTCTGACAAAGCTGCACTATAAATCTGATTACGCATACTCTTAAGGCCTGTTCACACATGCAGCGGAGCGCTACAAGCGTAGCGCTGACCTTGCACTAAGCGCGGGCTGATGGGAGCGCTCACCACCTTGGTGTCGCACCGTCAAAACTGTTGCTCGTTGCAGACGATAAGTAGCTGACGACACGTGAACAGCGCTACATCGGCGCTTCGTTACATGTGAGAACCGGCCTTTACGGATACGCAGGGTGTTACTCATCAACACGTGTAACAATTCCGAACTTTGTTTTTGACATTCCTCTCCGAAGCAATGCCATTGATAGAGGTGTCGTGGTTTCAACGACGGTTTCAAGAGAAAACAAAAATCGTCACGCTTTGATTGTGACGCGTCATTTTAGACTGTTGAAGTGCAAGCCCACCATGAATGCCGTTTTGGTTATTTTTTGACGGTTTATAACTTTTTCCTATGTATTCTACAGTCATCAAGGTAATATCAAATTAAAAACCACTCTTCAACTATACTTTAATTTTTCGATATTATGTTTGTTCTTAGTTCTTAGCTTATTATTTAACTTTAATAGACCACAGTTTATGACATTTAAAAAAATTTTTCTTGACTTAAAAGGTCATAATGACCATGATAATTTACGTGAACGGTCTGTTGGATATATCAAATTAATAAAGTAACCAATGAATTGTGCAGAGAATGTACATTTTTAAATAAAAGATAAAGTGTCAAATAGTGCTATAAAAACGCTCTCGTGCTATAGAAGCGGAATCACGTCAACTATCGAAAATAACCAGACATTAGAGTACGAAGAATCTTTTGATATTACATTTTTCATAAACTGCATATCTATACACGTGAAGTTCAGTATTCAATCACGAAACGTTTCCCATTCACTTACGGCAAGTTGCAGTTTTCTAATATCAAATGAAGATGGACACACGTGTTTAAGAGTGGCTCTATTTGCATTTGTCGTCATCTGCCACTTGGAACGCTAAGTGAGAGACAGAAATGACATCAGATTTGTGGGTGTCAGATGCCCGGATGCCCGCAGTGAGCGAGCCAGAGATGAAACAACAACAAGCACGAGGCTACGAATGAACCATAGCTGCTTTTATGCGCGTTTCACTGTGCATCGTATGCCAAAATGAAATTAACATCGTGAAAGGGATTCCGGCGGTTGCAATTCCACCATGTTTGCAAATTGAATTTTGTTTTATTAATTGAAGAAATTATTTTTTAATCACCCTATAGCTTGTCAGAATGGTGCGACTATATTTTGTTTCAAAGCTGTTTCGGTAACTTTTAACCGGAAATAATATATAAAACAAAAGTTTCGGTGGTTCTGAGGCAAGGCGCTGGCCTACGGGTACCCATTTTGGCGGGTTATAATCCTGTCCGAGGTGCCCGCAATCTGACGGAGGCTTATTACTGAGAAGGCGCCTTGCAATCGAGATTTCGGTTGCACGACAAAAGATCTCCAGTTAATCAAAAAATTATCATGGCCATTTTTTTTTTTTTTTTTTGCTGGGCCTTCCGGATGCCTTTTGTTGGCTTGACCCTAAGAATTGAATTTTGACTTCGCTTTATCTTAGATCAGGGTGCAGCCATGGGCGTACCAATCGGGGGGTGGGGGGCAAGGGGGGCGCCTGCCCCCCCCCCCACCCAGTTCTCAGAGGGGGGGGGGGGCAAGGCATGTGTCCCCCCCCCCCCTAGAACAGCCGCCACTGGGCAGGGCAAACACTGGCCTGCGGCGCCCAAGGAATACCAAGGGCACCGCTCCGGCCGGCCCCAGGGGGGGGGGGGGGGGTGTACGCCACTGGGTGCAGCCAACACTACTAAAGTACCTTTATACTCTCTTCTCTCTTATAGTATCTTATCTACGAACTTTAAACACTACGGGCCGATGAAGCCAATCAAGCGGAAAGTAGTTCGTTCTTTTTTTGTTTGTGCGATCATCGGCTAAACTAAATGTAGTGAATATGCCGTGACATTGCATTTTTAGTGTGTGTGTTCCCCGCCTTTTTTCTTTTTTCATATCTTTGATTGCGCTTTTACTTATGATGAAACAGGGAGTAGTTGTTGAACTTCTGGGGAAAATTTGTATATTAAAAAGTAAAACTTTAATGCAAATGAAAAACAAAATACACGAAAATTTGAGCAGGGTCTCTAATCTACAAAGCGGGACCAAAAAAAATTGAATTGTGAGGATATTTATACAGCGTGTAGTTGGTCAGCCATTAAAGTTGCGACGAGTCACTCGCTGTAGATGAGCAATTTAGCCAGTGCAGTACAACCGCTAGCCTGGGGTCTTTAACGTGCACCACGCAGTAGTGATACACGACCGCACGCCGGTACGATGCTCATCCAGATCGAAACGGGGAGGGGTGGGGATTGAACCCAGGATCCCTGGGTTTGAGACCAAGGGCCCGGGACATCGTCGCCTGCTGCGATTGGCCAGTGGTGTGGAGCTAGCCAATCGCAGCAGGCGGCGATGTCCCGGTCCCTCGGTTCCGCTTGGTCCCGCCGTGTAGATTAGGGCCCCAGTTGTAACAATTCTCTTTTTATGCTTCTGATCGTCAAATATACCACAATAGGCCCGTAGCTCTCAAGGTTTGAGCAGCGCGCTTCAGGCTAGCAAAATAAAATATTTGGCTCGCGTTTCGAACATGCGCAGAGACTACAAAAGCAAGCTGCGAGCTTTAAGCGTCCCTGACAAGCACGCGCGCTCGTGCAGTGCGAGCATCGTTCAGGATGACGTGCTTTTGCGAGTAGCTTCGGCTTCGCTATCACGTAAAGTAAAACATACGTGCTCGCGGAAGCTACGAAAAAGAGCAAAGATGAAAGGATTGTTTAATGGGACGCTGCGGCCGCAAACTGCATAATTCGTTTTTTTTTTAAATTTTTTTAGGCGTTTTGTTACCGCGCAGATGCTGATAGATGCTTGTATTCGAACGTGGCACGTGCAAAATCGAACGTTACAGCGCCACACGGATGGTGCAGCCAGCATAACATGGTCGGGCTTTACACATGCGCCAGATTGAGCCGCCATAGCCGCCCTTCTCTTGTCTTATCGAGATGCCGAGCCACTGAAGCGGGCGTTGACGGGTCTCCACAACGGCCTATGCTGGGGGGAAGGACACAGTAACACTGTGTCCTTCCAGTAACAGTAACACAAATGGCAATAACCTGTCTTGCTGTGGAAATGATGAAGTCAAGCGAACGGAATAAGAGGGAACAAAAACTGAAGGTCAGTTATGGCGGCGCCCATGCACAGCTGCTGTAAAGCGTCTATAGACCAACACGCGGCCCAGACGTCACGCAGCTGCGGTGGCGCTGTCGACGGCACTGCGCATGCGCAGGCGCTTCGCTTCACGCGAATTCGGTTTCTGCACACGCGCAGTGCCCACACCTTGTGTGGGCAAACGCGGGTTTGTTTGTAAACAGCGTGTCGGTCTATAAGTTTTCCGGACGCGCTCGCGGCCCCTGGCCAAGAGCAACGGGTCTATAGGCCCGTAGCTCTCAAGTTTTGAGCAGCGCTCCAGGCGAGCAAAATAGAATATTTGGCTCGCGTTTCGAACATGCGTCAATACGCTTCCCCACTGCAGTTTTTTTATACTCCGTTTCATTCTAAGTGCCAGCGCAGCAGAGGCTACAAGAGCGAGCTCCAGCTTTCAATGTCCCTGCCAAGCACGCACCCTCGTGCAGTGCGAGCATCGTTCAGGGGAACATGCTTTAGCAAGTATAGCTTTGGCTTCGCTATCAAGTAAAGTGAAACATACGGGCTCACGGAAAATATGAAAGAGAGCAATAAAATAAATAAAATAAAATAATAAATATAATGAGACGCGGAGGCCGCGAGCTGCGTAATTTTTTATTTTAGTTTTTTTACGTTTTTTTATCGCGCGTCTACAGATGCTGACAGAGGCTTGCATTCGAACGTGGCACGTGCAAAATCGAACGTTACTGCGCCGCCTGGATGGTGCTGCCAGCATAACATGGTCGCGTCTTCCGGACGCGCTCGCGCCCCCTGCCCGAGAGCAACGGGCCTATTGCGCTGCACCTCGTGCAGCGAGAGTGGCAGCAAAAATCGTGGAATATTTTTGGACTTGCTTGTCATAAAGCCACGTCATGTTCAACACGTCAGTTCGCCACCTCAGATGTAATTTTTCTTCTCTGCGAGCCTCGTTACTCATTTTTTTCCGCCGTACTCCATCAATATCAAAATGGAGGGTGCTAAAGCAGCCAAGTGCCCTCGCATCGCCCGGCCAACAGGACCACTCGTGACTCAAGTTCAATGTGCACTTCTAGTACCGTTCGTGGAGGAGCACATCTCTTTGGTGCACGCCGCCACTAACTTGGGGCCCGGTGAGACCTCTAAGATCCACAACAGACTATGGTGCTCTCTGGCGGCCTTACTCAACGGAACAGGCTGCCCGCAAAGTGATGCCAAAGGCTGGAAAAAGTACTCGTGTGAGAGAAAGAAGCACGCTAAAGATCGTGCAAGAGACGTCGAGCTGGACGCCCAACGGACTGGTAGGGACGAGGGCTGTACAACACTAGAGCGCACGACACTAGAGCGCACGACACAAGAGCGCCGACAGCAGAGCGCCTCGACGTTAGAGCGCGCGCCACTAGAGCGCCGCGACGTTAGAGCGCACGACACTAGAGCGCCGCGACGTTAGAGCGCGCGGCTCGAGAGCGCGGCGACGTTAGCGCGCGCGACTCAAGAGCGCTGCGACGTTAGCGCGCGCGACTCTATTGCGCAGCGACATTAGGGAGTTTTAGTAGACCGTGTTTCCACCTCCGCTACGAAGAAACCGCCACTGCGCCTGCATGCCGATGGCTGTCGCTGTAGAGTTCCGGGTAGCGGAGGGGCTTAGCGGAGGGGAGCGCCCGTCACGAGAGCGCACAGCCAGTCCAGCGCGAGTGGCCCGACCGGACCGACCACTTGTTCGGGCATCGCGTGTTTTATGTAAAATTGGCAGGGATTTATGCCGCGGAATTCAGCAATGACACTGCAAAATGAGTCGACGAAATTTTTGCGTGTGACAAACCAAGAAGCGTTACAAAAAGCTGAGAGCAGAAAAAAAAAAAGCATATCTGTAGCGTGCATTTTCGCAGAAAAAAACAATGCAGCTGACCTAGCTTCATTAGTTCTTTGAGTTTGTATATCACAGATTTGCAGGGGAGGTTTTCCTGTATCCGTCAAAAGACTCGAAAGATCTGCATTCGATAAAATTGCGCTGAGCTTTCCTTCGACGAGTGTTTTACTGATACATTTTTAGCGGTGAGCTTTCTTCTTTACGGACATGGAAGTCAGAATACCATTTAAACTTATGCAAGGGACGTCTAAATAGCCACCAAATAGATCGGAGCCCAAATGTCTGTCAAGAATAGACCAAATATAGCAAAAAGTAAACTGTTTATAGTATATCCAAGAGGCGCACCGCAGTACTGCGAAGAAATCTTAGACTCGCTGCTCCCCTCAACTGAAAACTTCGCCGGTATCTATATGCCCCAGCCCACTCCCGTGCCCCCTTTTCTCTCCGATCTCAGTAAACAATTGGTTAGAAATTTCTGAGTCATACCCGTTTTATTTTTATTTTTCATTAAAGGCATATTCAATCAATCAAAAATCACCAATGCTTCAATCCGATGAGTGGTACATCACACATTTTGCGGTGTTCGCTCAACTGGGGTGCGCTCTCGCGTCGCGCGCTCAACTGGTCATGCGCTCTCGTGACGTGCGCTCTAATGTCAAGCGCGCTACTGTCACAGCGCCCTCGTGTCGCGCGCTCTAACGTCGGCGCTCTAGTGTCGCGCGCTCTAAAGGCGCTCTCTCGGGGACCAGAACACCGTGCGTCCTCTCACCGACCTGGAGGCGCGGATCGCGTCACTTCTGGGACTGAACGCCATCCGGGGCAGTGCAGCCCATGCTCTGCCCCTTCTAGACGCAGAGGTAAGCATGCCTCCAACTACGAAAGAAAGACTACAGCGTCAAACTAAACAAATTGCTACGTCAAGCAAGCAGAGTGATTCAGTTCTTAATAACCTCACGCGAGCGTCGACTGGACGGGAAACATATCAATAAGCGAAGTGACGGAATCAAACAGAATATGCAAATGTGCAGAAATTACTGGGCCTCTTTCGGCGTCGTCTGGTAGACCGTGGTGACCTAGCTGATGACGCTGGAAGCAGCTGTGTCATGTGTGCGCAAGCACCTACTCTTGCTGATTTCACCCCTTCTCTGTGATAAGGCGCTGACAAACCAACCGGTCGACGCTCGCGTCATATTCTTAAGACCTTGTAGCACTGTAGAAGCCATACTGGGAGAGTAACGTTCCCTGAGCTGCCAGAAAAATTGTGACACAATTTATTGTCCGCTGTTCCCAAGGCGTTGGACGCCGGGCCTCCCGTAGGCCCCTCCGGAGCTGCTCGGCTAAGTCCCTCCGGCATCAACATGCCGGGGCCCGGCGTCCACCTGTCAGGGCGCACTGGAATAAACCCGCAATGGCCCTCCGGAATCAACCTGCCGGGGCCCTCCAAGATTAACCTGCCGGTTAATCAGTTAACGTGCACATATATAAATTAGTAAGTTAATAAATAATAATACAATAATAAATAAATTAACGCGCACTTAGAAATAGAATGTATACATAAAACGCAACATGAACTTACCGCTATGACGTTAACAGACCCGTTGCTCTGGGGCAGAGCCGTGTATAGAGGGAGTTTGGTCAATGGGAGGCGCGGGCAGAGCCAGGGCGTGCGGCAGACTCGGAAAGAGGGCTTGGCATGCTCTCTTGACCAACCAGAAGCCGAAAAGAATCCCCTAGCGGTGGTAGCGAGAAACAGTTCTGATCAAAGGTATATGTTCGTATATGGTTTTAATAAGCGCGAAAGAGTGAAGTGTAATAACTCTTTGTGGTTGAACGCCCGTAGCTCTCAAACTTGAGAGCTACGGGCGTATGGCATAGTGATGCTTGCGGCACCAATACGACGCCGGCACGACGGTGTTGGTTTCCTTTGGCCGAAGTATTAGCGGCGAGAAGTTTTCGGTGGCGCCCTCGTTCGGTTACCTTTCGTGACGTCATTACCTTGTGAACAATAAGTTCGATGGTGTTCGTAATGGGCATGGTGGAAACCTGAAATCATAGCGCTCTCAAAGCAACACTGCCAACACAATCAAAATCGAAGTTCTTACATTCCTCTTATTTCCGTCGATGAGACGTCCTTTGCTGACGTCATAGTCAGCATTCGGCCAATTGTGGTGGGCCGACCACAGCGACGCTTTTTGAAGGTTCCGTCGACACAGCCCACTATAGGCCCATAGCTCTCAAGCAGAGCCGTGCTCTCAAGTTTTGAGCAGCGTTCCAGGCGAGCAATATAGAATATTTGGCTCGCGTTTCGAAAATGCGTCAATAGGCTTCCCCACTACAGTTCTTTATACTCCGTTCCATTCTAAGTGCCAGCGTAGCAGAGGCTACAGAAGCGAGCTCCGAGCTTTCAGCCTCCCTGCCAAGCACGCGCGCTCGTGCAGTGCGAGCATCGTTCAGGAGTACGTGCGTTTGCGAGTAGCTTCGCCTTCGCTGTCACGTAAAGTGAAATATACGTGCTCGCGGAAGCTACGAAAGAATGCAAAGATGAAAGGAATGTTTAATGGTTCGCTGCGGCCGCGAGCTACATAATTATTTTTTTTTAAGTTTTTTTAGCTGTTTTGTTACCGCGCATCTATTGCTGAGAGATGCTTGCATTCGAACGTGGCACGTGCAAAATCGAACGTTACAGAGCCACCTGGATGGCGCAGCCTGCATAACATGGTCGCGTCTTGGGTAAGTATTCCGGACGCGCTCGACGCTAATTGTTCACCGTGATAGGGAAAGAAAGCCCCAACTGTCCTGGAACGTTTTCGATTTTGATTTATATTGTTATATTTATATTTCGACCATTTTTCTTTCTGTGTTCGCACAAAACAAATTCACCATCTGTAGTCTACAACGTAAAGCCGGGGTCACACCGCTTACACATCCTACAAACGACAGTCTGCAGCAGATTCAAAAGCGAGTCACCGCGAGAACCGTGCTTCGAAGGCCGCAATGAGTTCAAGGAGGAAACTTGGGCACTCGGCATTCGAACCACAGACATTGGGGTGACTCGTGTTTCAGGACTGTTGCTTTGTATGATGTACCAGCAGTGTGACACCGGCTTAACGTTATGCGACCTTATTTAGTTTCACAGCCACCTCGAAGACAACGAGGCAAGGCGCTGGCCTACAGATCCCCAGTTGGTTCTATGGATCCCCAGACGCTCAGTAATTATACTTATTAATTAAACGTTTGATCTCCCCCTTGTGGCAGACACGACCCACTGTGGCAGAAACTGTTAACATTCGTTTACTGTGTGACGGCTAGCTCCTGGTTAGTTCGGTTGGTAGAGCGCTTTGCCAGTCTTTGAGAGGTCCGGGGTCGGTTCCTGGACCTGGCGGATATTTTCAGTGGTGACAGGTCGCCTAGAATGCGAGGAGCGTGCTTCATTTCAGGTAGGTATGAGTAAATTTATTCATGCGCAAATTTGTTCCTGCTTTGGAATTTCCCTAAATTATTTTATGTGCTTGATATCACAAATTATGTGCAGTGTTATCAAGGGTACAGGAACGTTACGTGGTTCGGCCTAGTGTATAATTTCTCGCTCTAGTGAAGCACTTCCAAAGCCGTACATTTACTCCCGTACTTCACAGTAAGGTAAACAAACATCACAAATAACCTAGCATAAAATCAAAATTATTTGATTGAAGTGGTATTTCTCTGATCTAAATTAGCATAATATGATTTCAATCACTTTACCTTAAAATAATTATTTCTTCTTCTGAACTAGCACAGATTCGCATACACACCAACAAGAATAGCTCTTTCCTTTGGTTTTGAAGAGCGTAAGGCGGTGGTATGGTCTCAAAAGAGAAGCAGCAAGCTGGTTTAAGACACAACGATTATACTGGCCAATGCAAGATCTACCTTAGATTTATACCTCAGTCTGTCTCTCTGTGACTGTCTATCTGAACCTCTTTCTTTCTTTCTATCTCTCTATTTCTTTCTATCTTTTTCTCTTTCCTTTTTTCTTTCTGCCAATCGGTTTGCTTTTGTGCGCACGCATATTTCTTGTGTTTGTTTCCTTCCGTCGCATTTAAATTTGCTTGCGTAAGATACCAGAGAACTGAGTGATTTAAGTGAAAGGTAGCAACAAACATTTGTTTTCGATTTGCTCAAAAGAATACCGTATTTTGCTTGTGTTCAGCCTAATCTATGTTTTACTTGTTTGGTTATTATTTTAATTAAATACTAAACAGATGCGCATGAAAAGCATAAGGTCACACAGAATAAATGAAAATATATTTTGGGATTCTATTTTTAGTAAATGAATGATATAAATAATCAAAGTAACACTGTAGTACTTCAAATCACGATTTAAAGGGATACTGAACCATAGAATTTAGTGTCCATAATAAGTGGCGCACGCTCTTTCCACGAGCCAGCAGCCGCCGGTGTGCGCGAGCACTCGCAACGAAAATGACGTCAAAGACCTCCATTCGCGCTTGAGGACAGTGAAATGCATGGGCCTCGGGCCAAAGGAGAATAAAGACAGGCCTTTCGTCTCTACAAGTGAAAGTTACATGCTTGTTAGACCAATTAATCGCTTACCTTTTACACCAGATACCACTGTATAGATGAAAAACTTGTCTTTATTCTCCTTTCGCCCGAAGCCCATGCATTTCACTGCCATCTTAACCGCGAATGGAGATCTTTGACGTCATTTTTGTTGCGTGTGCTCGCGCACACCGGCGGCTGCTGGCTCGTGGAAAGAACGTGCGCCACTTATTATGGACAATAAATTCTATGGTTCAGTATCCCTTTAAATTCTGCTTAAAACCACGATTGAAACCATTTTGATTTCTATTCACTCCCATGCTTTGCACGACCCTGCACAAAAATTTGGACATAAAGTATAACCGCAAGCTAAAAAAAAAGAAAACCAGTGTTGGAATGGGCAGCTTTAAACGCACGCTGATTCGTCGGTTTCTTTAACTGTGATGAACCAACAGCGCAGAATCACTAGAAACCTCGTGCGTCGAGAGTTTCATGCACGGCGTGGCAGTCAATCCAATTAATAGCAGTGAAGAGCAAACACGAGTCAACAAGAGTCATATTCATAGTCTTTTCCATATGTGATTGGTTGATCGCAAGGAACAAACGGCCCTTCAACTCCTTGATTTGCTTGCCACGGTTGCCGCGATGTAGCAGGAGCCCCTGCCAGGACCAGTCGCTCGCGTTTGTATTCTTTACTTCAGCCCCCTTTTTGTAAGAAGGTGAGGCAGATATATTCAAATTCATACACTAACTTCATGGTTATGAAAATATTTCGACGTTTCATGGGCAAATTGTGGGCACTTGGGCACAGCAAAAGCTACAAGAGCGAGTTCCGTGCTTTGAACAAGCCTGCCGAGCGGTGGCCATATCAGTTCGTCGAACGACGTCTCATCGACAGATTGTTTCGTATACTGCGACGTTTCATCGACATTTCGTTTCTTTGAAAGGTTCCCGCGATCGTGTCATCGACAGAACTTGCGACGTTTTGTCGAAAGCGCTTGTTTACGAACATCGCCTCTGTCGCCGGCATCCGGATGGGCCTAGCTTGCCGAATCCTTGGTGATTCCCACGATGACTAGTGCAAGCTCGGGCCTGAGATTATATTACGTTTCACCAAGCGGAGTGCTTGGTTTCCGCACGTAGCGCGTAATGTTTGAAAGCCCAGGTTTAGGGCTCGCGATTTTGTTTTTGCCCTATCGGAGCCGTCTGAGTGAGTTCGCTTTACTCCGGTATCCTTCCAACGAACCAAATGAAGCCAGTAATTCAATCCAATCCACTTATCAAAAAATAAAATAAAGGAGGACACCTAAGACCGCTTACGTGTAGGAATGGGCTTCCGTGATTTAACATACGTTTTGTTCATTTGCAATAAAATATTATTATTATTATTATTATTAATACGAAAACGTTAGAGTCCCGCGCAATCGCCTCACAGTACATCGCATGAAGAATCCAACGTGCACAGATGAAGTCCGAATCTCACCTTTTGCACACGGCGCTCCGGCGGTAACATCACGCTCCCCCACAGCGCAGGCGCGGTGCCCCCGCCGGCTTCACGGCTTCCGTGACAAAGCATCTGAGTCGCTGTGCTTTTCTTTGTGTTTATTTTTGAGGCTCGTCCGCTTTGGCCTTGAGCAGCGGCGCCCCTGCCGGCTTCACGGCTTCCGTGACGAAGCCTCTGCGTTGCTGTGCTCTTCTTTGTGTTTTACTTCTGAGGCGCGTCCACTTTGACCTTGAGCGGCGCGTGTTTGATTACGTATTTTGGTGGCTATCTTTCGGGCACAACGCCGTCGCCTTTTCGCGTAATGGGACATATAAGGCTTTCGCCTTAATACGTTGTCGACGAAACGTCTCCGTTGCATCTGTTCACGAAACAAGTTTCCACGAAACATCCCAGCGTCGTCGAAACCTATGTCCATAAAATCTGTCAATGAGACGTGTGTCCATGAAAAGTTGTCTACGAAACGTGTTTCGACGAAACGATATGGACCCCTACCGAGCACACGCGTTTGTGCAGTGAACGATTATTTCAAGGCAGCATGCTCGCGCGTGTAGTCTCCGGTTCGCTTGCACCTATGGTGAAACAGAGCTTGCCTTCTGCATATGCGCAGTGCCAACCACCTTTCACGTGACCACACGCTTGGTTATCAATATTGATTTGGCTTATAGTTTACACTACGATTCAGCTCGGATTAGAGAAAAAACCTACGCAAATGGCCACGTGTACCACAACAATCCACATAACACACTCGCCACAGCCAAATACTCGTGTATATGTGGTAAGGTACGAATACACCACTGGGCAAATATCTTAATATTCAATAATGGCAACACCTTCTATCGGTTCCAGTTTTAAACACGAATCCTCAACTGCGTGCTCTGAACTATATACTGTTCGAGGCGGGGTTTAAGCCGCACGTCCGGAGGCTTCCTGGCTCGTGACGACGACCATTCCCCGAAGTGAAGAACCCAGGGGTCCAGTGGAGGTGGGAGAATTGGTAACGTAACGAACGGTTTAATTACATGGTAGCGATACAGTCGTCAAATTTAAGAGAACAACTGGAGCCGCCTCACGCCCCGCCTTATATAGGGTCCGTTTTCTCCCTCACTCTCCGCCAGGGCAGCAGGGGCGACCGCCAAGTGCGTTGCAGCAAAGTCCGCCGCGTCGTAGCCAGAAGTGCGTCGTAGCCATGGTTCTCCGCAGTTAGGCCAGGCCTCTCTCCCCTTCCGGAGCGCACGAACCCACACGCACACACACACACGTCCCGTTGACGTCACGGACGCGTTGAGACTCGTTTTGGGCAGGCTTCGACAGGTGGGCGACAGTCTTGAACACGTCGGGAATCGTTTCGGGACTCGTTTCCGCAGCGTTGAAACTCGGAAAAGGTTGCCGAAGGTTCCATTCTTAACAGCCCCTCCGGGGCCAGGGAAACCTCGAATGGCCGGTGGTACAATCGCTGGCCTGAAGAGGTGGGCTTGGAGTAGGCCTTGAGAAGACGCTCCAAGCACCAAACAAACTCCCAAACCTCTCACAACGGAGGCATCAGCGGAAACGTCCCCCACAACACCACGCCACACCACAGTCAAACGCTCGGAATTCGCCAAAAACCCGCCAGACTGGATTACGGATTACCAAAATTTGGTACAATACCGGGTATCGAGACCCCCTGTCGCCAAAAAAACTCATTTTTCCAACGAGGTGACTAAGAACAAAATACAAAAGACAAAAACTCTTCGCAATTTGTGAGGTCCTTTTGGGGTTTCAACGAAGTGCCCCCACTTAGATCCTCATTCCCGTGGATGACGAAGACCTCTGAGATCATCCCTACTATTTTTCGTGATGTCAGAAAAATCTGCTCAACCCATCGGCATTGCCGTTAAATTTGCCTTTTCTTTTTCTTACGCTGAAGTCATAGTGATCGATTTTCACGTGATTTCTAGACGTGAAAATGCGGTCCTTATAGCGCCGATAAAACAATCCGCCTTTTTCATGCCCCGTCACATTGGTCCTAGCAATCTCCTGAGCTGTACCGCGAAACCCTGACACACTAGGGTCGCTCTTCTGCTCGACTGTCAAAGACACTCTGTCTACTCGTAGCAGAGGACCAAAGTTACGCGACGCCGGAGCTACGAGAGATCTTTCACTGATCCCCTCTTCCTCCGCCTTTTCCGCCGGCGCGTTGGGACGGCGTACGCTTCCTAGTGCTACGAGATCAGGTTGTTCTACAACCTGGTCCCTCTCATCCCGGTTTTCTGCCTCCAACTCTGGGAGTGCTTGCTCCCCGTCAGCTGCCTCTGGCTCTGGATCACTCGTCAACAAAGGGGCGACCTGACGCGATTTGGACCTCGTACACGACTGAACTAGCCCTTCTCCCAGTTGTTGACCCCTTTCGCGCAGCAGGAAATCTGACCGGTTAGAAAACAAATAAGGATACTCCAACGGGACTGTTTGCGAGACAGCCGCCTCTGTCGACTCACTAGCTCTCCGAACGGGCCAGTTATCCTTACTGTCGCCATAGGCAGACAGACACTGTGCTTTTCGCACTCGACTACCTTGTCTCGGCTTTCGTACACTTCCTCGCTCTTCAATCATTCTATCAGGTTGGTTTTAAGCCCGTACGCGAATTCCGAGTAGCCCTCGCTGCTCTTTTTGGATGCGTTTCTAAACCTTTGACGGAACGCCTCGGCAGAAAGGCGGTACCGCTTCAAAAGGCTTCACCTTGTCGTAGTCGTCCGCGTCTCCAGCACTAAGGCGCGCGACAACCTCTGCAGCCTCACAGGGCAACAGAGTCAAAAGCCGTTGCGGCCACGTTTCTGGGGCGAAGCTCAACTTCTCACATGTCCTCTCAAAGTTAACTAAGAATAGGCCCACGTCTTCCCCAACTTTAAACGGCTGCATGAGCTTCTTCATTTGATACGACTCGGTCTCACTTGCTCGTACCGGAGCCCCAACTCTACTGTTCTGCGAGTTTAATCGCTGTTGTTCAATTTCGAGCTCTAGCCTTTTCAGCGCTCGCTCCTCTGTCGCTGCAGCCTGCGCTTGTTCCTCTCTCGCTGCAGCCTGCTCCTGCTCTCGTTCCTCTCTTGCTGCAGCTTCACTCTTAGCGTTCTGAAGCAGTTCCCACGCAATTTTAATTTCCTCTGCTTCTGCGCTCTCTGAAATCGCCTTACTGATCTCAGATTTCTTCATCTTTTGCTCCACCTCCACACCCAATTCTTCACATAAACAGAGTAAATCTGTTCTCAGTAACCTCATTAGATCCATGATCGCTGCTCTTTAGCTTTGGCTTTGTTCTAAAACTTGTCGCGAGGTTGTACCAAAAACCTAGCGCACGAGTAAAACACTAAGGATTCCCAGCAGTTCAAAATTAATTACCCATAATCTGAAGCCTGGCGAATCTCAGAGCAAAGTCCAAACGCTCACCCACAGATGTAGCACGATGTCGCATGGTCCGATCCCAACCGCTGCCAACCAGTTGTTCGAGGCGGGGCTTAGGCCGCACGTCCGGAGGCTTCCTGGCCTTTGACGACGTCCATTCCCCGAAGTGAAGAACCCAGGGGTCCAGTGGAGGTGGGAGAATTGGTAACGTAACGAACGGTTTAATTACATGGTAGCGATACAGTCGTCAAATCCAAGAGAACAACTGGAGCCGCCTCACGCCCCGCCTTATATAGGGTCCGTTTTCTCCCTCACTCTCCGCCAGGGCAGCAGGGACGACCGCCAAGTGCATTGCAGCAAAGTCCGCCGCGTCGTAGCCAGAAGTGCGTCGTAGCCATGGTTCTCCGCAGTTAGGCCAGGCCTCTCTCCCCTTCCGGAGCGCACGAACCCACACGCACACACACACACGTCCCGTTGACGTCACGGACGCGTTGAGACTCGTTTTGGGCAGGCTTCGACAGGTGGCCGACAGTCTTGAACACGTCGGGAATCGTTTCGGGACTCGTTTCCGGAGCGTTGAAACTCGGAAAAGGTTGCCGAAGGTTCCATTCTTAACAATACCTAAAAACAACCCAGTGCAAACTCTCGAGAAAAAAAAAACACACACACACACACACACACACACGCAACGTTTCACTTGCCGAGGTTGCTGTGTAGAAGAAGCCGAATATTCTCAACATGGACGGATTCAGACTGGTTCGCCTCTCTTAAATTAATACCCGCTAATGGGAAGTCTCTCTCCGTTGGTGCATGTGATGCTGGGATGGCATGCACGAACTGCGCTACAAGAATGAGGTCTGGAAACTCGTGCTGGCTCAAGTTCCACCACTCCAGAGGATCGAATTCAGTCTCCTGAATATATACTTGTAGGTGAAGAAGTCACTTGCAGGCTTCTTCAACTTTCTTGTGGCTTGCACGTTTGGAGTTTTTTACTTTTTTTTTTTTGCCCAAAAAACGTTTTCCGCTCTTTGCCTGCCAAACAAGAACATGCTTCCCGGGATGACTGATAGTTCTGCGTTCTTTACTTTTTCTAGAGCCAGTATTTTTGGCGAGATAAAACGTTTTCAAGCGATTTTTTTGGTGAGAATCAAATCTTTTTTGACGTAAAGAACAACTTTCTCCCCAATTGGCACCTTTTATCAACGAGAGCAGTTTGCCCCCGCAATAAATTCGATGATGCACCCCTTCATAGTATCACACACGTATTCCCTCTACACTGCCCGGCCGCGCACGTTTATGAGCCGCCTCAGCAAAAATAGATCCGGACCCGCGTATATATCCGCATCCGGTCTGCATCGGCAGCCCCTGATATGCGCATGGGATCCGCAATCCGCCAAATCTGATTTAATTTATTCCACATCTGCCAGTTCACTACGGATATCCGCTAATATCCGCGAATAATCGTCGGATATGCAGGGCTCTGAAGATGAGTCTGTAGTTCAGGCAGTATATTTAACTCTTTGACGTCCAAAGTTAGTGCGCAATTTAAGCATATGGCATGAATGTATCTGACGAGTTTGATGTGCGGACTTGTGCAAAGGTCAGCGAGGTTTAGGAACATTTCGAATTTACCATTTATGGAAGACTCATAAATTAATATTATTTATTGTGAATAGATATTTGATACATCGGTTAGAATACCTGTAAAATGGTAACGATATTGAAATCGAGGGAACGTTAGCTACTGCTCAGAGAGCAACCTTTATTTGTTTATTTTTGTGCAACATTGTGATTTTTTTTAGTTAGTTAAACCAACTGCTTCCCACACTAGATGCACGTAACATAAGCTGGGGCAACAGCATAGACCTCATGCTTTGAACAGACCCTATCGTAAGTCAGTCTATCCGCACTGTCCAGAGCACCACAGTCTCCCCCCCCCTCCCCTCCTCATTACCCCCCCCCCCCCCCCAAGCGGAGTGCCGTACGCTCGGCTTGGCGTCGGATGCCCGGCAGGCGTCACGTCATAAGGGACGGCGTCAGCGGCTGTTAACAGGTCTTAAAAGGACCCATTAATAGGTAATGAATGACTTGCTACTAGCTTCTATAAGCGGTTAGAGCTGTCAGCAAGTGATAAATGACTTGTTAATAGGATGTAAAACTTCCGTTAATTGCTTGGATACGCGATTAGAGCTGTCAACCTCTCGTCGAAAGTGACAACCTATTAACAGATTATGGTCCGATCGTGTATACTTTTCCTGCTACTCAGGGGGAACTTAATCACAACACTGTACAATGAATTGCAAAAAATTAGTGCCATTAGGGGCGCTTATGAGTCATGACAGACTGCTAATATTTAATTTAAAAATTAAAAAAAAAAACATTCTGATTTTTGACAACTTCTTAAAAGTCGTCACCAATTCCACTCAGGGATTTTTTTTTTCGATGCACAGAAGTTAGCATACGTACTCTATATGTTCAATGAAGTAACTGCGTAGTTGACGAACATTTTTGTGTGCGTGACGTATCACCGTCCTGCCACTCCAAACAGCTACACATCCGGCCCGCGGCTCGCCCTCTCGCGGACGAACGAAGGACCAGAGGAGCGGGGACAGCGGTGGAGATGGGGGCAGGGACTGTCGGCTTCGGTGCTGCTCTTACTGCATGGTTCTTGTCGGCGTGTTCGCGCACCATTAACTTTCAACGGGAAAAAAGAGAGTGCGTTTAATTAGGAATATTTGTTTTCCGCTCCGCAACTTTTAAAAATCCACATTCTTATTTTCTTAACGCACGTGAACATCTCAGTCACCAGTGATATGCACCCGCCCTGACCGCTTCGTATTTGTAGCCAAAATCAATTCATTGTAGCACACTGACCCGCGTCAGCGAGCAGGAGCACGGGAAATCCTCGACAATCTATCTCTGTTTCCGGGTAAAACAGCGCGAACAAGACACAGGACAGAGAAGATGCACACAGACGGAGCGCCCCCTCTGTGTGCATCTTCTCTGTCCTGTGTCTTGTTCGCGCTGTTTTACCCGGAAACATGCTTCGAGGGCAGCGCATAGAAATCTACGCTGCCCGGCTTCCTACTGCGAGAGAGCACGTGGTGCGGTGACTCTTTGGTCATCGACGAAAGCCAGCCGCTCCCGCTCCTGACTGCCAGCCACAACCGTGGGCCGACAACGACGGCTCCAGACACGAGACCCGCTGCGGCGCATGGTTGTTCAAAGACATGGTGACTGTTGCGTTCCCCTTTCTTTCATTGCTTTAGCAAAGTTTTCTTTTTTCTTTTAGTATAAGCATACGAACTCTTGATTTCTTTTGTAAATACATGTTTTAAGAAAAACGAAGGACATTGTATATTTTCTATATTTCACCCTAAAGAACCTTGATACACTTGGCTATCAGACGATCTACCCACACCTGCAGCAAGATGGCGGCGCCCAGAGGCCGTGCGTGCAGACGTCTATAAGGCGTTGGAGTTGCGAATATTCGGTGCCAACAATTTTGTGCTACGTTGTCAAGGCTAGCGTAGCTTCCGCAGTGCTCCAACTCTGTCAAGGCTACGCTATAAATCTACGCACGTTTCGTTGTCCAGCCGGTGAAACAGTAAGGTTCAATCCCATGCGGGCTGCAGAACCACACTGGGACAGCGAACAGTCTTGTTTGCATTCAGAAAAGGCTGTTCACGAGTCACAATCGCGAGCAATTCCGCTGTTCTTGCTGAGCAGGAGGCGAGCAACGAGCTGGAGACGCGAATGGTGGCAGGATAATCCTCCCGAGACCAACAACTGTGCCCGAGCAAGATAAATATTTTGACGAAGATGGAGATAACGACAAGGGGCTTGGTGGCAGCATGATGAACAGGCCACTGAGTTTCTTCTTCTTTGCCCTGCAGATCGTCCAGTCGTCAGTACTTGCCGAGTCCAGTGGCATTGCAGCTTCCACGCTGTTCACTTTCCCCGAGATTCACGCTGACCGCAGAATCCTCGTGCCCCGTCACTGACTGTCCACCATGTGCTGATCGCTGTAACCACGTGCCTTCGCCCGATCATCGGATTGAAACCTTGGAAACGACGCTGACGACACCAACTTCCGGCACCGATGCTTCAAGACCACCGCTGCGGCCGTTCGTCTTCACTGGGCTTGGTGGCAGCATGATGAACAGGCCACTGAGTTTCTTTTTCTTTGCCCTGCAGGCAGGGTTTATTTGTGAACCTTATTGCCTTAGGTCCGACTAAAATCACTGGATCCTGGGAAAGTAGCGCCATTGCCTTCCCTACGTGCTAGCCGGACACAAACGGATACTAACATACAGACGACCCAAACCTCACAAGGCGATTGGCTAATCGGTCTACGTTGCCATGGAAATCGCCATCTTGGTCCATTTAAATCTTCAAAGCTTCCAGTGGGTCGTTCTAAACCAGTCGCGCCACGATCACCATGGAGCATCATCGTACTGGAAGGGTTCCTCGCCAATATAAGAGTCTTTGGCACTCTGTATGCAATCAACTTATTAATCATGCCCATCTCCATAGATCTCTTACAATTATATTGTTCTTCTTGCGTATTTCAATACAGTAAACTTCTTTTTCAGTGCCTCCAAGCACCGACACAGCATCTGGTGGTGGTACGAAGGTGTACGCTTGTTTCGCCTGTGTGTGGTTACCAAAATCTCGGTATACAAAAAACGACTCCATAAAGCTACCCGTCACCAGCGAATCTAGATCGGCTCACCAAGAACGGAGGGGTCAAGGAGAAATTGTTCATTTCACGGACCAAGATGGCGACCACACGGGGAGCTTGGCGTTACTTTCACAGGATCCAGTGACTTTAGGTCCGACAACCGATTTTTGTTGCTGCTACCTTGCCCACTGCGTATTGTTACACCTTGTTCTTCCTTGTTTGATTGGTTTAGAGTTTGTTTAACCCTGCTCATTCGTAGCGGCGATGTTGAGATGAACCCCGGCCCCGATGAAGATACTCAGGCTCTTCTTAAACAAATCCTGGAAGGGCAAGCAAAAAGTGCTGCCGACATTACCCAAATAAAATGTAATCAGGCATCTCTGCAGACTAAGCTTGATGGTTTCGAGGCTCGCCTTACTGTTATTGATTCCAATTTAACCAAACTACCGGCTCTTGATAACAAGTTGCGGTGTCTTGAAGATATAATTGTTGCTCTTGAGGTTGCCGTTGCCCAGCTGACAGATAAAGACGAAGACCTGGAAAATCAATCTCGTAGGAACAATCTGATTTTGTATGAGTTAGAGGAAACTGATAATGAATCGCCCACGTTTCTACTTAACTGTGTCACCAATCTTTTGTCTTCCAAGCTTTCGGTTACCTGTGACGGCTTTGAACACTGTCACCGTCTTGGTTTTAATATTGAGGGTAAAATTAGGCCTATTTTCCTACGGGTGGTTGACCACCGTGACAAAATTTTGATTCTTAAAAACGCACGAAAACTGAAGGGTACCCGTTTGTTCATTAACGAGGACTTCTCCCCACGTGTACGTAACATTCGTAGGCAGCTTTGGCATGGTACGGCCGAGTTCAGATGGAACGGTACAAAAGTGTTTCTACGTCATGACTATGCACTTGTAAATAATGTTCGGTGCAAATGGGACGCGTCAAATAATTGCACTGTGAAATCTTCTCCTTTAGTTACTTCTACGCCCGCTGAATGACATTCGCAGAATAAGCTGTTTTCCTTGTTAAATCTTAATGCCAGAAGCCTTTTCCCGAAGTCAACTGAATTTGCTTGCATTGCTTCTTCTTATTGCCCCCATGTCATATGTGTTACTGAAACCTGGTTGCACGACTCTATACTTGACTGTGAATTTACTCCCCCTAATTATGATGTGGTACGTTGTGATAGGTCGTCTGGAAGGGGTGGTGGCGTAGCATTATTTTTTAGGTTTGGTGTCCGCTTCACTGTACTTCCTTCCTTAGCAAATACAGAGTCACTGTGGTGCAAGGTGCATGTCGATAAGTTTGTCATTGTTATTGGAGCTATTTACAGAGCTCCCGGTTCTTCCGCTCAAGTGCTTTTTGATATCCATGATTACATATTGAAACATAACCTTAGAAACTACAAACTCATTTTTACGGGATATTTTAACTTGCCTGACATAGATTGGAGCACGTTAACAGTGGGCAGCCGTGACAAACAGCTGTGTAATGCTCTTCTTGATATCGCTATGTCGTTTGATCTCGATCAAGTGGTACATCAGTATACTAGGGATAATTCAATTCTTGATCTCGTTTTCCTTAGTCATAGCATTACTTTGTCTGGTTTTGAGTGTTCTGTAGTAAGGGGTCTATCAGATCACAGTGCTGTTTTTGTGACGTTTAATATTCGTGTACTGCATGCAAATCCCGAAATGGTCTCCTTTCTGGACTTTTCTAGGGCTGATGACGTGTCCATTCTTGATTTCCTTAGTTTTTATTTTGATCATTTTGTTGCCCTAAGTAAGGACTGTGACGTTGATATATTACTCAGCAAATTCTGCCTGTTAGTCAGTGACTGCATTTCAAAGTTTGTTCCAGTCAAAATTAAAAAAAAGAATCTGACACAGCCTTGGATAACTAGGGAAGTGTTACAATTATCTCGCCGCGTTAAGAGGAATAAGAAACTAAAGCATAGTGTTAACCCAGTGGACGTAGACCGTTTTGAATGTTTGAGGAAAACTCTTGAAGAAAAGATGGCTGCCGCAAAGGAGGTTTATTTTAATGTAACACTGACTCAATTTATGAAGTCAAATTCAGCGAAGTTTTGGAGGTCCATCCTACCCAGAGATGAAACACCCCGTAATTTCATTATTCAGGATAAATGTGTTAATGACCCTTCTGATATTTAGAATAGCTTTAATGATTTTTTTACGTCTGTTTATACTCTGGATAACGGCTGCGAACCTAGTTTTTGTCCCACTATATCATGTCCACCGTTAACAGACATTCAGGTTAATGACTCCGGTTTACTTAATTTGCTCCTGAACCTTGACTGCAAAAGGAGTTCAGGCCCGGACGATATTCCAAATTCTTTTCTGCATCGTTACTCCGTCTGGACATGAGACATTTAACTATAATTTTCCAAAAGTCTCTTTCATCCGGAATTGTTCCTCGACTTTCGAAATCAGCAAGAATAGTTCCCATTTTCAAATCCGGTAATAAGCAGAGTCTTCTAAATTATAGACCAATTTCTCCTACAACCTCTTGCAGCAAACTCCTCGAACACATAGTGCGTAAGCATATCTCCAATTATCTTGAAAATAATTTTTTACTCTTCTGTCCTCACCAACACGGTTTTCGTCGTCTTTATGCAACCACTACGCAGCTTCTGGAATTTACTCATGACGTTGCCTCATCATTATATAGAAAGGACAAGTTGACGCTATTTTTATTGACTATTCGAGGGCGTTTGATAAAGTCTCCCACCCCAAGCTTCTTTTAAAGTTAAAAGTCATTCTTAGAAACTCCCTTCTGCTTGATTGGATTTCAGATTATTTGAATTGCAGGTCGCAGTTTGTTTCATTTGCGAATGCCTTCTCTTTGGATGCTTCGGTTAGCTCAGGAGTACCTCAGGGTACGGTCTTAGGGCCTCTTTTATTTTTTTTATATATAAATGATGTCGTAGAAAACATACCCGTTAAAATTCGCCTTTATGCAGATGACTGCATTCTGTACAATGACATTTCGTCTCCTAAAGATCAACTGTTACTTAACGAATCCTTTATTCGTTTTTTTAATTGGAGCAAGAATTGCCAAATGGATCTTAATTTTGATAAGACTGTGTTTATGAGATTTACGAATAAGAGAACCCCTTTAGTTTTTAGCTATGGCATCAATGATGACATTTTAAATGAAGTTACGGAGTTCAAATATTTAGGTGTTTTCTTCACGTCCAACCTCAAGTGGGACAAGCACGTCAACTTTATGTGTTCTCGCGCCCTTAAAAAAATAGGTTATGTTAAACGTACCCTTAAATGCTCTACAAAACAAGTTAAACTCTGTGCTTATAAGACCCTTGTTAGGCCCATCTTGGAGTATGAATCTGTTGCTTGTGATCCTTATTTTAAAAAAGACATTAATCTCATTGAATCTATCCAGGCCAAGGCTGTAAGGTTTATTTTGAATAGGTATGACCGTAATTTTTCGCCCTCCTCGGCTGTTTCATCTCTGGGGCTGGAGCCTTTGTCTATAAGGCGAACAGTTGATAGAATTAAAATGTTGCACAGAATTGTTAATGATGACTGTGGAATAGAGCCAAGTAAATATATTTCATTCTCTACTAGTTCACACACCAGACGATCTCGTTCATTAAATATTGTTCCTTTTCAGTCTCATACTAACTGCTTTAAATATTAGTTTTGTCCACATAGTATTGAAATTTGGAATAATCTTGACGGGGAAATACGTACTCTTCCCTATGGTGATTTTATTAGCGCGGTTCTGTCTATTCTTTTCAGTAACGCATGACGTCATCGTTTTTATTTCTGTTACGTTGAAGGGCATGTTGTATTCTTTGAATGTTAACTTGTTTCTGTATTTTTCACTCCTGCAATGACCTCACAAAGGTCGCAGTATGTGTAAATAAAGAAATAAATAAAAAGGAGGGTGCGGCGTGCACAGCCATCGTGCGTCAAGTTCGATGGGCGGTACCGGCCTTCATTCGTTCTGTTATATTATATCCTGTAGTCTCTGCAGCCGACCTCGTCATCCTAACAACATTTTCGATAGCCTTGACCTGCTGTGGATATACGAAGGACGTTTATGTTTTGTTTTGTTTTTGGCTAAATGCACATGCGATAAATTTCAAGGTATGCTCGAAGTTCCTCCCGAAGACGCACGAACGCCACTCGTTATTGGGTTGGAGCTTGACGCTGACATTTATAAAAACGTCATCCCTTATGTGAGGCAGACATGTAAAAATTACTCAAAAAAGGTAGTTAAGTTAAGTTACTGAGTATCGACGCCAAACGTAATTGGAGTAGAGTAGAAATTACGCATTTGTAATAGTAATTGAGTAAACTACTAACTACTGTAAAAAGTAGCGAGTTACTTTGAACTTACTTTCGAAGTTACTTTTTTATATTTTTGTGGTAGCAAAATGAACAGCAGCTTTAATCCGTGCAAAATTATGCGAGCCTAAAATAAATGCAGTCACTTTATGGCTTGCATTTTCACCAAAATAGTTTATCCACTCAGAGAAGCAATTGACTTTCAAAGTTCTTGATAGAAGAGTTTTCCCCTTTTCCTCCTAAAGACATCGCCAGCCAAGCTAAAAAGACGTTCCACCGACGCGCTGGATGGAACGGCAGCGTTGAATTTCAGAAACAGGCTGTGCAGGGTCGGGTAAGCATGTGAGGTTTGCCTCGGCTAGAGGGTCTTTTGTAACAAACTCTCCTCCTTTTTTTTTTTTTTTTTTCTTCGGCAAGTTGAGATTGTTAGGACTGGACCCTCTTTATTCCCACGACGTTCGGGGAGTACGCTGGGCGAGTGCACCTGACCGTCAAGGGTTCAAGTCTCGCGCCACGACGATGAGATCATCCGGACGACTGCGCGTCTCGTAGCAATGCTAGTGCTACGCTACTGAAAAAAAAATGTTTTGGTTTAATAGAAGATGAAACGAAGTATACTTCGCCGCTGACGCCGTGTCCAACAGGGGGCATGCTGCCCTCCCTAGTGTGACTCGCAATCCTCGCCGGCGACTACGGTATCCTGACGAGCCTGACACGCCTGACAAGCAAATCGTTTTAAACAAAGAGGAGGTATCCCTGGCGTGGAAGGTCGGAAGGACGCGAAGGATTACGTAAAAAAGCATCGTCGATCGTACAATTGTAGCTGGAAGCGGGAACGTGCTCCCATGAACGGCTTATCAGTGTCTGCGTTTGTCCGTGGGAGAGTCCGGTTTGAAAAGGTGTACGCGCTGACGACGAGGCGACCATGGGAACAGGCGCCCAGCTGCGAGGTCGTTTCAGTGGTGCCTCCCCAGGAACCCCCAAACCGCTTCAGTCAGAACTCACTAAAGGCAGACAACATTAAAACAAACCAACAACCCTCGGAGTGTCCCCTTCTTTCACGGTTGCAGCTGGAGGCGCGGCGTCTGCGTGCATTACGGGATTAGGTTAATACCCGACCAAGGCTTGCTAAGCATCACCTCCTGCTCCTGCGTTCGTGCGCGCCGGTGTTATGTTTTAGGTGCTCGTCACCACCTTGGCCCAAAGACGCCTGTGATGCAGTTTTTACGGCTGCCGAGTAATAGTGCGTGGGAACGGAATGTGAGGGGGCCCCTTCTTCGGGAATGCCACTTCGTCTGCCGGCGTCTTATTTATTTCTGCGCTCAAACTTTCGTTATGAGCAAAATTAGCACTAGATTTCGAAAGTAGTGAAGTTACCTGAAAAAAGTAGTTAAATTAAACTACTAATTACCCAAATAAGGTTGTAATTGAAAGTTACCAAGTTACTCGGAAAAGTAGTTAAACTACAGTAGTTTGAGTAGAGTAGTTGAACTACTTCCAAGTCTGATGTGAGGTATCTAAATTAACTGCCTATTATTAGGATGTTTTAGTAGTTTCTTGCATTCCGATAACGTTACCTGATACTTCGCCGGCTCCTTTACGCATGCTTCATATCGTTTTCGGTTATTGTTATCGGGTCACACAGAAAAAGAAAAAAAAAAACCGACTTGGCTTTTAAAGCTGCCACTTGTGCGGAATGCTATTGCAGACACGCCGCTCTTGCTGATGGCATATCTTTCGAAACATGCATAATCCGAATGGCTCAAGCCAGCAAGTCAAATGTCCACTTTCTATGACGCTGCCCTTTTGCCTTTTTTTTTTTACTTCTTTCTGCGTCTGTTGTATTGCTTCTCGCAATTTTGTTTTATTCATTTTGTGCGCTACAACAGTGTCCATTTAAAACAGCTATACCAAAGACGTCACTTTTCTCCTGGTTAAGGAAAAGACGCAATGAAAGAGGCCGATCCCGCTGAACTTAAAACACAAAAACGTGGAGCGAGATGAAGACGTCTCCACGAACAACTCCAACGAGACGAATACCCGCTCCCCTCGACGTCGTACAACCGATGGAAGAGGGTGTGTCTGCGAAGGCTCCACACCGGAACGGCCATGACCCCAGCCAGAAGAAACAAGTTTAAGAGGAAAGACAACGAAGAAGACCCACAAGCCGGATTATGCGAAGAATGGCTTGTGCCCGCGGATACACAACATATGACCTGGGATTGTCCCGGTAGTGGAGAAGAAAGAAAGAACGCTTTGGAGTCGCGCTCCCAACATATGAGACCAAGCTTCCTGAAAGAATGGATCCTCCCTGTCGGCTGCCCCGAACACCGGGAGACAATATTAGATTCCCTGATCGACTACATAAAGTCGGGAGGGCTTGTACGTTGTATATAACTCCCTTCACCTTTCTTCCCTTCCTCCTGTCACCAATGTCTAGTTTCAAGAACGACGAGCATCCCCCACCCCCAGTTCCCCAAATAAAACATTTTCGTAACTCAACTCCCGGTTAAGGGGGATTCACCCGCTCGTCACTCAATGGGCAAATTTCGCTACACAAACCTGAGTTCCAGGAATGCAGAGAGTATCGATCCTTTTTTTTTAGGTTTATTATGAAGATGTAATCAAGGTCGCACGACCCTTGAATTTTCCGCTAAGAGCACTGGAGATTTTAATAAAATCCAGAAATATGAGTGTTAACGGTTTTAAGCGTATTTTGAGGATATTTTGAAATTAAATTTACTTAGGCAATAAAAGTGACAAAACGAATGGTAGTACGTGCTAGAGGTGCCTCCTATCTTAATTTTAAGACCAAGACGGGACACCTAAATGTCTTGGTATTTGCGTATTTGTGTAAATAAATTTGACAGGGCAGTTTTCGCTACATTTATTTTCAATAGGTTCAACGAGATGGCGACACCAGCACCAAATGCCCCAAGTCAGAGCAGAGGAAGAAGATGATGGTTCGCTGAGGAAGACGTGTCCTCGCAATGCTTCATCCGAATAACATTTCGGGTTCCGTGCCTCAACGGAGGACATGGAGACCACCCAGGTTCACCTCACCACCATAGTCGCCCCGTGATGACCCCGGCTCTGCCCAGAAAGCAGCCCGAAATCACCACCCTAACCTTCACTGGCCCGCCGGGCTTTTAGGTGGGCAACATCAAGTTTGGAGGCAGTTCTCCCCCCTCCACAGAAAAACTAAATAAAACCTCGCAGCTCGTGCGTAACGCCCTCGCGGATCTACCTCAAGATCTGAAAATCCAAGCCCTCCAATCCGCTATTGGAGAACGATTTTATATTCAAGTCCGTCTAAAATAGACGCCACCAAAGCGTCTGGCCGAACAATCGTTAGACAAAAAACGCAAGACTCAGAAGACAGTGACCACCCTCTCTGGCGGGCACGACAAAACGACAGGAAATGTGCCACTCGTCCAGGCAACAGTGCTAGAAACCTCTATGGAGGCATACCCCACAGCTAGGTCCCCACCAGATGACACCCAGCCGGTTCAACTCGACCCAGACACAAACAGCGAAGACTGGCACATGGTTACGTACAATAAGAAAAGAAGGCCAAAGGAACCTTTCGTTCCCACTGTCTCCCTCAACACCGGTGGCAACCCGCCGGCGAGAGCAAAGCAACCCAATCGCTGGGAGTTTGAGTACAAAATACGTGTTACGCACTCCCAAACATCCATCAAACCAATCTTACGTTTGCTCCAAATGCAGCTCACTCCAATCTCAAAGGACTTTACGCTGCACCTGATCGAGAAGAGCAACATAATCTCGCTTCGTACGAACTGCAAGAGCGTGGCAGAGGCCGTGGAGCAAGTTACCCATTTTTCCCTCATCTCCCAGCAAGTCCCCACCCAAGTCTTCCGGACGTACGGCACCACATACACGAAGGGGGTCATTTCCGACATCTTCCCACTGTAAGAAGACCCTAAAGACGAAACATTAAACACGGACCTTGAAAGCGTCAAAATACGCCTAGTCTCTGCACGACGATTAGGGATATCCAACACGGCCGACCTCACATTCGACGGCCTGAAGCTCCCGCGCTCCGTATTATATGGACGACGCTTCATGAGAGTTTACCCACACAAGCCAAAGGCGGTTACGTGCGGCAAATGTCACCGCCTCGGACACAAGCAGGACATATGTCCTTACCCAGCCGTTTGCCCGCGTTGCGGCACAACCCACCCTACTTCAACCACGCCTGGCCAAGGCCCTAATTGTCCGTCTGAGGTACCCTATTGCCAGGGGTGCAAAAAGACGGGCCACCTGGGCACAGACCGTCTATGCCCTACCTGGCGAGAAACTAACAAAAACAAATGCGCGAAGAGGTACAAAGGTATAAGGAACAGCACAAACAACATCAACAAGAACTGTAACAGGATAAACGACCACCACCTACATCTCGTTTCGAATACCCGCAGCTCCCTTCTTCGCAGAGCCTGGAAACAACCATTGCAGCACACAACATGTGGGCAACCCAGCCTCATTAAATCCTAAATTGCCCTGGGATTCAAGAGTCACCGACATGCAAGAAATCCGCAATATGTTCAGGTCTCTGAAAGACGAAATTGAAAGAGTTTCGACAGCCCTGAACGCTCGTATGGACGCGGCCCTCCTTGCCGAGCAAGAGTTTAACAACCGGTTACAACAGCAGCAACAGTAGCAGCAGCACCAAAGCTTTTTCAACTAAATCTGGTCCGTCATTAACCTCCAACAGTCCGTCGCCAAATGATCAGGATCCTTCAATGGAATTGCCGCGGACTCGGTCAACGAGCGGCGGAGCTCCGCACCCGATTCTTCGAACGTCCTGATCAACGCCCTGACGTACTTCTAATCCAAGAAGCCAATTCTGTTGCCATTACAATTTGAGGCTTTACCTCCTATGCGTGCCCCTCTATCCCAAAATATCAAAGTGGCCCTCGTTCTACCCTCTGCGTGAAACCAGGCTACGCGCTAGTGTACGTTCGTTCCGACTGGCCGCAACATCAAGTTGATCTCGCCCAACACTGCAACGACAGTCAAGAAAAAGTCGCGGTTCGTGCAACGACCATTAAGAACAATAACGTGATCTTCGTCTCGGCATATCTTCGTCCTGGTGCAGAGCGGACAATCGATCACGATTGGATCTCTTACATTCATCAAATCGACCCCCAAGAACAGAAGTTGTATGGAGACGATTTCAACCTGCATCATCCAGCCTGAGAATATACACGACAAACGAAAGAGGGTGAGCAGCTAACGGAAAAGATGACGATGTGTCATCTCCATCTCATGAACATGGCCGGGACTAAGACCCGCATGGCAGCCTGAGTAGGCCAGGGGGACACTTCTCCTGACCTTACGTGGACCTTCAACGTCTTCTACCAACATCACGTCTGGACAGGCACGTAGCCAGCGGGGGGAAGGGGGGGGGGGGGGCTCATGGGCTCCGCCCTTCCCCCCCCAAAAGAATTTTCCATTTTGCTGGGGCCTCCTCTCCCCCCTCCCCCTCATACAGCATTTTGTCATGGGGGGGCCCCCCCCCCCCCCCCCCCCGAAACAATATCCTGGCTACGTGCCTGCGTCTGGAAATGTCTGCCCGATACCCGGGGCAATGACCACTTTCCAATCGAAATACAATTTTCCCCCACCCGAAAGTCCTGCCACACACTCGGTGCCAAACGCAAGGTTTACATCACTCACTGGGATCGATTTCGCCAAGAGTTGGTCAACAGACCAAACTCTGAAGAAAACGACTTTACATCCTCAATCCAGAACGCACTAAAACTGCCACCATTTCCGTCAACACGGACGAGGACGCTCCCACACCCGATCTTCACCTGACTTGCCTCTGGGCAAAACGCCTTCAACTACTTCAACGTTATCGCGGAGGCCGAAAAACCCCTGCGGCTCGACAAGCCATCACCCGGGCCACCGTCGTGGCCAAGGAATACGCGAAACACCTTGAAAAGACCAGATGGCTCGAATACAGTTCGTCGCTATCCGAGAGAACGTCAATTAAGCAGCTTTGGGCCACAAGTCGAGCTCTCATGGGCAAAGAGAAGAGCAAGACGGCATCCCAAACTCTCGCCCTCCAGCTGGGCCTGACGGGACCTGAACTTGCGAGTCTAACCGGAGACGCGTTCTTCCCACAGCCAGCCACTCAGCCCATATTAAAAGACCCCATCTACTCCCCCGAAATCGTTGTGCCCAACCACGGTATGAACCGGCAGTTTTCCCTTGGGGAATTAAATTGGGCAATCCACAAAAGCAAGACGCGATCCGCACCCGGGCCAGACAACGTCACCCCTGCCATGCTTCGGAAGCTCCCTGACGAGACCCGCTCGCAGCTCCTTGACTGGATTAACGAAATCTGGGTATCTGGAGAGCTCCCCCAAGCATGAAAGCACTCGATCGTCGTGCCCATCCCCAAGGGGAACAAGGCCCGCAACACCATTAAAAACTTCCGCCCAACCTCGCTCACTTCCTGCGTGTGCAAGACCATGGAGCGAATGGTTCTCGCCAGACTAGATTGGTACCTCGTGTCGTGTTTTCGATCAGGAATTGAGGAGCTCGAAGGTTAAAGGGATACTGAACCAAGGAATTTAGTGTCCATAATAAGTGGTGCACGTTCTTTACACGAGCCAGCAGCCGCCGGTGTGCGCGAGCACACGCAACAAAAATGACGTCAGAGACCTCCATTCGTGGTTAAGATGACAGTGAAATGTATGGGCTTCGGGCCAAAGCAGAATAAAGACAAGTTTTTCATCTACACAGTGGTGTCTGGTGTAAACGGTAAGCGATTAATTGGTCTAACAAGCACGTAGCTTTCACTTGTAGAGATGAAAAGCCTGTGTTTATTCTCCTTTGGCCCGAAGCCGATGCATTTCACTGTCCTCTTAAGCGCGAATGGAGGCCTTTGACGTCATTTTCGTTGCGTGTGCTCGCGCACAACGGCGGCTGCTGGCTCGTGGAAAGAACGTGCGCCACTTATTATGGACACTAAATTCTTTGGTTCAGTATCCCTTTAAAACAAGCTTTTACTCAGCAGCGCCGCAGATTGTTCCGCCTGGTTCGATCGCCCGCGCGTGAGTGTCCCCCGCGTGCCTCGTGTATCCCGTGCCTGTCCGATGGCCCCATTGTTTGCTTGGCGCCATCATGTGAAAATAACGATACACGACACCTCCCATTCTTGAGAAACGAGTCGCTTGCTTACAAGTTTAGGCGCTGCGGTGGTCTCACTGCTCGGCCACTGCGTGTGGTTCGGCAGGCTTCTCCTGAACTGCCTGCTTTGGCATTGCTGGCATTATTTCCCTGAGTTGTTGTCTGTAGGTGTGCTCTTGTGCGACGCAAACTTCCACCAGCTGTCTGCACTATGTAAGATCTCGGAGTATGCGCAGGTCCCACAACGGTTCCTTGTTGTTGGGCCCCTTGTCTGATGTAAACTGCTGCCCCTGGCTGCAAGGGTGATCTCTCTCTCACTCGGTGCCGAACATTGTAGTTCTCTGCTTCTTGTTCTCGGAGTGCTTTGTTCCGTTGTCGGTACCTGGATCCGTATCTCCATTTTGGTTCGAGTCTGTCAGGTATAGTCGGAACATTCGTTTTTAATTTTCGGCCCATGCGAAGTTCCGCAGGTGAGTAACCCTCGAGACCCGGCGTTGCTCTGTGTGCCAGAAGACTTTCGGCAACGTTGTCGGATTTCCTGAGGATGTTCTTGGCTGTTTGAACAGCTCTCTCCGCCTCGACAGTGCTTTGTGCGTAATGTGGGCTAGATGTCACTTGCTCTACTCCCCAATCACTCAGAAATCGTTTAAATTCAAGGGAACTGTACTGTGGACCGTTGTCCGACCGAATCAGATCCGGGACGCCGTAACGAGCGAACAGGTGATCGAGAAGATGGGTGACATGCTTCGTTTGTGTCAGATGAAGTTGTTCGAGTTGAAAGAACTTGGAGTAATAGTCAACAGCTATGATGTAATACCTTCCCTCAAGGTGGAACAAATGAGTGCCAACTACTTGCCATGGACGTTCCGGGAGAGGAGTCTGCAACAACTCTTCGGTTGGTACTTGACGGTGTCTCTCACAGCTAGGGCATCTGCTCACAAATACCTCAATATCCTGGCTAATTGCGGGCCACCATGCAGACTCTTTCGCCCTTGATCGACATCTGACGATCCCCTGGTGTCCTGTGTGAAAGCGTTTCAACACTTCCTGGCGTAGTGTGGGGGGAAAATGACTCTCGTACCTCTGAGCAGGAGCCCCTTTACTACTGATAGTTCGTCGGCCACGCTGGCATATTTACGTTCTTCTGGCGTTAATGTCTCTGCTTTTGGCCATTTTGTTGCACAGTAGTGCATGACGAGTGAAGTCGTTGCGTCTTTTTGCAACTGGGCTCTATTCTTGTTTAGAATCTCTGACGAGGCTGGCAGCTGCTGGATTGTCAAAAGTTCATACTCTTCGATGACTGAAACAAGGTTCTCACCAGAACACTGTAGTGGTTTTCGTGACAGCACGTCAGCAGTGCGCATGTTCTTACCGGGTATGTGCGAGATTGTGAAATCGTACTCAAGTACTCTCATGCGAAACCGCTGGAGTCTAGGTGTCATTTCGTCAATCCGCTTCGTCGAGAACAAAGACACCAATGGCTTATGATCGGTCTCGATGTGGAAACGTAATCCGAGCACGTACATTCTGAAATGTTCGCATGCCCATGTTGCAGCGAGTGCTTCTTTTTAAACCTGAGCATACTTTTGCTCTGTAGGCGACAGCGCTCTTGAAGCGTATGCAACTGGCTGGCGTTTCCCTTCATCGTCTGTTTGGAGGAGCACGGCACCTAAGCCATACGACGACGCATCCGCTGCTATTGTCAGAGGCTTTCGAGGATCGTAGTAACAGAGAACGGGAGTTGTCGTCAAGTCTCGCTTGATCTTCTCAAACGCTCTCCGTTGAGGTCCGTGCCAACACCAACTTGTCTCGTTCACAAGCAGTTCTCTAAGTGGTTTTGTCTTTTCGGCCACTCTTGGAAGAAACTTTGCCAACTGATTGACTATACCCAGGAAGGATCTGAGCTCAGTCGTGTTCTCTGGGGGTGGCATCTCCCTGATGGCCCCCGTCTTCTCAGGGTTGGCGGTAATGCCATCACTGTTCAAGATGTGTCCAAGAAACTTGACACTTGTCTTCCGAAATTCGCACTTGCGTGGATTGAGAGTCATTCCAGCGTCCTTGACACGCTGAAACACGGCAACGAGCTTAGCGTCGTGATCCGCTTTATCCTTCCCAAACACGACTATGTCATCTTGGTGGCAAGCCTGTCCAGGCAGTCCCTCCAGGATACGAAGCATTTCTCTCTGGAAGAACTCTGGCGCTGTTGTGATGCCAAAGGGTAGCCGCAGGAATTAAAATCTCCCAAACGGCGTGATGGATGTGGTCAGATCTTGGGATTCCTCAGCAAGTGGTGTCTGCCAGTAGGCGGCGTTGGCATCCAGCTTACTGTAGAGTTCCTGTATAGGCTCCCTACGGGAGCCAGAGTTGCGCGTTCATGCATGGCATGTGGATTCAGCTCCTCACGTGACTGAATTCGGCGAATAGCAGCGCCGCGCGTTCCAGGCGCGCGGCGCGCTCAAAAGCCGGGGAACGTACGCCGGGGCGCGTGCAACGTCTACTTTGCTGCACGACACTTGATACGGCTCCTCACGTGATCGGATCTCGGCGAATAGCGGCGAGGGCGGCACGCGGCACGTGGAATCAAACGCGCAACTCTGGCTCCCGTAGGGAGCCTATACAGGAACTCTAGCTTACTGAACAGTTTGGCGTCTCCTACCTTTGCCAAGTTTTCTTCAACTGTAGGCATGATGACTCTTTCCCGGATTACCTGTTGTGTATAATCCACGCAGATTCTGATCTCGTCGTCTTTTTTCTTGGCGATGGCCATAGGTGCACACCAAGGCGTTGCATGTTCAACTTGCTTGATGACTCCTAGCTTCTTCATTTTCTGCAGTTCATGTTCCACTTTAGGTAGGAGAGGAACAGGTACTCGTCGAGGGGCAGCTACTGCATAAGGTGTAGCGTTTGGCTGAAGCGTCACTTTGTAGACTGTCTTCATGACCCCGAGTCCTGTGAATAATGTGCTAAACTCTGGTCTCGTCTCTGGAGACTTGTCTTTGTTTTCTGGGTTTTGTGCTTGCGTCTCCACTGCCTCCAAGTGTCCCAGTACACCAAGAGCACGTATGGCTGGCCGTCCCGGCAAGGCTGTTTGGAGGTTTTCCACAACAAAAACCCGCTGGCGAGCAGACTTGTTCTGCCATGAAATGGTTGCGTCGAACATCCCTCTTGTCTTGATAGGAGTTCTGCCAGGTCCAAAAAGTCTCTTGTCTGATTTTCTGGACTGCTCCATGTGGTAGCTGTGATATAGCGAAACAGGAATGACGCTCACATCCGCTCCTGTGTCGACTTTGAAATGAACGGGGCATCCATCCACGGTTGCTGTGATGAACCACGGCTCTTGATTGTATGCCTTGCGGATTTTCCCGAGAAAGACTTCTTCTGTGTTTGCCGTTTCCTTCTTTGAGGTGTATTGGTGACGTACAGACAAACAAACAGTAGCATAATGTCCGGTCTTTCTACAATTATTGCACCGTTTCCCCGACGCTGGACACTGCCTCTTAGAGTGCAGTTGTGGGCTGCCGCACCACTTGCATACGTCGTGCCCTGCCGGTTGTCCAACTGGTGGCTTGCCCGTTTTCCGCAGCGTTTTTCCATGGCTCTGACGTCCCTTTTAGCGTCGAAGCTCGTCGACCGTGGCGCTCTGCTCTGTTTTGTCACGCAGCTCTTTCTGCTGTTGCTTGACAATCTCGGAATTCCGTGCTTTCTTTGTGGCGGACTGGAGTGTAAGCTTGGAATCTAGCTGCAACTTTTCGCTGAGTGCCAGGTCCAAAAACCCCACAACTAGGCGGTCGCGAATGAGCTCTTCTTTAAGCGGGCCATATTCGCACGTGTCTGCGAGTTTGTGATGTTCTGTTATAAACATTTCGACTGACTCATTCGCTTCTTGCTTTCGACGATTGAACTTCGCCCTTTCATATATTATATTCGTGCAGGGGATGAAGTGTTGCTCGAACTTGCCCTTGACAAAGGCGTAGTCCGTGAGCTCGGCACCTGTCAACTGAGGTGATGCCAAAATATCCTCGGCTCCTTTTCCCATCGCGTACAGAAAGGTATTCACCTGTGTTTCCGCGTCGCGGAGGTGAAGGCCTGACACTAAGCGGTAGCGCTCCCAACGTGATATTCAACGTTTGCAGTCGGTTGGGTCGCGAAAGTTCATCTTCTCGGGAAGCTCAATGGACCTTTTGTAGAAATACGCGGTGCGCATGCGCGGAGTATTTCATGCGCCTGGGTTCGAGAGTATCTAGTTCCAAACAATCCGCCATCTTGCATTTCTCGCCTTCGAGCGGTTTTGTTGTGTCGACCTCGGGGCGGAAGATTACGCACGATGGGGACAAAGGTGAGCTTGGGGGAGCCGTATCTATAGGTCACATCGCCTCAATGGGTGAACAGGATGTAGCTGACGTTTTGGGCGTGGAACGGGTGGGAGAGGCCTTGGGCGCGCGTTGTTTACCAGTCACCTAGTCTCGAACCGATTCGCGTGTCTAGGTGGCAGCACATATTCGCCAAGAGGTCCATTGCGAATGGATTGAAGAAATTAGCGACATTTTGCTGCTGCGTCGCAGTAGTCCTTTGTGCGGCTTCGGTACCAGCTTCGTTCTCGTTTGGCATGTTGAAACTTGGCTCACCGATCACCGGCTGACTGCTTGCTGCTGTCGAAATCCCGTCGTTCCCGAAGAGACTGGTCCCTCAGATCGCTGCTCAAACCGCCGCTGCCACCATGTCGTGTTTCCGATCAGGAATTGAGGAGCTCGAAGGTTAAAACAAGCTTTTACTCAGCAGCACCGCAGATCGTTCCGCCTGGTTCGATCGCCCGCGCGTGAGTGTCCCCCGCGTGCCTCGTGTATCCCGTGCCTGTCCGATGGCCCCATTGTTCGCTTGGCGCCATCTGTGAAGATAACGATACACGACACCTCGAAAACAGTAACGCATTTCACCCTGCACAGACCGGCTTTCGGACCGGCCTAGGTACGCACGAACGTCTGGCTCTCATTTCCCACCATATCATCCGCACCAAAGGTCATCGGCAGAATCACGCCTGCATTTTCGTCGCCGTAGATGTCAGTCGAGCTTTCGACTCCGTCCCGCACTCCTCCATCATAACAGCTGCGGTCAGTCTTGGCATCTCTGGCCACGCACTCAATTTTATTCGTAGCTTCTTGGTCAACCGCACGTTCTCAGTAGCCACTGGCCGAGAAGCAGAACAAACCGAACCCAGAGCGAATCGGCTCGGAGTGCCTCAAGGCTCCGTTCTAACCCCGACACTTTTTTAATATCGTGATGGCCGCCCTGCCGCACGCCTTAGCCGAGATTTCCGATATGGGCTTCACCCTATATGCCGACGACCTGACGACCTGGGGGGCTATGTTGCGCTTTTTGGACTCCCAGGAGACTAGGGAGAGGGAAGTGACGTCAACAACGCAGCAAATGCAGATTGGATGTTGACTTTGTTTTCTTCTGTCAACATCCAATCTGCGTTTCTCTAGTCGTTGACGTCACTTCCCTCTTCCAAGTCTCCTGGGAGTCCAAAAAGCGCAACATAGCACCCCGGGGCTTCTCACATTTGCAGTTTAGAAAAACTGAAAAAGGTACTACAACACGCACTGGACGTCGTCGAGGCACATCTTTTCCGGGCGGGACTTCGTGCCTCCCCCGAGAAGACCACTTACGTTTGTGTCGCGTCCAAAAAGTATCGCGATGCTCAAGTAGCGGAGCGGCTTTCTCGTCTTGGCCGGACGACGCATTAGCCCCTCCATTTCTGTGCGAGTGCTCGGCATAGAAATCCGAGAGGACGCTCCTGTCGATTCCTGGCTTGAAAAAACAATAGAAACCTGTAACAAGGCACTCAACGTCATCCGCCGAATTTGCAGCTCTGGAGGGGGTGCTTCCAATATTATCGCCAAACGACTGTACAAAGCACTCGTGGTATCGCGAGTTTGCTATGGAGCACGGCATTTTTGGCTCTCTAGGGTACATAGACCAAATTAGAAACTCTCAACAACCGTGCTCGGCGCGTAATCACCGGACTTCCACACTTCATTCCCCTCAGCACTCTGAGAGCAACATCTGGAATAAACGACCTTCGGGATGTCGTCGAGACTAGAATGAGTGCTCACGAAAAGCGACTACAACTTACCCCCTCAGGCCGAGGCATTTATTTATCCCTTTTGGACAAGACGACCACCAAACTTCCGCACTATCCAGCCACACTCCCTCCATGGGAAGATCTGGCTGACATAACCACCACCCGCCCACTGCCCCGAAAGGGCGATGCTCAACAGCTCGCCCGTCGAGGTCGCGCACACATAAAAACAGTCAGCAGCTGGGACCCCGCCTTTTTCGCTGCCGTATACACTGACGTCGCCTGTCTCGTAGGTCCACAACCAAGGAAGACAATTGCGGCGTTCTTCCCTATGAGCAAGGCTGCATACCACGACGTCATCCCTCCCTCCTCCTCGACCAAACAAGGAGAACTCCACGTCATTTGCCTGGCTTTAGCATCAGCCCAGGAAGCAATGTCCACTTCCACATCCGCCCTCCTTGCGAACCTCGGCATCTTTTCAGATTCAAAGGAAGCACTCAAACAATGCAAGGCTAGAGCCAGCCCTTGCAAGCTAGTGCGACGACAATGACCACCGCATCGACTTTGAAAATACCCGAATCCTGGATGTAGAAACCAACTGGCGCCAACGGCTCTTTATTGAGTCATGGCGCATACAGACCACACCAGGAAATATTAATCGATCCTCCGGCACCTTGCCCTCAGCATACGTCAGTGGACTACGACACTTACCCCCCATTCACACTGGAAGCGGATCCGCGTTCGCGAAGCGGTTGCGAACGCGGTTGTATAAAGATCTAGTACAATTTCACGCGCATTTGATGTCATCAAATGCGCGTGCAATTGTACTGAATCCTTATACAACCGCGTTCGCAACCGCTTTGCGAACGCGGATCCGCTTCCAGTGTGAATGAGCCCTTAAACTGGCCCCATAGAGGAAAACGAAGATGCTGATCCTCGTTTGTAAATAACCAACTTTGAAGAAAACGAAGGTACCGCACCTGGTTTGAAAACTAACCACCGTAAAAAAACGAAGATACTGCCCTAAATTCACCGCAGAAGAAAAGAAAGAAGCTGCTTCTCTTTTAAATAGCCCCCCTGAAGAAGGTGCCGAGCCGGCACCGAAACGTTGGGACCCTACGTTTTTTAGGGATTGGTTGGCGTTTCCCCTTTATTTATAAGATTGGATGTTGATTTTGTTTTCTTCTGTCAACATCCAATCTGCGTTTGCTCTAGTCGTTGACGTCACTTCCTTCTTCCAAGTCTCCTGGGAGTCCAAAAAGCGCAACAAGGGAGAGGGAAGTCACGTCAACAACGCTCTTTGAATGCTGATTGGTGGAGTCGCTGATGACGAATTTCTGCAGAAGAAAACAAAAAAAAAAAGTGAGCGGAAATCGGTAAGCCGAAAGCTGTGTGGTGTTGGTAAGATACGTTCATTCACACCTACGTCGGGGGGATCGGTGGCCTCATTCCAATTTCGAACGTCGTCGAAAGCGCACGCGGAATCATGAGCTCCGTTGGAGCTGAGCAAGCGTCCCTGCTTGGACGTGGTGATAGGGCTTTGGATCTCCGTGGGCGAACGACTCTTCGAAATGCACGGCATTTCTGCACGCTGACAACGGAGTGCGGCCGTACCGCGTTGAAGATTTCAGGGAACCTTTGCGGCAACTTGGCCTCCTGAGCGACGTGACCGGTATGGGGGTGTTCCAGATGGGGCACGTTTGGATTGTCCGCCTCAAGTCGACTGCTGCAAAGGAGAAACTGTTGATGTCTGGCAAGTTTAAGGTGAAAGGAGGTTTGTGTGTGCCGATGGACCCTGATCGACGAGAGGTCCGACTCAAGCTTCACTGGGTGCCTTTCGACGTGCCCAACGACGCCCTGAAAATGGCACTAGAGGAGTTTGGCTTGGTGAGAGAGATAACCCGAGACAAATGGCACATCGACGGGTTTGACGGCGTCGAGTCGTCGACCTGGGTGACACGGCTGTCACTGAAGGAAGGCATGACGCTGAAAAGCCTGCCTCACCAGCTTCGGTTCACCGGAGGCCCTGTACTTGTGGTTGTTCCAGGACGTGCAGCACTGTGCCTGTGCTGCAAACGGTCTGGACACATTCGCCGTGATTGTAGGGCGCCTCGCTGTAGTGAGTCCCGTGGATATGGTCACGAACGCCAAGACTGCGTTCGATCCTACGCTCGTGGCGCAGGAGAACGCCAGGCCGAGGAAGACACGAACAAGCTTGTGATGGACGAACAAGAGGCGGAACAGGCAACGGCGCCCCAACGCAAGCGTCTGTAGCGTCAGCGACTTCGAAGGCAACATTAACCGCTAGCAAGGAATGCGAAGGGAAACCTGACGGAGAAAAGGAGCCTTTTGTGGCCACAGCGCCAGCCGAGACGCGGACCGCGAAGCTCCAGGACACCACGGAGGATTTCGAACACTCAGCCGGTTCGGATGCAGCTACAGTAGAGGCAGCAGCGGAGAAAACTGCTACGTGCAAGGAAAAGGAAGTAGTGCCGGAGAACAGCCCCAGCGAGGAAATGTCCCTGGAGGTGATCACTTCGAAGCGGCGACTAGAGGACCTGGGTGCAAGCAGTGCTGCCGCCAGCGAGCAGGCACTGCGACGCCTGGAATATCAGTGGAAGCAACCGGGAAAAAAGGACGCTTTACGACACGCAGCCGCTCGCCTTCGAGGGCTCGTGAAGACCGGCTGTCACAGTAAGCTGGTTCCCCGCTACCTCCCTGATTGGCAAGTGTCTGATAGTTGGCGCAAGGTCATAAGCTCCTAATTTTTTTGAGGCCATGAAACAGCTCGAGGTCGCACTGCGTATAGCTACCCTGAACGTAAGAGGACTGTCTGCAAGGTGAAGGCAGTGCCAGCTCAGAAGGTTGTTCTTGGAAAACGACCTCGACGTGATAGCGGTCCAGGAAACCAAGATTGAGAGCGAGGAGCAGACCGAGCAGATAGTGCGCCAATTTGAGTCGCAATACGATGTATGCGTAAGCCATGTGGTAGGGAGGTGGGGAGGTGTATGCATCTTTTTAAAAACATTATTTAGGTATCATTGTTGAGAATGTTGCTTCGCGTGAAGATGGGAGAGTCGTGTATTGTGATATTTGCTTTTCAGATCAAACGTTTCGTATAATCTGTATCTACGCATCGACCATAGAGACGGAACGATGCCAATTTTTTGAAAGTATAGCGGAATATTTAAAGTGCGAACGACTGCTTGTGGTGGCGGGGTATTTTGACAGTACATGTGCTCCAGAAGACAGGACCCCTCATGGTCGCCGGAGGGATAGCAGTGGCAATGTCTGGAATGAACTGGTAAATGAGCATTACTTGGAGGACGTGGCACATTGCGGAAAGGGCACGAAGGGCGTGCAGCTCACACATTTCCAAGGAAGCAGCCACGCACGGCTAGACTGAGCATACGTGTCAGGTGAGCTAGTTCCACTGTGTGAACACTATAGTGTCGAGAAGGTGTGCTTTAGCGACCTACTGCCTCGTGACTTTCGGGTTAGGATCAAAACGAAAAGACCGACACCGATTTGATTGGCACAACTGGAAAATGAACTACAAGCTCCTTGACGACGAGGTGTTTAAAGACAAGATACATACAACGATTGAAAATTTAGGGAACATCTGCGGGAGCGAGATGACCGGAGAATGGGAAGAATTTAAACGAGCAGTTAAAATGGGCGCCATAGAAAGATCAACCACTCTTAAGTACGAGAAAGAAAAAGAGGAAAAGCAGCTGCGCTCAACTTTAAAGGAGCTTGTTCTAGAATAGTGTAAATCCCCAGGGTTATTTATAGATGACATCAATAAAATAAAAAGCAAGCTACAGCTCATAGATAGTGAGCACTACAGAGGTGCGATAATAAGTGCCCGGGCAGAAAAGTTTCTCGCGGGTGAAGCACCAACAAAACGAGCGTTAGCCACAGAAAAGAGATACGCACGCGCCAACGAAATAACTGGAATTGATTATCAGGGTACCACGACGCGTGACTCTAGCATAATTGAGCGAGCATTTCTTGAATTCTACGAAAGCTTACTGAGTCACAAAGCCCCCAAAAAAGAAGGTTTCACAGAAACTTTTTTGGCCCTTCTGCCAAAGATAGGTAGTGAAACAAAAGAATGGTTAGAACAGCCGATAGGTGTGTTCGAAGTAGAAAGAGCCATTGGTGATTTGCAAAGCGGAAAATCACCGGGCCCTGATGGTTTGGGTGCTGCCTATTATAAAAAGTATAAAAAAAATTAGCTTGTATTTTGCTACAAGTGTATCGCGAGTGTTATAAAAATCAAGTTTTTCCGCCTTCCTTTTTCTTTAGCCACACAGTCCTTATCCTCAAAAGTGAAGACACTATTAAAGGAGCGGTGCAACGATATTCAATTGGAATGTTTTTCACTTTACACCAGCTTACTGGCAGTAGTGGGGCTCAATGATACTCGCACGCAACGCCACTAGCCAAGAAACTCCTTTGTTGCGGTGTAATTTCAAGCCCAAAAGCGATCATTTTCATTCAATCTCTCCTTTGAAAAATTTGATGACGTAACGTGGGGATCGCAGTACACCCATATGACGATATTCGAATGCGGTTCATAGATTGGACCCGAGCATTGCGTGGGCACTCGATTTGGGCTCGTGATAATTACTGACTCGAGAAGCATTCGGGTAGTGGCCCGTGTCCAATCGCTGCAACGACGACAATAGCCGAGCCATAACAATGTCTGGAACTCAGCGCGTGCCCTGTGCTTTGCCAACCCCAGCACGTGGCTATGATCAACATTGGCGGCATATGATCGGCTCCAGATCGCGTGGCCGCTTGTCCTGGCTGCGAGTTGAGGGGGTGAACGCTGCTCATTTTAGGGGGCTAGCCATGTCCGTCCGCCGTCTGCCGTCCGCCTTAGGCCCGGCGTCGGGTGCTCGTGCTTTTGCTCGTGAGATCACGTGCTCACGAGCACGTGAGCACATGCTCACGTGCTCGTGTAAGAAAAAACAAATTGGAAAAAAATGGAAAAAATTATAAAAAAAGAAAAAGAAGAAAAAAAAGAGTAAGGGGTTCTGAGATGCCATCCCATCTATCTGCTTAAAAAAAGAAAAAGAAGAAAACCACACATTCTCCTACTGACATGAATGAAAAGGCTCAAATAAAAAGAAGAAAAAAAAAGAGTAGGGGGTTCTGAGATGCCATCCCATCTGTCTGCTTAAAAAAAGAAAAAGAAGAAAACCACACATTCTCCTACTGACATGAATGAAAAGGCTCGGCATGCTGCGGCTCGGCGTCTACGCAGACAAGCACCACCAGAGCTTCGCCCCAAGCAACATCATTTACCACGTGGAGATGCGGTCAATTTATTCTTTAATTTTTTTCTGGGACTTCTACTGCGTGGGGTGAATAACGAACGCGTGTTTTATAGCTCATTAACGTCAGGGATCCGTTCTAAGCAGTGTTTGCGCAAAGTACAAAAATTGTTGCATCGCTCCTTTAAACTTCGTAATGTAGCAAATTACCGGCCCGATTACACTAGCTAATACGGACTATTAGATTCTAATGAAAATCCTTGCGAGAAGAATGCAATCGGTGATTGGAGATGTGGTGGAAGAACAACAAACGTGCGGTATCAAGGGACGTACGATTATGAGTAACATTCATGTTACGCGTAGTGTGTTGGAACTATGTGATGCTGATTTCCGGAAAGTTGCTATGTTGCGAGTCAATCTTGAAAAAGCTTTTGATCGAGTGTCCCATGATGTTCTTTTTTGCATTCTAAACCATGTTGGCGTCGGTAAAATTATTTTTGATGGAGTAAAGATGGCCTATAGTAACTGCATGACTAGTCTCGTAATTAACAAACAAGTAACTAAACGTATTTCTGTGTTATCCTCTGTTCGGCAAGGGTGCCCACTTTCCCCTTTGTTGTTCGCCATATTTCTTGAGCCCTACTGCCTAAGTGTCATAAAGAGTGGGAACATACGTGTTTTTCTTTAAATGCGTGTGATGTTAAAATATTTGCGTACGCAGATGATGTTGCGATATTTTGTAGCGATAGAGAGAGCGTCTCAGCGGCTGTTCAACTCACGAGATCATACTGCGCCCAAACAGCCTGTGCTGTGAACTGGGCGAAATGCTTGGGGATCTGGCACGGCCACTGGGACGTGACTCCTGCGTGTGTTTGAATCTATTCAGTGGTCTACAGAGCCCGGTGTATACTTGGGAGTGCCTTTGAACAATTACCGTGAAAGCAACGAGCTCTGGCGTAACAAAACAGAGATGAGTCTTAAAGCCGCGAAGTGGGGTGGCAAGGAATTTTCTATCTTCGCACGGGCAACGGTGCGTAATTTATTTTTTGTTGCAAAGATTTGGTACCTGTTACAGGTTCTGCACTGCTCTCGTGTGCATTAGCAACGCATGCACCGTGTGATGACCGTGTACATATGGAAGTCTACCTGGGAAAGAACTAGACGAGATAACCTTTTTCGCCGCGTGAAGTCGGGTGGACTTAGTTGGTCGCATTTGTTCATACGACAGATGGTTTCGCGGTTTTTCTTTTTGCGAGACCAGGCTGACCCGTTTCTGAGAACTGTCATCCAAGTACGGTTGTTCAGAGAGCTACCCGAGTTCATTGTTTCGACGTGTAACACCCGTGAAGGCAAAGTAACGGGTTGTTTGTGCATACCAATTTCTCAGTGTGCGATTTTCAAGAGAGTACTTAAACTCTTTCACACGAAAGCGTCTGAAGCGAGATCTTGTTGAATGCCTGTTTCCCGTCCCATTGTATCGCTCTTTGTTCTCCGACAGTACTGACCGTGATGTGCTTTCCCGCGTGAAACGAATGCTAGTTCCCGGATCTGTGAAAACCTTTTATTTTAAACTACATACCAACACGCTGCCAGTAAAGACATGGTTAGCAAAAAAGGGCATGTTTGTACCATGGGGCGAGGATTGTTTTTTGTGCGAGAAACCGGAGACCGTGGAGCACGTGTTCCTGGACTGCTGGGATGCTATCCTGTTCTGGGACGTGCTCCAACGCACTCTCGAAAAAGACCTACCGCTCACGGCTCGTGGAATACGTTTTTTGTCTGTGGAGGGGACGCCTTTCCCGTACGACCTCGTATTTTTACTGGGCCTGCATGTTATTTGGAGATGTAGGATGGCAGTTAGTCATGCGGATCTGGATGCCCGTCCCGTACGGTATCATTTCATTGAAAATGTAAACTTGATAGCAGCTGTGTACGAGAAAGTATGTCTGAGTGGTTGCCTGCCTTTTTGAAGCTGCCGATAATTACATAATTTTAACAATTCTCAACGCCTCTCCAAACCTTACAGGCGACGTTTTATCGTCGTCTTCACTAACGTCGTCAATATATTATTGTACATGTTCAAGTGAAATGTATCGTGCATTGTGAATCTTTGTTCACTGTCGAAATCTTGCAATAAAAAAAAAGGATCGGTGGCCGAGCGGACTAAAGCGCACACCCAGCTTGACGCGCGTGCATGGAGCGAAAGCTCGCGCTGCAGAACCCAGAGATCCTGAGTTCGATCCCCACCCTGCCCGTTTCGATCTGGATGAGCATCGTACTGGCGTGCGGTCGTGCATCACTACTGCGTGGTGCACGTTAAAGACCCCAGGTTAGCAGTCGTACTGCACTGGCAAAATTGCTCATCTACAATGTAAAGCAGTGTCACCCCATCCTGGCAGACCGACCTTACGCTGTATAAATCACTAAACGTCCAATTTGACGTTTTTTGAAACCTACGTCACTTCCTTCTCCCTAGTCGCCGTGGGAGTCCAAAAAGCGCAACATAGGGCCCCTCGTCATTAGTACACTAGATGGCGGTTTTCATGAAAGCAAAATTAATCCAGCTAAAGGTGTAATTAAGGTCACTGGATCCTGGGGAAGTAGCGCCAAGCACCCCGTAAAGTCGCCGTTTTGGTTAATAAAATGAGCAGTTCCTCCTTGACCTTTCTACTCTCGGTGAGCCGATCCAAATTTCCGGTGACAGATTTCTTTATAAATACATTTTTTTCATACCGAGAGTGTGCTATCCACACACCGGCGAAACAGGCGCACATCTTTGTAACGCCACCACATCCGGTGGCGTTACAACTTAATATAACTTTACTCTCGAAATACTCAAGAGCAATATCATTATAACAAATCTATGGAGATAAGCATGATTATTAAGTTGATTGCGTGCACAGGGGCAAAGACACTTAAGTTGCCGAGGAACGCTTTCAGTACGCTGATGCTCCGTAGCAATCTCGGGGCTCTAATCTACACGGCGGGACCAAGGGACCTGGACATTGCCGCCTGCTCTGATTGGTCGGCGGTGCGGTGCTGACCGATCGCAGCAGGCGGTCATGTCCTGGTCCTTCGCTCCTGCCCTTACACGTCGTTCTGAACCAGTCGCCCAAGGTGCGGCTGGTTCAGAACTAAACTTTCGAAGCTTTCAAGATTTCAACGGAGCGAAATGGCGATTGCCATGGCAACCGAGAACGATCACCCAGTCACTTTGCGAGGTTTAGTGATCCGTATGTTAGCATCTTTTTGTGGCCGGCTAGGAGGTACAGGAGGGCAATGGCGACACTTTTCTAGTAGCCAGTGACTTTAATTACGCTTACGGAAAGACTATACACTTCCCCCGATGCTTGGCAACAGCTGCAGTGTAACGAAACTGGCTGGGGATATTGGTCTATTGAGCCTAGGATCCCTGGGTTCTGCAGTGCGAGATTTCACCCCACGTCTTCCGAGCTGTGGTGTGCGGATGTGTTTCCGTTGATTAGAGTTGCCAAGCGAACTCCGTCACTGGCAGGAAAGGAAGGGGAAAAAGCACTTGGGTATATTCAGACGGTAATACAGCAGCACTTAAGCTAGCCGTTAGGACTTTTGAAAGCAAGAGCTTTCGAACTGGAGTGCAAATGGCATGAGGATATGCTTCTTAAATGCATCGGCAGTAATTACTGCACGCGTGTTTGTTTATCCGGGTTCTTCCACGAATCTCTCGTCGTTTTTTTCGCAATCCGACCGCGGATAAAAAAAACCAAGTAATTGATGTACGTACCTACAACTAAGCGAACGTTACAGTAGCGCGTGCGCGTTTCATATCCTTGAGGGGCTTCCCCCCGCCCATGGCCTTCCGTGCAGTATAGTAGCCTTCCAAGGTTGTCATTTCGTACTTGTCGTCGCCTTCGTTGCGGTCAACCCAAGATGGACCGAATGATCCTGTCCGTTCTTCAGTACAGTGCGCAATGGTTGTTGTTCTCGGAAGTTTTTCTGGAGTCGCAAACAGCCATTAGGGACTTCTGGTGGAGCGCACGCTGCGAATTGCGGACCCTGCGGGTGCATGCTCATTGCTCAATAGAGAGTTTTAGAATAGGGGGACCCACAGCTTTGGGTGCCCCAAACAGCTTGGGGCATTGCAATAGGCATGCGCAGAGGTTCTGCGCATGCGCACTGGGACGCCCCAAGCTGTTTGGGGCACCCAAAGTTGTGGGGCCCCCTATTCTAAAACTCGCTAATGAATTCTTGCTCGAAGTGGCGGTACGAGCTCCTGCTAGCAACGCGAAGCTCTGGTGTGCAATCTACGAAAAATTCTGTTAAATACAAATTGTTTAATGACTCTCGAGGGGAGTTCACCGTAGAGGTACTATTTGGTCAGGAGAACGCGTCCGAATGAGATTCAGCAAAGAGCTATTTAGCTGTGCTTGCTAACCTCACCGCGGAGTACAGAGAGCTTTCATTGACGGTTTCTCCACCTCTCCTATGCTTTCCACACCGAAGACGATGCTACTTTGCGTGCGTGCCGCTGACCCCGCGTCTGCAATCTTCCGGTTCTCCTAGTCGGTTGCGGCGAACATTAACAAACTGGGTTTGAGATTGTGTGGCCAGAAAACCGACGTGCTCGCAACATATATAGTTTATAGAATAATCTAGAGGGAGAGTTCCCAAGGCGAGGCATAGAAGCGGGCATCGGCGGTCCCAGTTGGCGGCCCCGACGGCCCCATATCGCTGGCGACGCCTTGATATGAACAAAGAAACAGCAAAACATAATCTGCCAGGTCTGTAGCTCGTTATTTTCTAGCTTACTTTGCAGAAAAAACACCGGAATCACGCATTGAATGAAACTAAATAAAGTTGACAAGCGCTCGAGCAACTTTAGCTCGTCGAGGCAAAACGAACTCGCCTAACCTAGGGTGCCTTCATGTGCGCTTTGCTTGGGGTGATGACATCTGGCCATTTTGTTTCAAACGCTTATTTTTATTTTTTGTTCTGAAGCGCGTGAAAGGGCGTGTTCCTGCACGCGCTCGTGGCGTTGACTGTGCTACGGCGACATTTTGTTTCCTACGATTTCTTTGTATTTTCCCTGTGAGCGCGTGCTGTCGGCATCGGGGTACTACAAACGATGGCATCACCCTAAACAGAAGGGCATTGAGGCACCCTAGCCTAACCTTTCGTCTGCTTTCTGCTTGCTGCGCGGTCTTCTGTCGCTCTCTTTCTCGTTCTTTGTCTCGGGACCGCCAATATCAGCGCCCAGGATTTGCTGCGTTCTGCTCCCGTCTTTACACTCCCCCCTGGCTCGCGAGGCTCGTCCGAGCCGTTCGACAACGGTACATTTGGGAGTATGCGGAGCGCAAGTTCGTTTGCTTCTTTTTGCAGGGGTTTTGGTGACGTCAGAACGCTGAGTTCTGATTGGCTCTGATTGAAGGATAGTGGGTAGACCTCAAGGAAGCTTGCCTTGAGATCTACCCACTGTCGTTCATTCAGAACCAATCAGAGCTGGGCGTTCTGACGCCACCACAACCCCTGCAAAAAGAAGCAGACGAACTTTCGCTCCGCATACATTCGTAGCATTTCCAACATCGGGATAAGAAAATCCTGTTCGAATTTGAGGCGTACCATCGAGTCGTCATCCCCCGGACAGACCGTATGAAGCCCTCTCCCCCGGGACTGTGGTGCTGTAGTCCCTGAGACGGTTAGAACGGCAGAAAGGTTCCTCGGTTGCGCCGTCTCCAGTGTGAGCTTCCTATACCTTCTCTAAGGCTTCAGCGACGAGTGATCCTCGAGTGTGCTGCGAGCAGCACGACGAAAGCCAACGAGCGCGCTGCCATACGAAAGAGGCGCCCTGCCGTTCTCACTCTGTCAGTGACTATAAAACATTCCGTGATGAAACCGTTCAATGCATTGCAGCGATCGGGTAGCGGTTCTTAAGTCCCAAACGTATGTGTCGTCTCACTCGAAAAGGTGATCCTTTGTACTGATGAAAGTATACCCAGAAACGGACGGGATAAAAACAATTATATTGTTTACAAAAAAAAATATCATAGTCTGGTGTTACGGCGAGAGCGCCAGTTTGGCGACCGAGGAAATGTGCACAAAAAGTCCAAATATTTCGACAAGACCGCCCAGAGTTGCGTTAGTAAAATAATAGTATCATGCTAAAAAAAAGAAAAGAAAAGAAGTACTTACATGGCATTGTTTGGGACGCGATGAAAGAATAAACACGCGGAAGGAACTTGACCACACGTGGGCATCTTTAACACACGCGTCGTCCAACAACCATCAGGACAATATAAGTGCTAAACACGATACGCGAAATGGGCGTATCGTTGAAATACCTGACCAAGAGAAAAGAAGGGAATTCACCTGCGTGCAGTTTAGGCGTAAACGTTATTTAAAATTTAACTCGATGATCATTTGTGATACGATATCTAAAGAGAATACCACAATCGTATTTTAAATTGTATCAGTTAGAGAGAGAGAAAAGAGGAAAATGATTTGTGCGTAGTTCTTGCATAAAAGATTTCATGACTTGAGAAGAGCACAATATACGAGAAATATGTAATATTGAAATCGTGTAAACCTGAAATAAAGCTTTGTCGCAAACCTACGTGTATCACACAAGTTGCACATGGGCTTATGTAGTGTATTTATATATGTGTATGTAAAATCCGTGGCTACACAAAAATGAATTCATTAATTAAAGGTTCATAACAAACTATTCAACAAACGTATTTAGCGCGCATTCAAATTTTTTGTTTCGTCGCCAACTGAATTTCGCCTCAATCCGGAGACAATGTTCTACACGCACCATCCCCCCCCCCCCCCCCCCCGCCCCTCAAAAAAAAAAAGAAACGGAAAGAAAGTTTGTTTGCTTGTACATTTTCATTATTGGAACGAGATCCCGTTACAAGTTCCGGCGGTTCAAAGGATTCACGCGTTCCCGTCACATACCAATGGTTGGAACGTGTCCCTTCATTAGCGTTACCTTCGCGCATTTGAATGAAATATTCCGTTGGATAATCCGTAAGTATAAAATGAAGCGAACGAGTGAAAAATATCCGCATCAAATAACGTTGGTTGTGTCGCCACGATGTGTCATTTGTTCCACTCCTCCGTTTTGGACTATATTTCTCGGACACTTTTCGATTCCTCGAAGTCGGAGGTTGAAATAGTCGATCATAAGAAAAAAAAAGTCTAAAAGCCTACTAAATTTGATTACATTAACAGATATATAAATATTCAAAAATAAAAAAAAAACGCCGTTTACGTTTCCTTCGAAAACGTAACGAGTTTTCGTTTCATGCAAGATGAAACGGCGGCATTCCTTCGTTCCTACTAAAAAAATAACGCGCGTTCGAGGAACGTCTTTCCCTGGAACTCCGTGCCGGTATACAACAGTGTCCCCAGTTCATCGTGTAACCAGGACCACTGTCAGCCAATAGCGAGCGAAGGAACCTCGCGCCCGGCGACCGCTGGAATCGCGGAGTGATATCTCGAATGTGCGCGGCTCCGTTGCCCGTACAGCCCGGGCTACGATTAAATCATAGCCTCCTGAGTCCTAAACACTCACAATGCCTGTCAGATCGCCACGAGAAGGGGCCGCCGAAATGAAAAAGGCGGAGCGGCAGACAACGGATGAGAGGGGAGCCATGTGACTGGCGCCCCGCTGCGGCGAGACGCCGAAACACACTTCTTCCGAGCGGACAAGTGTGTTTCGGGTCCTCGCCGCTGCAAGAGCTGTGCGCTGACGTCCAGGTTCCCTGAGAAATGGCTCTTTGATGCAGTGTGCTACCAGACCCTTGCGCTCCAAATCTTCGATCGGACACTCTATGGCTCCGTCGTTGAACTGACAGGCTTTGTGTGTATAGAGGAGGCTAGGATTAAACCCAGCGAGCGTGCGCTCGAGAGCTGACGACCAAACACATCAATACCGTAAAAAAAAAAAAAGACACAGTGCGCTGTTTTTGAGACGATTGTTGCGTTGTAGTATTATGTCCCCTATCGGCGAAATATAAACATTTTTCGACTACTCTTATTTGCTTTTATCATCTATAAAAGCATAGAGATTTTGTAATGATAGCCTTTTCATTGGTCAAGTGTCGTCCTGGCTGCCGGAACAATGCTCCTCCTATCGCCGGAGGTAATTTTTATTTTTGATTGCTTTTTTAATAGAAAAATCGGTCGCGCATCGTTATGACTTATGGATTTCTAGGATGCTTAGAGCCCGCAGAGTGAGTTATCGCCATCATTAGGCGATCTCAGAAACCTTTTTGGGGCACCTTTAATAAAAAGAAGGAAACAAACTTAAAATAAACTTATCGATTATAAGCACTGACAACTGAAGAAACCCAGGGCGTGGCTCTTATTATGTTAATTCACGCTTCGCACTTCGTGATTGGTTCTTCGGCCTTCTTATCGGCGAATGCCGCTCTCTGATTGGCTTCGGCGCGTTAATGAGATCCACAAGACTCGTCACGTCCTGTCTTTCTTAAGCTGTCACGTGACATACAGCTTCCCTAACGTGCCAAAGGACGTTTATTACAGCAAAACCCATTGTCAACAAACAAGCAATAAAAATTAAAAAAAAGGCTCCATACATCCGGTAGACGTAAATAAAACTCTCTTTACACGGCTGGCAGAATCAGATGAAGAAAATTGCCTGTAGAAAATTATATCAATATTAAAAAACGAAGACACTTAAGACAGCATACATGTAGGAATGCGAAAGCATTCCTATACACGCAGCGCATTCCTACAAGCAGCGCTCCACGTCTTGCTTTTTCACATCGCGCTCCGGCGGTGACATCACGCTCCCCCACTGCGCAGGCGCAGTGAACCCCGCCGGCTTCACGACGGCTTTTGTGACGATGCATCTGCGTTGCTGTGCTTTTCTTTGTATTTTATTTCTGAGGCGCGTCCGCTTTGACCTTGAGCGGCGCCTGCTTGATGACCAATTTTTATGGCCATCTTTCGGGGACAACGCCGGCCCCTTTCTGCGTAATGGGACAAGTAAGGCTTTCGCCTTAACAGTTTCTTCAAGCTACAACTATACATAGTACAAAAATGTTTCCAAAAAAACAAGAACCGTTTTTTTTTTTGGCTTAGGCAAATGAATTATGCATCACAGAAAGCTCAAGCTTCCTGAGAGTGTGACCGTATAGTGGTGGTTGGGTCAGAAGGCGAAAGGTTGGGGACATGAGGTCAGCTGGTGATCAAAAGATAATTGAGAAAAACTAATTTTTTTTTCTATGAGTCGACATCCACCCAATAAGCCTGATATCGTCAAAACATGAAGTGACGTTGTGGGCAGCTGCAGCATCACCTTCAGTAAAAAAAAAAAAAGTCTGTGACCAAGAAAAAACACAATATCCTCTTTCTTGCTGATACGTGTTTTTCACTGATATAAAGCGTCCACAATGTCAGTTCTTGCTTTGACGATATATTATGCATAGGTGGACGTCGGCTCATAGAGAAATTTCGTCTTTCTCAATTACCGTTTGATCCGGGTAATGTCATGTTTTCAAACTTCCGCGTTCTATCCCAACCGCTAGCGTCGCATTCTAAGGGAGTTTCAGTGTTCTGGGATGCGTAGTTCATTTACGCGCTCCGAATAACATGGCACTCTTTCCTCAGGAACGCCCGGTATACTTCCTGCTTATCGAGATGACAAATCAACAAAGCCCCGCGCTGACGCTTCATATTTTTTTTTTTTCTTTCTGTTAATGTAGAAAACGTGCCGGTAAGGCGGGCGATCAATCAGCAGAGCACCACGCAGCTTTTACTTCGAACGTAAAGTACCTTCACATTTAACGAAACGAGTAACTTGCTGAAAGTGTCACCTTCACCTGCGTCAGCGTCACCTTGCGGCGGCGCGCGGCGCTCCGTAAGTATCTATCCTGTGGCGATATCGAGAAGGGGGCCTCGGGAGCGCGCTGACACTGACGCTGGCGAAGCGCGTCAAAAAACGTCCCGTGTGGTTGGGACCTTAAAAGACGCAAAAGCGAGACGTGAAAGCCAGAGGCAAAATAGTTACGACCGAAATGACAATAAATGGTGTCATCGCCGCATCAGTGCTTCCTCGCGAATGCCACATCACCTCTATTGGCTGGCGTAAGCTGTCATGCGACCATGGCCTCAACCGATGGCATTCTCGTCAGAAGTCAGGGTCTAAGTATTGCTATACATAAGGGATAGCACCGATATATACCGAACCAAAAATGCATTTTATTCGTGACTGTTTCGTCAGGTGGGTACCAAGGTATTTTGGTTCGCAGTAATAATATTTGAATCGATGAAATATTTATTTGATAATAACGGTGATATTACAATTTTTTGTGCCTTAAATGGGTAATGTACCCGAATTTTTTTCCTGCTTTCTCCTCTACTGCCGTCCGCCGATGATGGCATTCGATAGCAACCCTAATACAAATCAATGAATGGCATAAATAGGCTCCATTAGATCACACTTTTCTAGCATCGAGGGTCCTGGGCTCAATAGGTGAGCGGCGTTTAGCAACTTCCGGTTCCTTAGGAAATTTTGTTTCACTGTTTAAAAACGACGGCAATGAGCTGCAAGCCTGTACAAGCATGGTTCTGAAACCTCCAGGACTGTAGTTTTCGGAACCATGCTTAGACAAGCTTGCAAATAATCGTCGTCGTTTGTCAACAGTTAAACAAAATTTCCTAAGGAACCGGAAGTTGCCAAACGCCGCTCACCCATTGCTCACCCCTGGCTCTTCCGATCTGGCATGCTACCGGTGGTCGTGTGTAACTACTGCGTGATGCACGTCAAGGGGGCCCGGTCTCTAGTCGCCGACAATCTAAGAAAGGCAGAGCGGGGCGTATTATCATGTTCTTCTGCATTCTTAATGGCAAATGTGTTTCTTAGGTTGTCAATGACAATAGCAGTCCTACTTCACCGGATATAAGTTTCTCATTTACAGCGTGAACCAGTCTCGGCATAATATGCCAGACCGACGTCGCTGTTGTAAACATCTGACGTTCATTTTTTTTACGGCCATAGGTGTTTATTAATATTGTTTAAGAATTACTTAAATATAACAATTAACCAAGTAATTATTCGAATAAAAGTCACCAATCAGTAAAATAAACGTTCGTAACCGGTGCGAATCTCTACTTGATAGCTGTCTCTAAACGAATATTGGTGGTGTCACGAGTGGGCGTTAGTGTTCATAATCGCCATTCTAGCAACTAATAGAAAGCTCAAAAATCCCCGTTTTACTTTTACAGCGAAGCTGTCTATGGCTAGGTTCTGGCGGATCGTCTCCGCCAACAATTTTAAAACGCAACAATGTATTCCCCACTTTATACCGTCCCTCCACCGCTGCCGCCTCTTTTCGGAGTCGTGCATACTCCTCGCCACGCGCGGCGTCTTTTCCCCCTGACATTGCGCAATGCCGCTCGCTCTTCGGCGGCCACCTGTGCGGCGCACTAGAGCCTGCGCCGTGATTGGTGTAGCCGCGCTATAATAAAACGTCATTGTCTCTTCCCTCCAATCGTGTGTGTCCTTTATCTGTGAGACGTCGACGGATGCCCTTCTTCAAGAGGATGAATACACCGGACTCGCCTGCGATAAGAACGTCGACTCACGGGCCGGTGGCGTAGCCACCTACGTCAAGAACGAGTTCGTCGATGGCGTCGAAGCTTACCTGTTACCTGCCGTAGATGAAGCAGTCGTGGCCGTGTGTGCCGACGCCTGTGCCGTGAGGTTGAACAACGGCACGGTGATCGCGACTGTGTACATCTCCCCTGCTACGCCTAAGAAAGAGATCGAAACGTTTATGGCGCATGTCTTCGGGAAGATTAAGGCCCCGGACAATACCTCCATCGTCATCGTGAGAGATTTCAATGTCGATGTCAGCAGACCCGACGAGACTTCGATATTAACTTTCATGTTGTCGAGTTTCACCGATGCCACCCTGCCCACCACTCGTCAGCTGTCGTGCACCGACTTAACCTTCGGGAAGAACATTGACGCAGTGGAAGTGCAACCACTTGCGGTCTACCACAGTGATCAGAAAGCAATGATTACAATGGTCACGAAATGAAGGATGGCAACCGGGATTTTTGAGTAAATGTCTCTTCAATCGTCCAATAATCAACTTATAATAGCCAAATTCAACATAGCGAATCCCCAATATAGCTAAAGCCCAACATAGATAATCCCACCAGAACGCCGGCTTCGCTGGAGTTCCCTCTTTACAAGATAAAAAAAGCTCTCAATTTTTTTTTTTTTTTTTTTTTTTTTTTTTGTAGAAAGTGTGGGGTGTTGAAAGTTTTAGTTATTTATTACGGCAGCAATATGTATTTTTCCCTTTTTTTTACTTTTCGTTCCGTAATGTTTCTCTGTAATAAATATTTGAGATGAATATTAGAAATGGTTCGATTTGCTCCTCTAAGTTCACTTTTAGAGGCCTTGTCCTATATTGGTTCAACGAGGAGCCAATTAAGTCTGCCGCAAAATAAATCAATCGAAAGATCACAACCAGCTCTCCGGCGACCCCCAGTAAATTCCCGCCTTACGTTTGTTCGCAAACATGTTTCTTTACCGCCAGTTCGTGACGCTCGAGCGGGGAAAAAAAATAAACAAAACATGATTGCACACAAGATGCATTACCTAACGTATCTGCGGGCAACCGTGTTAGTAGTGTTACTTGCTTTCGTCGGTTCAGTGGGACGAGGCCATTTCTGTCTTTCCCGCCAGACAAGCAATTGGCAGAGAAGACGCGAAGGATATATTGTATTGAATGACAGATGCTGAGACGACGAACGAACGGAAACTAAACGTTTAATTTGGCCAACTTGTGCCAAAGAACAAAAATACAAAGAGGTAGCGTCGCAGGCGTTGAAGGTCGGCGGGGTAGCACGATCGAGCGCGAGAGCTTGACTGACTCCGAACCGCCACGCAGAGCATCTTTTGTACCCGCGTGGGTGTCTGAGACATTCGGCGTAGAACGTTCGCAGTGTAGAACATTCGCCGCGTAGAACATTCGTAACTCGATCAGACGGCAAGGTTCTCAAACTTACGATAACGTCAAATTGGAAGAATAAATAAAAGAGTCCGCTCCCAGTGTTCGACAAAATACTCGATAAAAGTATTTAAGTTAAGTTACCAAATACCTGCTTCATAAAGTATTTAATATACTACGCAAGTTACTTGCACTGTAAAGCATCTTGAGTAGAGTACAAATACTTTGAAATGTAATTCAATTACTTTTGAAGATACTTCGGCATTGCGTAATTTGCTTCGACGTCAGTGACAAACACAATTATACAGGTGCGAAGATCTAGGTTTACCAGAATAGTTTATTAGCACGCAGCAACACAAAACGAACAAAAACATTGTAGGGCTATTTTATGCAGTCCAACTATAAGGAGCAGGATATCACTGATGTATGTTACAAAATATTTCTGTCACAAAAAAAGAAAGTAGCTGGCTTCAGCTATAGTGATATTGTCACGAATGACAATTGATGAGGCGATAATAACTGAAGAAACTAAACGTTTAAAGGGGCGAAAAAACGATAACAACAGAAGACAACAGAGCGTCGTGGGCGTCGAGGTCGGCGTAACAGCAGAGTTGAGCGCTATGGCGAAACTGACCGCGGCTCGCCACGCGGAGCCCCTTATGTATGTACATGCGTGGGTTTTCTGGAATAATCGGCGTAGAAAGTTCGACGCGTAGAACATTCAGACCTCGAACAAGCAACACGGTTCTCGAATTTACCAAAAGATTTACGTCAGAGTCCACAAAAATACGTCCCCGCGGCCAGGAATCGAAGCCTGGCTTTTCGCGTGGGAGGCAGGTACGCTAACCTTTAGGCCACGCGCGCGCTGCCCACTTGACCAGCTGAGTGCGCGGCATTACTCCCCCCTTTAAAAAGTGCATCGCCTCGATGCAACACAAAACAAGACAAAATAAAATAAAAAAGAACGATAAACAGAAGAGTCCTTTGGAGCACATAAGGTCCACAGTCCCATCGAACGTAGTACGGCTTCAGGCGCACGACGCGGACGACCTCAGGTCGTGGTGGGCGGCGTTACGATGTTCGTGTTCCGTCGGGCATCACCTCGTAGTTCAGCTCCCCGAGGCGACGAAGTACCTTGTACGGTCCAAAGTACCGTTTCAGCAGTTTCTCACTAAGGCCGCGGCGACGGATGGGCGCCCACACCCACACCCTGTCTCCTGGCTGGAATTGGGCGTCCCTGCGACGAAGGTTGTAGCGGCCCGCGTCGACGCGTTGCTGGTCTTGGATCAGGAGTCGGGCGAGCTGGCGGACTTCTTCGGCCCGTTGAGCAACCACCTGGGCGTCGTCGCTTTCATTGTCAGCTGGCTCATGGGGCAGCATCGCGTCCAGCATAGTCGTTACCTTCTGACCATGTACCAGCTGGAAAGGTGTGAATCCAGTGGTCTCTTGCACCGGCGTATTGTAGGCGAACGTGACGGGCAACACCTCGTCCCCCGTCTTGTGCTCTACGTCGACGTACATAGAAATCATGTCGGCGATTGTCTTGTTGAGTCGCTCCGTCAGCCGGTTGGTCTGTGGGTGGTACGCAGTAGTACGACGATGGCTGGTGTGACTGAGCCGGAGGATTTCTTGGGTCAGCTGTGCCATGAACGATGATCCGCGATCTGTAATCAGAACTTCGGGAGCGCCGTGCCGGAGGACGATGGATTCGATGAAAAACTTGGCGCCTTCAACAGCCGTCCCTGAAGGAAGGGCTTTCGTTCCTGCGTACCGCGTGAGATAATCTGTGGCGACGATTATCCACCGGTTTCCCAGGGTCGACGGCGGAAAAGTACCAAGTAGATCCATTCCGATCTGCTGGAACGGTGTAGTTGGCGGAGGAATCGGCTGCAGGAGACCTGCCGGCTACGTCGGCGGTTTCTTGCGTCGCTGGCACTCGTGGCAGGATGGGGTGTAGAGGTGGACGGTTTTGGGGAGCTTGGGCAAGTAATACTTTTCACGAATACGGGCCAGTGTCCGGCTGTAACCAAGGTGTCCGGACGTCGGGTCGTCATGACATGCTTGAAAAATCTCCTCTCGAAGGTCGGCCGGGATTACCAGCAGCCACGGCGAGTTCTGGTTTCCGAAGTTCTCTTTGTAGAGCACACCTTGTCGAATGGCGAAAGTCGGCAGGGTTCATGAGAAAACACGGGGCACGGTACTCCCGCCCCCTTCCAGGTGCTCGATTAATGCGCGCAGCTCAGGATCGTCCCGTTGACGTCGTGCCATGTCGTCGGTGTTGACTGCTCCTAGGAAGCACTCGTCGTCATTGTCGTCGCTGCAGCCGGAAGGGGTTTCGACGGGGGCTCTGGACAGGCAGTCGGCGTCGCTGTGCTTGCGGCCTGACTTGTAGACCACAGTCATGTTGAACTCTTGTAGTCGGAGACTCCATCGAGCGAGGCGTCCTGACGGGCCCTTGAGGTTCGCAAGCCAGCAAAGCGAGTGGTGGTCCGTCACCACGCGGAACGGGCTCCCGTACAAGTACGGACCAAACTTCGTGATTGCCCAGACGACCGCAAGGCATTCTTTCTCAGTCGTGGAGTAATTTTTCTCCGCCTTGGACAGTGTCCGACTTGCGTAGGCGATGACTCTTTCGATGCCTTCTTGCCCTTGGACCAGTACTGCGCCGAGTCCCGCGTTACTTGCGTCCGTGTGAATCTCGGTTTCCGCATCCTGATCGAAATGACCAAGCACAGCTGTGGAGTCTGGAGTCGTCGTTTCAGCTCGTCGAATGCCTGCTGCTGCTCCTCGCCCCATTCGAACCTCTCGGCGTCCTTCGTGAGGTTTGTGAGCGGTGCGGAAATTTTAGCGAAATCCCAAGCGGTGCGGAAATTTTAGCGAAACACAAGTGGCTTCGAAGACTTCAGTAAATCGATGTTAAAATCTCCTACTAGACAAAGGGATGCTTTATCTGGCAAAGCTGACAGAGACTCTCGAAGCTCGGCTAAAAATTCGGAAACTTTTTCCGAGGGGGGTCGATAAAAAGCCAGCAAGCATAGATCGGAGACTGATGTAAGTATGCGCAGTGCTATTGATTCAGATGACCGAAACGCTACTTGTATATTCAAACAAAAATAGGTCTTGTTTTAAAAAAACTGCGATTTCACCGCCGCGTCTCTTGTCGCGAGTGTAAAAAATGCTTTTGAATCCGGGCGATGAAAATTGGTCTGTACTTTCATTAGAAATATTGATTTCTGTTAGAACAAATGCAGTCAGTTATTGGGAGGACAGAGTTAATAGCCAATTGGAATTCGTCCCAGTGCTTCCGGAGGCTACGGATATTAACATGAAATAAAGTGAAGGAACATGCGCTTGTTGTGAAGAGTTCTAGGCAAGATTGAAGGTTGTTAAGCCGAAAAAAGCTAGCCATTTGTTTCTAGGCGATTAGCTCCAAGGCTTCAGTATTAGTGATGTGAAGTGTCGTGGATCCCTGGCTTTGTTTTGCGAAAATTTTGCCGTGCCGTACCCAGATAAACTTAAAGTTCTTCTCTTTTTCCTCTAGTTCGGGCCATCCAGAATAGTTTCCTGTTCGAATCTGTGAGGTTATCATTGAAATATATTCGAGGATGAGCACCGTCACTAGGTAGGGAGCCGAGCTTCCCACGGCGTGACATCCAACGTTCTTTCAGAGCAACAGACGAGAGCCTAACCATGATAGGAGGTATAGCAGCTGGTCTAGCAGGCCTAGCAGGCAGGCGATGGGCGGACATAACATGTCCAGCCTGAAAATCCTCAACTTCAATTTTCTCCGCGAGGTCTGACATGATATCACGAATATTTTCCTGAGCTTTCAACGGAATACGTTCTTTCAGAGCAACAGACGAGAGCCTAACCATGATAGGAGGTATAGCAGCTGGTCTAGCAGGCCTAGCAGGCAGGCGATGGGCGGACATAACATGTCCAGCCTGAAAATCCTCAACTTCAATTTTCTCCGCGAGGTCTGACATGATATCACGAATATTTTCCTGAGCTTTCAACGGAATACCATGTATCTCCATGTTGGAAAGACGATCGACTTGCTTCGTGTCGTTTTGGTATGATTTCAGCCGATGTATTTCGAGTGCCTGCTCCGCTGTAGAAGATCGCAGGGTGCTCAGTTCTAGTTGCATGGCTTTGATGGTGTGGTCTTGGGATTTCGCTGTTGTCACGAGCGCATCGTATTGAGCGGAGACAAAATTCACGGATTCCTGCAACGCATTCAATGAGTCTTGCATAGTGTCGACCACCTGTTTTATTGACAACAGAGCGTCGACTTTTGGGTGTAAATCATGAAGGGTGTCGACGGTGTCTTTCCAGGAGAGTAGGAGGTCTAGCTTTTTGTTTACTTTCGCTAGCTCTGACAGAAAAGAACTGAGGTCTGATTGAGATGACGTAGTTGGAGTGGAGTCTATGTTTGACTTCGCGAGTCCTCCTCGACATTCAAGGCAACACCATTTCTCATGTTTGGAGGCGCTCATGCCTTTAAAGGTGTTTTCAGAGACCCCCGAACATTTTTTTCCCACGGTGACTCGTTCGTGCACAATCGGCACATTTCATGAAGCGGCCGTTGCTTGGTAGAGATTCAGAGCATACAGAACAAGTATCTTCTGATGACATGGTGGAATGCTGTGTAGAACGACGTTGTTGCTGATACAGGTAGTAGTTTATAATAAGCCAAAAGACAAGATAAAGAAAAAGCTCCAGGCTCACCCGCAAAGATTAAAAACTACAACTGCGCGTGCAACCGGGTGCCGGGAAACACTGCCACAAATGGTGCTGAATGGGCTTGCACGGACGATCCGGTAGAGATACCGAGTTGAAGGTGCCGATTCTGACCGCAAAATAGGAGGCTTGTTGGAGAAGCTTCGCACGGCCTGGGTGAGGACTTCCTGTGGGTGTTTCAAGTCGTCGGCAAAAGGTGTCTTGAGTTACCGGTGTCGTCACTCAGAGGTACAGAGATGGATGATTCAAGAGGTCTTGACCGGTAGTGGGCGATGGATCATTCTTGTAACTAGGTCAATCGTCGTGTTGCACAGAGTTGGAGTTGCAATACCATGGGCTGGGTTTCTCCAGGGATGGAACTTCGGATGAATTACGATGGAGAGAGCGATAGAAACCAATATTTACAGAAACATTCGAGCAACTCGAAAGTGGATTGCTGTACCTGCCCACTTCGTCCTGTAATAATAATAATAATAATAATAATAATTTTATATGCAAATACTGGAAGGGGCCCAGTGTGGTGGTGTGCGGGGCTAGGCAGATAGGTGAAAACACTTACGCAGAGCGCCTGCCAGCCCGCCACCCCATGTGAAAAAACAAAACCGATATATAAATATACAAAATATACACACTACAGAAAGTGCGTAAAAAGGAAAGAAAAGAAGGGGGAAAACATGTATCACATTATGTCGAGGATGCCAGCTGCATCCCATACATTCTGGCAAGCTCTCGTGACTCTGCCGCGTTTGACGGCAGTGGGCTACGAACACTGAGCGTAATTGTCAGTTGTCAGTCAATGTTTCAACTACCTCGTTTCATCAATGGAAAGGTCAAATAAAAATCACGTTATCCAGAATGCACCGCATCATTTCCCACTTGCGCAGTGGACTGCGTAAATTACTGGTCGACCTTCTGTTCTCGAGGCAGAAAATTTTGAAGAAAACCATACTCGCAAAAGCTCAGAAACGCACAGTTTCCGTGTCGCCTACTCCACACCTCGCCGTAACCGCTAGTTGCACTAAACTGTACGATGGTAACCGCGTGACTGCGCGGCGTCCATTTGCGATCCATGGCCCCGTCGCATTCGTGCGCGTGCGCAGACGTTTGCCGAATTTTCGCCGAATCTTCGCCGAATCTTTGCCGAACTTTCCTTTTAAATTTCGGCATGTGCGGAACTTTGCCGAATCTGAAGTTCGGCAGATTCGGTCCATCACTAACTTTTGCGGCGCAGGTGATAGACCCCCTAGCAACGACGCTCACGCCGGATTGGTTGCTCGGCAACGCGAAGGAACTTAAATTTCGGAATCGGACGGCGCATGTATCGCTCGAAGCGCGTTAATCCCCCCCCCCCCCCCCTCTGGCTTGCGTTCACGCCGCTTCGCGGCGACAGTGTGCGGCTGCTAATTACAAAACTATTAACCCACTTAGCCTCCCCTCTCCCCCCCCCCCCTTCTACCCCCCTACACTCCACTTTGCAGCCGGCAACTCAAGCCCCGCTGTCCCCCATGCACATCCGTAAATAGAGTCCCATACGATTTAGTTCAGCAACGTTTCGTCGACAACATTCGTTTTTTTTTTCAGTGTTAATCGTACAAAAGAAGTGTCGTAAATATCGCCAAATGCCTCGACAAAGCAAAATGTTCCAAGAAAAAAAATTGTTTAACTATAAAGTTGCGTAGTTTTTTTATAAAAATGAAAGCCGTTTACAACTCCCTGTAACGCCGAATTGGAGCGCAGCTCTTGAGGAGGAGGAGGGAAGGGTAATCAGGGGAGGGTATACCCCTCCTCCTCCTCCTCCCCTCATTCTTTAATCTCCTTCGGGGGGGGGGGGGGTCACGTGACTTCGGGGGGAGGGGGGTCACGTGATCTGGGGAGGTCACGTGACCCCCCCTTTCCCTCCTCCACCCAGGTCACGTGACCCCCCCCTCCCCCGAGGTCACGTGACCCGGGGGGTCACGTGACCTGAGGGGTCACGTGACCCCCCTCCCCCTCCTCCCCGCAGGTCACGTGACCCCTCCTCCCCTCCTCCCCCAGGTCACGTGACCCCCTTCCCCCTCCTCCCCGAGGTCACGTGACCTTCCCCTCCCCCTCCTCCCCGAGGTCACGTGACCCCGGGGGGGGGGGGGCTCGCGCGGTGCATTATGGGATATTTCCCATAATGCACCGCGCGGTTACGCCGACGGCGACGGCGACGCCGCTCAAGCCGGAAACGGGCGCCTAAAGGCTGAACTCCATGGGACGAATATGCTGCGAATAACCGACAAATTTTGCCCGGCGGCGTTTGCTCTGCGCGTGGAATCAACACAGTGGCTGCTACGACGCGCGCAAAGTGAGCGTGCCGTCGGGCGGCGTTCGCCAGTTTTTCGTCACATAATTCGTTCCATGGAGTTCAGCCTTAAGAGCTGCGCTCTAAAAAGAAAAAGAAGTAAGCCCACACAGTGGATAGAACCCGGGTCTGCTACGTATGAGGCAGACATCTTACAACTACGTTTCGCTACCGCTTCGGTAACTCGCATTGTAACCACTGCCTATGTTGACGGCGGCAGCGCCTATCCCCACGAACCAGCCAATTCGGCGTGAGCGCCATTGATAAGGTTTGTATCGCCTGCGCGTTAAAAATATGCCCCCGCGGGTCGGGGGGTGGTGCCTTTGGTATTCCTTGGGCGCCGCCGGCCAGTGTTTGCCCTGCCCAGTGGCGGCTGTTTCAAGGGGGGGGAGGGGGGGGGGGCAAAACACATGCCTTGTCCCCTCCACTCTGAGAACTGGGGTGGGGGGGGAGGGCAAGCGCCCCTCTTCCCCCCCCCCCCCCCCTCGGGGTACGCCCATGAACACGTTGTACTCATATAGACCATTCCAAAAAAGAGCGTGTGGCCGGTGCCATCTTGAGTGTTCATGCGTATGGCGCGTGCTTTCCTCGCTTTCCGAAGCTACGAACACGCACGTGCTGGGTTGTGAAGATCGCACGCTGGACTGTGATTTTGTAAACGTTGGAAAGGTCTATTGGCGACGTGAGCGATCGAAAGCGTCGCTGTGGTCGGCCCACCACAATTGGCCGAATGCTGACTATGACGTCAGCAAAGGCTGTCTCATCGACGGAAATAAGAGAAATGTAAGAACTTCAATTTTGACGGTGTTGGCAGTGTTGCTTTGAGAGCGCTATGGTTTCAGGCTTCCACCATGCCCATTATGCCCGTGTCCCACTAGAGCGACAGACAGAAACAAACGACAGCGACAAGCCTCAAACCAGTCTTTCGCGATTTGAGAGGCTTTGTACAATAAAGGAGGCTATGCTCAAACACGAGCATCATGCACGCGATGGTATCTTTGGCAGGCGATCGCTCGTGCTTACTTCACGAGCACCGAACGACTAAATGCCTGCCAAAGGTACCATCGCGAGCATGCTGCATGGGTTTGAGGCTTGTCGCTGTCTTTTGTTTCTGTCTGTCGCTCTATACTTCGTTTCACCTTATGTGCGAGCGAAGGTAAAGCTGGAAGCGCGAGCACGAAAGCTCCGTGCGTTCAGGCTTTGCTCGAGCGCGCGAGCTGGGGAGAAACGCAAAAAGCGCTGGTCTCGCGCTTCTAGCTTTGGCTTCGCTCGCAGATAAGGTGAAACGAAGTGTAGTGGGACGAGGGCATTACGAACACCATCGAACTTGTTGTTCACAAGGTAATGACGTCACGAAAGGTAACCGAACGAGGGCGCCTCCGAAACATCTCGCCGCTAATAGGCGCATCTCATCTTAGATTTATGTTATTTCATCAAGACGTATACACGTTTCAAATAACATAAACATCGCTTGTTCCATCGACAACCAAATATTGTAAGAATTACGCGCAGCGCGTGAATAATGTGCAAAACTTCCGTTTTTCTCGATGTGGCCATGTGCGTTTGTACGCAGCCGCGCTTCCAAAGCTAGTCTGGCCACCGTAGGTGGAAAACGCTTTGTTTGGGCGCCAGTCTGGAAACCGTGGTTACGCCTCAGCAATGCTTGACTATCAGACGATCTACCCACACCAACAGCAAGATGGCTGCGCCTATGTGCCACTCAATAACCCAGACAACACTTGGACATCCCCAGGATGTCCTCAGGACAACCTTTTGAGGACATTATGATGTCCTGAGGATGTCCTCAAATGATCCTGGAAACATCCTAGGAACGTCCTATTGTCCGGCCTCAGTACATCCTCAGAACGTCCTCAGGAGGGCAGCCAAGGATTTTTCTAGTACATTTTTAGGACAATGCACTGCAGGTGCAGCTGTTCACTGAGCTGTTAAGGCCCGTTCACACTCTTGCGACCGAGTTCGACCGAGAGAGACCAGATCGATTTTTAAGCTTCTTGCGATCTCTTAGGACCAGCTCCGCGGAGCTGGCAAGAGGCTTAAAAACCGGTCTGGTCTCTCTCGGTCGAACTCGGTCGCAAGAGTGTGAACGGGCCTTTAGGATGCTTTCATTTTTATTGTTTCTAGGTTTTCTCCAACTAGATTTTGAACTTGAACATGCCTGATAGAGCTGCCTGCAGCAGAAATTAATTGTTGTGTACTATTTTAAAGTGAAATTCACACACTAATTCTAGATTACTAGTCAGTGAGAGGCTAAGAACATAGGGCAAGAAAAAAGGGGAAGAAAGCTGACGGAATGCCGAAGAGGAGAGAAGAAAACCTCTCCCCTCCAGCATCCCGTCTGCTTTCTCCTCTGCGTCTTTCCTTGCCCTATGTTCTTAGCCTGTAACTATGAGAATGATCACGCCATTCATTATTGCAAACAAAAGTAACTGTTCAAGAAATGCTTTATTGGAGAGCAAATGTTATACATGACTTCTTTCAATGTCTGCACCAGACATGCAGTCTGGCTTCGCATCTTGGCCAGCACTAGTCCGAATACTCAGCAGGATCTAGAAAAAAAAATCGATTCCATAAGCATTAATAATAAAAACAGGTAATTTGAGAAACTTACCATCATGTCGAACATCTCCGGCTTTCGACTGCAGCTTTTTCAGTTTCTCTCCAGCGTGGCGCAGCCACACCTTGATGATGATCAAACACGTCAGCTTGAATTGTTTGCTCACCCAACATTTGCTTTCACAGCGCCTGAAACATTGATTTGTGACGACAGTCACAGCAGAAAACGTTGGTACTGCACATACACATCTTTATCGAACACAGGGAAAAAACACAGCGCCGAGGATGGTTGTGGCAGTTGCGGTTCGTGCGAGGAAGATGGCCTTGCTACCGAGTCTACTTTCACACAGTTGATAAGATCGAAACATTCGTTTACGTGCTACTACATATATATATAAAAAAAAAACACTAACCTTTGTCACTGCCTTGCATTGCTGCCATCATCAATTTGGATGGAACAGCGCGGATATACAGACTTGCAGCGCTGACTAACAACTCAGTGATATATTTCTTCTTCCTCAAATCGTCATCTTCTTCTCCTTCGCCCTTAATGAGAACATTTAAAAATTTTAAACACCAGAAACCAAATAACCAATAAACATTAATAAGTAAATAATAAATAAATAAATAACAACTAAAAATAGATAAAACTAAAGAAATTAAAAAAATTAATTTAAAATATTTTTTTAGAAAATAAATTATAATTAACAAATTAAACTTAAAAAAATTATTTTTATTTTTTTAGCTATATTTATTTTTAGTTGTCATTGTAGTGCGTCCTGGTTTTATTAAAGAATTGTTTGATCAAAACTATAGTTAAAAGATGTCATAAACTTACACAACTACATGTAATAATTTGCATGTGAAATTTAATTTAGCAGTGAACATGAACCGTGTATACTACCACCATTTCATTCATTTATTTTTTTAAAAACGCAATCATATTGAGGACTATATATTACCTCTAACTTTGTATCCGTCGTCCTCAATAAGTCCTCGGAAGGACGTTTCTAGGATGATCCAGCGACTGATGTTCTCAGGATGTCCTGAGGACGTCTTGAAAACCGTGAGGACGTTTGTACCTTTTGAGGACGTCCTGAGGATGTCGGGTGTTGTCTGGGAAGCTACACTTCAGAGTAACGACACTTACACATCGTGTGGCTTAAATTCATGGTTGCCAGTTATCTGAAGCTTTATTTGATATCACAGGGAACGCTTTTCCGTCCTCCAGAAATGTTTAAACAGTTTGCGACAGAGCAAAGCAAGATTACATGAGTTTCCTAACACCGAGTTTAATGCTGAGGAAGTCGCGCTTTTGAATTATGACGATCGGCAGTTGCATCTGCTCTGCTCAACCATCAAGATGGCGGCTCCCACAACAATATCGGGGAGAGTGTCAATACCAACGTTACTAAAACGATCATTTGGGAAACTAACCCTTGAAACCTGGACCGCAGGCGTCCACCGAGACCGAGCTAAATACGACAACAGCGCCACCCTTTAGCGACGAGTTGAAAGATGAAAGTTGCTTTGTCACTGAATGTTCACAGAGTACCGAAACTACCCGACTCGAGGTGTCAAGATTGCGGCTCAATCTATTTTCTTTACCGTGGTCACCATGAGCTTTTAGAAAGCATGCTTTTCCGTAAAAACAAACGTAGAAAGCTCTTTTTGTAGGAAATTTTATTGGAGGTTAGTACAAAATGACAGGAGCGTGATGTTTGCATAAAATTGTTGTTTACGGGGGTCTGCGGCACAGTCAACCTCATTCATTATTAGTACCGTCCACGTTGTGAAGGTGGCATGCCAGCGAAGCTGTGGTATCACCTGCAACGATTGTTGACGAAAAAAAATGTAAATGCACGTACTGTACCAAAACTTTTTATAGACCGACACTCTGTTTACAAACAAGCCCTCTTTGCCCACACCTTGGTGTGGGCACTGCGCGTGCGCAGAAACCGAATGCGCGCGAAGTGAAGCGTCTGCGCCTGCGCAGTGCCGTCAACAGCGCCACCGCAGCTGCGTGACGTCAGGGCCGCGTGTCGGTCTATACATGAAAGGCTAGTGACGTCACTCCACACGTCACAAGCTGCCGTCGCCGCGGCAGCTTGCGCAGCAACCGGGAGGCGTATGCGCGGTGAGCGCTACGTGCTTCGCATTGTTATCAGGAGCGCCTTATCATCAATTATCTGGTTTGAATGCTTGTTTTGTGCTTTTTTCTTTATTGAAACGAATGCTGCGTTGTATGTTGTATGCGTGATATGCACTTTTAGATTCAATCGCTGAAGGTCTATTTCTGTGAGGACGACGACACGAAGAAATCCCAGAAATCCGACCTGTGAGTCATATATATAGCTTCGCTGCAAAAATGATCTGTCTTAAGTTCCGAACATATTAGTAAAAGCGCCGACGGTAGGAAATCGCGAGAGCGGCGAGAAAAACTAGCAAAAGTGACGTCATCAGCGGGGTACTCTTGCTGTGGCTCGGGGATGCCGTCGATGACGTCACCACGCGCTCTGGACAGATAACAAGGGGCAGAGAGGGTGGCCGCAGGCCCAAAAGCAATCGCTGCGCGTATTTTTCTAAATAAATGCTGTTTACGTTTACTTCTGTTGAAGTGAGAAAACTTCATTCACGAGGCAAAGAACTATAGAAATGCGCTCCTAACTCCGATTTTTTTTAAAAGCGGTTCAGCCTTAACCTGAACCTAGGTACGACACACGGCGTGCGCGTGGCTGGGCGCATTAGCGCTTCCGCGCCGACGTCAGCGCGCTTTCAAGGACCGCGTTTCGCAGAAAACAAGCGCTGGAAATCGAGGTCGTCGAGGATGGCAGCGCGTCCGTTTTATTGGTTTCGCTGACCGCGAAAGGATCGTGCGCGTGTCGACACAAAACAGTTGCACCCATATGACAAGGCCCGTGTATGACGTCATCATTCGTGGATCCCCGACCGTTCCCACAAGCGGCAAACGCACCGCAGCTCGACGATGAGTCGCCGCAAAGCGGCAGAAGCGTCCGTCTTGGCGTCGCCGCATGCTGGCGTCGCGGTCGTTGCGAGACGCGCCGGAAGACGCGCTGGCGACGACGCTGACGCGAGCTATGCGGAGCGCAAGTTCGTCTGCTTCTTGCTCAGGGGTTGCATTGACGTCAGAAAGCCGAGCTCTTATTGGCTGATTTAAAAAATAAATAGGGGGTAGACCTTAGGGCATCTAGCATTGAGGTCTACCCAGTGTCTGTTTAGTCAAAGCCAATCAGAGCTCGGTGTCGTTGTGACGTCACCGCAACTCCTGTGAAAGGACGAACTTGCGCTGCATGGATACACTAGTAATGACGCCTGGGGGGAAATGGCGCCGGCCTTGTCTTCTACCCGGTGTTGGTCGAGGACTGCCGCGTGTACGTTTCGCCCGTTTCGCTGACCGCGAAAGGATAGTGCACGTGTTGGCACACACGTAAGCCCGCCAAAGAGGGAACCTCGGGCACTCTGAGATCACTCTCAATCAACATCCTTCTCGCTCGATACACCATTTCAGTAGATACAAGTCCTTGGCCCAGCACGCGTATGTTCTCGCTTCGCAAAGCGGGCAAATCACGTGTCATACGCACGAACACTAAAAATAAAACCGTCCAGGAGCCCTTTTTCTTTTTTTAGAAAGGTCCATACCTTTTGCTAAATTACCTCAACACCAAGGAGCGTGCTAACACGTGCTGCACGTTTTGGCGTCTGCAGCTGCAACTGTTTTTCCAAAGCAACAGCCTAAAAGGGAGAGAGAAATGACTTTATTTGGGGTCAAATAAAGACCCTAGAGGTGCTCCTCCGCTAAGCCAGCTGATCGACATGAGCCGCCGAGGCCAGCCTCACCCGCCAGTGTGGAGGAGGGGGGTTGGGGTTGTGGGGAGATCGAATGGCTGTGGGGCAAGCGGAGAGGAGTTGCTCAACGTTCGCGTAATGGCAGGATGGGCAGGAAGGATCTGATCTGAAACGATAGAGAAAAAGTCGGGCGGGGGTGATGAGTGTGTTATGCTGGATGGCTCTCCGTGTGTGTGTTTGTGGGGTAGTAAGCTGGAGGTGTTGTGTAGGCCGTGTCTGCCTTGAGTGTTGTAGTTGCTCGTAGTGTTCTGTCTCCTTGTAAGAATGTGCCTCGTCCGCCATGGGCGGGAAAGGCCATAGGACTACCGGCTCCTGCATAACGGTCTCGCAAGCAACTTGATGAGCCAACTCATTACCGACAATCCCTGTGTGGCCTGGCTCCCACACCATTACGAACGAGGCAGGGGAAAGTCGTGAAAGGGCGGCGAAGAGGTCGTCGCGCAAATCCTCGGGAAGGCGTGGCACGCGCGAGTTGGCCAAATCGCTTCCCTGGAACCAGTGCAAATAAATTCAGCCGGGGAGCAGGCGGAAGGGAAGTAAGTTCTTCGACATCTTGGAAACCCTGAGATGGGGAACGATAAAAAAACGGACAACACAACAAAATCTCAAACGCTGCTGAATTTTATTGATATGAGCACACCAATAAATAGACTTTCAGACAAATGAAAAAAGTGAAAGCCGTTTACAACTCCCTGTAACGCCGAATTGGAGCGCAGCTCTTGAGGAGGAGGAGGGAAGGGTACTCAGGGGAGGGTATACCCCTCCTCCTCCTCCTCCTCCTCCTCCTCCTCCTTCTCCCCTCATTCTTCAATCTCCTCCGGGGGGGGGGGGGTCACGTGACCTCGGGGGAAGGGGGGTCATGTGACCTCGGGGGGGGGGGGGGGGTCACGTGACCCGGGGGGGGGGGGGGCTCGCGCGGTGCATTATGGGACATTTCCCATAATGCACCGCGCGGTTACGCCGACGCCGACGCCGCTCAAGCCGGAAACGGCCGCCTAAGAGCTGCGCTCTAAAAGAGAAAGGGACAAAAGAGAAAGGGAAAAAAAAAGAACTCAAACGCAAAACCAGACGACCAACGAGCGAGTTCGCTCCAGACAGCCTGAGCCACTCCTCGGCTCCAACACTTTCGGAAAGGGAGCCGACCTCCCGAACAACAACAACCCGAAGGTCGACACACACGGCGACCCCCAAAACGCTAAAGCCTAATCTTCATTTCCTACTTCCAAGCAAACGCTTCCCGATTTTCTTCCCCCTCTCCCCCCCCCCCCTCAAGATTGCAAAGCCCCCCTCACACAAGCAAAAACTCTTTCATCCGATCACCAATAACCAAGGACGGCGGACTCACACAATTCCCCCGCTCGCGAATGCACAAGGTCTCCTTAATTAGCCTTCTAAACAATTCTTTTTCGTTACACAGAACGGAAGTTTCATCCCAAAGAGGGGAGCAATTATTACAAGAACCAACATGATTTGACAACTCCGAACTCTGCGCCCTATTCCTTACATTCATTTTATGTTCCGCAAGACGGTCATTCAAACAACGCCCTGTCTGACCGACATAACACAATCCGCAGTCAAAGGGGATCTTGTAGACCACCTCGGCGACACAGGAGACTGAGGGATCTCTGTGTTTTTTTCCCGCAACATCCCTCACGTCTGAGTCGCATGCACTATGGCAGCAATCTCAAGAGTGGGCGCAGAAGTTGGGTTGGAGTAGGGGCCAGCGGTGGACGTAAGGGGAGGGGTGGCGGGGCGCGTCACGGTGAAACAGGCCTTGGCGCCGAGGGGAGGGGAATGGGAAGCGTCCACGTAGCATGGCGTAGTGTCAGGTGTGAAAGGGTGTATTTGTGTGCTTGTTTGTTTGTTTATTTATTTTTATTTGCCTCAAGTACAACCTACAGGATACTGGAGGCTTGTGGAAAAGCTGCCACAAGGCCAGCTTGACAAAGCCACAACCCCCCCCCCCCCCCCCCCGCCCCTCAATGGCATTTATGCAGCACTAAACAAAAAATACCAGACAGTTTTGTAAGCAGGGATAAAGTGCAGGTGAGCTGGTAATTAATTACAGCATTAACAAAAAATAAAGACAGTAAAGAGAAGCAACGATGGACACAGTCAAATTACGTCACAACAATGCAATCGAAGGATATCTGGAAAGTCATTAACAAGAAAAAAACAAGATCACGTACATGCACAACAACTCTCAAGTTTTAATAATATTACAGTCTTTCTTACATAAGAAATGGGGACCGGGGGCTGAAATAGCAACGCATATTTTAAATGTGATATCTAAAAGCTCGACATTTTCGGCAGCTAATCTGTTTAGTAATCTTGGTAGTTAGTTTTTCAACGTATCTTGACCGTAGATTGTTCTATGAGTGCCAACTTTCCAAGGCTCACTATGGCGCTTTGTATAAGCTGTTATATTACTTTGCAAGTTCGCTGGTACTTTTAAAACCGATGATTTAGTTTTGACCTCTTGTTTAAATGCTTTAGAAAGCCGATAATCGTAAACTTTTTCGATTGGTAACACATCATATTTTACGAACAACTCATGTGTGTGAAAGTAAGACGGAATATTTTCAACAACTCTTAGAAACCGTTTTTGTAAGAGATGTATTTTATGTAGTATCGCTTGAGTTGTGGACGCCCAAACTAAATGGCAGTAGTTAAGCCTATATGAAAACAATTATAAATTAAAATCGTAATATTTCGTGGTAGTATATGTCGATTACGATATACAATTCCGACTATTTGGGACAGCTTAACGGCTACAGAATCAATATGTGTATCCCACGTGCGACAAAGTTTTTTTCAAAAACAGCCCCTAGCACCTTGAAACTAGAAACAACTGCAATGGGAGTCAAATTTAGCACCATTGGCCGATTTAACACGACATTTTTATTTTTTATACGAAATAAGACTGCTTTAGTTCTGTTTATATTTATTTTTAAGCTACTTTGGAACGTCCATTTGTCTAGTTTTTGTAACGTTACATTTGCGTTATCGACAATTTCATTAGATATATTTCCAGTTATAAACATGCTGGTATCGACAGCGTCAATAATCATATTAACGTCTGATCCAACAGACACGATGTCATTTATATACACATTGAAAAGAAAATGACCCAGAATACTCCCCTGTGGTACGCCGCAAGAAACAGGAAGGGGATCGGAAAAATGATCGTCTATACGGACTGTTTGTACACGATGATGTAGATAAGACGTGATTAAAGATGCAGCCTTCCCACGTAAACCATAACTTCGAAGTTTTTGAACAAGCAGTGTATAATTTACATGATCAAATGCTTTAATTAAATCGACAAAGATACCAAGAACCAATTTTTCTTCCTCAAGTGTAGTCAAGATTACTTTTTTCTGCGCGAGCAATGCTGACTCTGTACCGAGTCCTTTACGGAAACCAAATTGAGATTCATTTAGGAGGTTATGTTTCTGCTCAAGGTTAAAAATAATTATTTCTAATGCTTTTGAAAAAATTTGAAGTATTGACACGGGACGGTAGTTTGCCATGTCATTTTTATCGCCTTTCTTATACAACACATTTACATGGGCAACCTGCATTCTTTGAGGAAAAACAGCCTGACTAAGGCGAAGGTTAAATATATGCGTTATGTAAGATGCAAGAAGGCCAGCAGCGTGCTTAATTGATTTTATCTGAAATCCATCAGCGTCTTTAGCCTTGCTTTGCTTAAATTTATAATTGTAGTAATAACTTCTTGTTCATTTACAGGGTTAAGAGAAATAGAATTCGGGTTGGACAGAATGTTCACAAGGCTACTGTTCGTTACGGTTTTATTGACAATTTGGCGATTTGGTGTGCAGGGTGCTATTAACTGAATTGCAGATGCGATTTCAGTTCGTAGTGGCGAGTGTAGCGCAGTGGGTGAGAATATCAGTGTCGGAGTTGTGAATTTTGTGGTTTGGTGCGAATTCAGATGAGTGAGCGTTTGCGGCGCTTGAACAGCTTCATAAGTTGGGGGGTTGGGTTAACCCGCCGGGAGATCCGCATGCATGTTTTATACCCCTGTCAGACGGGATAGTTTAGTGTCACTACAATCGAGTGCACTTCAACCCGTCGAAACACACTCCAAGTGTGTTGGTGCTACACGGGAAAACTTAGTGTCACTCCAAAATGATGGCAATAACGATGGGTAAGTAAAGGGCACGCAAAATATTACAGTGCATACGCATTGTTTTATAAATAACTTTGTCGTCTTATTAGAAACACGTTACCATACATTTTTGCGCTAAGTTACGAGCTTTAATCCAAATTTAAATTCAATTTGATCATTACGATCGGCCGTTACAAGCCAGTGATACACGTCCGCACGCCGGTACGACGCTCATCTATACTCTGTTTCACCCAACGTTATTAAACCACTCAGTTAGAAAACTGCCATAGAGACTGCCTTCAAAAAGTGTCTCCGATCTGTCCTCCAGCACCGAGCTAATGACGAACACAACGCCACCATTTTTCCCGCAGCGGCCATTCAAGGAACCGCACGTCACTTCTATTTTGGCTTTAATCGGCCGTTTTGGGGACGCGCCACCTGAAAGCACAGCTGAGGCATGGTTGTATAAAAACAATATTAATTGTGCCACAAAACCTTGCAAACTAAAGAGTTTAAAAACGTCACGCGCCCTTCATTTTGTACTGAACTCCAATAAAAGTTACTACAAAAAGAGTCTTTTCCGTTTGTTTTTTCGCAAAAAAAAGGCTTTCTAAAAGCTCAAGGTGACCACAGTACAGACAAATGACAGAGTGGCGCTGTTGTCGCATTTAGCTCGGTCTCAGTGGACGCCAGCGGCCCAGGTTTCGACGGCGAGTTTCCCAACTGAGTGTTTTAGTAACGTTGGTTTCACCATATGATGTACCGCAGGAAAGGCTACAAGCGCGAGCTCCTTGCTCTAGGGCGCATCTTGGCGGCACAAGCTCTCGTGCGTTAAGAGTAGCTTCCAACGCTATGAGCTCGCGCTTCTAGCCTTGTCTGCTGTACAACAAAAGGTGAAACGGAGTATAGACCTTTCCAATGTTTATAAAATCACAGTCCAGCGTGCGATCTTCACAGCCCAGCACGTGCGTGTCCGTCGCTTCGGAAAGCGAGCAAAGCACGCGCCACACGCACGAACGCTCAAAATGGCACCGGCCACAAGCTCGTTAGGGATTGAACCCAGGATTCCTGGGTTCTGCAGCGCGAGCTTTCGCTCCGCGTGCTCGGAGCTGGTGTGCGCGAGCCCACTCGGCCACTCGCCACAACGAAACATCATGGAGTGTGTGGAGGACGAGCTGAAGGGCGATATCCGCGATGTTGAACGGTGGAAGCGCGTGGTTGGGGCACTTTTCTCCGTGAGAGCCCATCGCCTTTCAGATGAGAGGCAGCTGGACCTGGATTCCGACGCACAGGCAAGAATTTTAAGTGACATCGATCAGCAGCTGCAGGCCAATGCCTTCACCATAGCCGCTCTCATGACCGACAACCTATCCGTGGTCAGTCGAGAACGGTGGACTTTCCCAGAGGAACGAACGGTGGTTCGAATTCGAAGACACCTTGCCCCATTTGGGCGAGTTCCATTTCAAGCAAGCCTTCCGCGTCTCTCCTGCCACCTTCAGATTCCTGATGGAGTCTTGCAGGTGCCTCCTGGCCGTCCCTGGCCGTCGCGCAGGGGCCAAGGCTGGAAACTAGATTAGCCGCTTGTTTTTCTACAATGCACTACTTTCCTGCCAACAAAAAACAAGTGCGCATCTAATATTACTCCTATCAAGATAATGCTAATTTTACGCAGCGTTAATTTCTTCTCTTATTTTTACTCCTTGAACACTGCTATCGAGATTACACACTCGGTCTACCGGAGCGAGCGTAGTGTGCTCCCCGAACTCACTTCATTGGAAGTGTGTTCGAATTCAGGCAGGGCTGGGGATTGAGCTCAGGACTACTGGGTTCTCCAGCGCGAGCTTTCTCTCCACATACTCCGATCTGGTGGGCGCTGGCCCAATACCACCCAGAACACAAGGCCTGCGCGTTTCCTCCTCTAAACGTCATCACTAGTAGATCCCCTCAGCGCCCCCTAGGTAGCCCGGATGAGCACCGTCGTCTGCTACATCATCTGCGACATCGTCTGCTCCATCGCCTGCTTCAGTGGTTTGTGTAGCAGATAATGAAACAGATGCTCACGCCGGGTGTCTGTTGCTATAGCATACGATGAAGTTAGACGTTCACGTGGAGCGTCAAATGCATGGGTGAAAATGCCTTACTGCTGTGCGAAGGGCTGCAAAGCCCTTCGCTGGACGCTGAACGCTGGCACTGGGGGGCTATGTTGCGCTTTTTGGACTCCCAGGAGACTTTGAAGAGGGAAGTGACGTCGACGACTAGAGAAACGCAGATTGGATGTTGACAGAAGAAAACAAAATCAACATCCAATCTGCATTTGCTGCGTTGTTGACGTCACTTCCCTCTCCCTAGTCTCCTGGGAGTCCAAAAAGCGCAGCATAGCCCCCCTGGACGCCATTTTCGAGGGCGCTGTTTATACTCCGGGTCGCTGCTTTGAAGCGTTCTTCCGCAGAACGAGTGCGCGCGCTAGAAATGCTCGTCTCAAAGCAAGGAGCGCGTGCTAGCTCGCGCTTGTGGCCGAGGGAGTGTTCGCGTGCGCGTTGCAAATGAACTGGAAGCTCGCAATCAGCTCGCGCTCAGCAGTCAATCACACAGCTGCGGCCGCAGGTGAATGCGACGTAGTTGCGACGCGGCCCATACTCTCGTCAAGCTTCAGCCTGTTTGCCGCTTGGGGCGGGTCGGGGATCTACTAACGAAACGTCATGCGCAGGCCTTGTATTCTAGGTGGTATTGGCTGGCCCACTCGGCCACCGATACCCTTTAATAAAGACACGTTAAAAAAATTAGACGTTTACGATTCCCTGTAATGCCGAATTGGAGCGCAGCTTTTGAGGAGGAGGGAGGAAGGGTACGAAGGAGAGGGTATGCCCCTCCGTACCCTCCCATTCTCCTCTCCTGTTCCCATCCCACTAAGCGTAAAAATTTCGCTAAATTTCCCGCTAAATTTAGCCGGGAAATTTTCCCGCTGAATTGACGTGTGACGTCACATGACACGGTCATCTGAAATTTTAAGTGTGACGTCACGTGACGTGACACGGGTAAATTTTTTTCTCTAAATTTAGCGGAAAAATTTTCCGCCAAACTTAGCAAAAACTTTTACCGCAAAATTTAGCGGGAAAATTTTACCCTCGTGACGTCACGTGTGACGTAATTTTGGGAAACAGCCCTTCATTAATGCAACGCGCGGTTACGCCGACGCCGCTCAACTCAGAAACGGGTGCCTGGGAGCTGTGCTTTAAAACAACGTTACATTAATGGACGATTTTTACGCCGATTGGATGATTCTGATCGATCATCGCAAGCCAAGATAAAGAACGAAGCATATCCAACTTTGGCGTTCCGCTTCGTTCCAGGGAAGTTTACGAGGAGGCCCTGACACTGCCAATTATCGTATTGTCTCGAATAGTTACATGCTGAAACAAAAGTAGGCTCTATCATGCTCTGCTAGCCAAGATAGCCATGAATGACTGACTTTCTCGTCGTCTTTTATTAATTCACCGCTGCCCTCATCTTGATTCAGATCAGCCTAAACTCCAAGTCCACCCCAACATTTTGTTTTGCAATGCCACTCTTCTACATGTCGTCTCTTTCACGAATTTCTTTTTTTTTTATAAAATAAAACTTACGCCACGCTTTTGGTTTCTGTGTTGTTATGTCTTACTGTTGAAACACTCCTATTGATGCCACGCACTCGATCGAGCGAAGTGAGTTCGTCAAACTCACTCCAAGCCAAGTGTGTTCCTCAGGAAGGAGCCGTGTGGCACGCTACAGAAATGGGGTGAAGTGCACTCGCTTGTAGTGACACTAAACTAGCCCGTCTGACAGGGGTATGAGTGGCAGCCTGGGATCGCTCCTGTCGGAGCGAGCTTGTCCAGTTGGCGTAATCAACGCATGACTCTGCGTTTTGAACCCGGCGAAAACGGTCCCAGTTTGTGTGGTGATACGCTTTCGGGGGTTATGTGTAAGTGAAAGTGTGATCTAAATAAGGTGATGGTCCGAGAGTAGGGAGTCAGACAAGACTTGCCAAGTGTCGGGGGGATTAGGGCCAGTGTGGAACGCGAGGTCTGGTGTGGTGTGTCGTTGTGTGGCGTGTCCATCTCATGTAGGCGAGTCCGGTCTATTGATAAGAGAGTATGTCTGTTGTATGGTGAGTGCGCGCAGAAGCCGTCATGGACGGTGTGGCGGGGTATCCCCACAAAGTATGCGGCGCATTAAAGTCCCTGCCAAGAATGATATTACTTGGATGGGAGCGTGCGGAGATACGTAAATAGGGGAGAGAAAAGAGAAGATGATTTATGAGGGTTATAGATATTAACTAAAGTGAGAGGTAAATAGGGGGGGGGGGGGGTTAGATAATAGAATAAGGCAATTACGTAAGATAGGAAAGTGTCTGGAACGTCTTCAGTGACGTATGCGATGTCTCTACGAACGTAGATAGAGGAGAGTGGCGTGACAGCGTCGGCATGTAGACCGCGGTATCCGGTATGTTTTGTTACATGCCGTGCTTCTTGGAGAAGAAGAAAGTGTCGGAGTGTGTGTTGTGTTAGGAGCCATTGATGTAACCGGGTATGATTTGTGGAGAGGCTACGACAGTTTCATTGTATCAGTGTGATTGTCGTGGTCCTAGTTAGGAATGAAGGTTAGGAGAGATGAGGGGGTAGCCGGCCAAAGGTTTGGTGATTTGCTGTCTAAGGCTGCGGGAGCTTCGTGGCTGCGCATGATGGATTGGGTTTGCTCGTCCATGGGGGCAGGAATGTCGGTGAGATTCTTGGTGAATGTACGTGTAAAGGCCTGTTCACACATGCAGCGGAGCGCTACAAGCATAGTGCTGACCTCGCGCTAAGCGCGTGCTGACGGAAGCATTCACCAGCTTTGTATCGCACCGTCAAAACTGTTGCTCATGGCAGACTATAAGTAGCTGACGGCATGTGAGAAGCGCTACATCAGCGCTGCATGTGAGAACCGGCCTTAAAGGAGCTGTGCAACGATATTCAATTGGAATTTTTTTCACTTTACACCAGCTTACTGGCACTAGTGGGACTCAAGGATACTCGCATGCAATGCCACTGGCCAAGAGCTCCTTTGTTGCGGTGTAATTTCAAGGACACAAGCGATCATTTTCATTCAATCTCTCCTTTGCAAAAATTGATAACGTAACATGGGGATCGCAGTACACCCATATGACGATATTTGAATGCGGTTCAGAGATTGGACCCGAGCATTGCGTGTGCACTCGATTTGGGCTCGTGATAATTGATAGCTCGAGAAGCATTCGGGTAGTGGCCCGTGTCCAATCGCTGCAACGACGACAATAGCCAAGCCATAACAATGTCTGGAACTCAGCACGTGTCCTGTGCTTTTCCAACCCCAGCGCGTGGCTATGATCAACATTGGCGGCATATAATCGGCTCCAGATCACGTGGCCGCTTGTTCTGGCTGCGAGTTGAGGGCGTGAACGCTGCTCGTTTTTCTTTAATTTTTTTTCTGTGACTTCTATTGCGTGGGGTGAAAAACGAACGCGTGTTTCATTGGTCATTAACGTCAGGGATCCATTCTAAGCGGTATTTGCGCATAGTAAAAAAATTGTTGCATAGCCCCTTTAAGGCTGTTGAGTGATCCTGATTAGAAAATTTATTTACAACACTGTGGACAGGACTATGCAAGAAACGCGCAGAGGATAAGAACAATGCTGTGAGCGTCGTGATTAGTTCCTCGAGATTGGCAACGTGTTTGTCCTGGGAGTCGAGGCACCTTTGTACTGCTTGTTGGGTTTCAACATCTGTGGTGAGTGTGTCCACGCGCTTGATCAGCTCTGTCACAGCACTGTCAAGTTGACCGAGACGCTGGGAGAGGGCGGGAGATATGGGGCGGGCGCGGCGGGCCGCGGCTGGCTCACCTGTGTCGTGTCGATAGCTGGCTGCAGAGAAGCTGGGACAGTGGAGGCTGATGATGTTGTGGTCGATGGTGTGGTGGCAGCCTGCAGGCCCGCAAGTTGCTGGTGATCCGGGGTTCGCTGATTGCCCCAAGTGGCTGTGACGGGCGGTGTGAAAGAGGTTGGTATTGGGCGGGGTGCCTGCCCGGTCGGGGGTGCCAGACGGGTTAGGAGCGCTGGTGATACCGTGGAGAGGGCCATCTGTCGTCGGTGTCGAAGGCGCTGACGGAGAGCTACTCCAGCAGAAGCGTCATCGCGTTGTTTCCGGATGTGGCAAATTGCGGCAAAGGGAGGTGGTGACACTGCCAGTGTAGACACCAGGGTGTGCAGGGATGACGTTCGTCCGGGCGGGCCAAGGTGGTGGAACACGTGGGGCAGTGTCGCTGGTTTCCCTGGCAGGCCAGCGTACGGTGCCCGTGCTCGAGACAGCTGTTGAACTGAATGGGCTTGAGGTTTGTGGGGACGGCTGCAAAATTCGAGGCGGCGGTAGTACGCTGTGTACGAGACATGGTTTCCAATGAAGGTGATGAAGGCTGAATCTGTTGTGCCCATTCGCATTGCGTGAAGGATGTCAGCTTGATAAGACTCCAGATCATTGATGATCTCGTCGGGGGTGGCTCCCGGGGCTATTCCATGTTGTAACTAACTCCCCGGCAGGAGTTACTTGGTGCGCTAGGTAGGAGTTAACGGGAAGGGAAGTGTTTTGTAAGGTGATGCTGGTGATGCGAAGTAGCCGGTTGGCAATCGCTTCGTGATGGGTGCGGAGGACGGCGAGACGGTTATTATGACAGAGGTGAAGCGACACGTCTGCACATGTATGAGCAGGGAGCTGTGCGGCTTGCAAGAACGCCGGCAAAATGCCAAGGGGCTGCGCAGCTGTGCCAGTGGGAAGGATTGGGAGATTCACTGATAACTTCATGAAGCTCGGGGTTGGGGTGAACCAGAAGGCGAGATTTTCGGGACTTCCCAGGGGTGATCCATTTCCCACCTAGGTCGTCTACTTCTAGAGGGGTTTCTATGTCCTGGCTCGGGATGGACGCGGAGATATTGGTGAGCTTCGAAGCGGTGGTGTCGGCAGTAGCCATATTTGCTCCGCACTGCTGTGACGTCACCAGGCCTAGCGGGGCCGTGTAGGATTGGCGAAACAAAGGACGAGCGGGAACAAAATGGTACTAGGAGAGAGCTGTGCACTTGCCGAAAATGATGCAGTGAAGGACTCAGGCATGTGGTGAAGATTTCCAGAGGATTCAGGTAGAATTTGGAGAGCGCGACGCAGGCACTGCGTTCGAATCAAACAAAGTTGAGCTTGCACGCTCATTGTCAGCGTCTTGCTTTCGCCATTTACTTCGAATCTTTTCTGCAGGTAGGGCGAGCCCGGGTATGCACGTTTACCTATACATAGCTTGCATGTGTCGCCATTGCTAGGTACTGAAGGTTATTTCTACTTACTGTTTTCGACGAACCGAACGCTCGCGGATCAAAAAATATTGGCATGGCCGCGAATGACGTCACATGCAAGCTATGCATAAGGCTTCCAGCATTCTCCTTGGCGCTTGAATAACAGACCTCTTAACAAATTACCCGAGCACCAAGGAGCGTGCTTACATGCTCTGCATGTTCCGGTGTCTGCAATGGTAACTTTTTTTAAAGCAACAATATAAAACGAAGGGCACCTTGCACGCACATCGTCAGCGTCTTAAGGCCCGTTCACATAGTATCATTTGCTTGCGTTGTGTTATGTATCGAGAGCTTACGTGTGGATGCATTAAGAGTCACGGAGAAATGCGTGCTTTAGATGAAGCGTGGCAGCCAATTCAGGGAGTACGTCTTTGAACACGGCATACGAAGCACGGATATTCTGTTGACTCATAACGTTAAGGCCGGTTCACACAGCACCGTTTTATTACGTTGCTGTATGTTGCGAAAGATTAAGGCTGAACTCCATGGGGCGAATATGCCACGAAAAATCGGCCAACTTCGCCCGGCGGCCTTTGCTCTGCGCGTGACATCAGCACAGTGGCTGCTACGTCGCGTGCAAAGCGAGCGTGCCGTCGGGCGCTCCACGGAGTTCAGCTTTTATATCGGTTTACGTCGAGAACCAGCGAGACATGTGCTTCGAACGAGGCGTAGCAACCAATTCGAAGAGTTAACTAGCACGCTACATTCTAGGCAGTGATGTGCCGGTGACTTATACGTAACGTAAGAAAAACGCAAGGAAACGCTCCTGCCTAAAAGCTGGTTCACGCAGCATCGTTTCCTTACGCTTTCTTGCGTCAGGTATAAGTCACCGAAACATTCGTGCCTCGGATGTCGCGTGTCAGGCTATCTCCTTAAACTGGTATCCCCGCTTAATAGGATTCACACATGTCCCGGTAACTTGTGGCGTAAGCAGACGTAAGTTTTGTAACGTAACGTGATAAAACGGGACTGTGTGAACCAGCCCTGAACGGGACTTAACGTAAAGAAAACGTAAGCCAACGTTCTTCTCTGAACGGGTCTCCACTTTGGTCATTTACTTCGAATCGTTTATACAGGTAAGGTGAGCACGTGCAGCACATGTGCCTATAAATGGCTTGCACTGAAGCCATATGAGCGAGGAAGCGCAGCCCCAGTCGTGACAATGAACAAAAAAATGGCCATTCCGATAGTTTTTTTTTTTTTTTTACCTAGTTTGTGTTTACGTATATTTCGATTTTGTTTACGTGGCCTGTATTGAACGTAAGTAAAGAAATCGCGTTCATGCACGGTGGTGAGGTACCGGTTTGGCTGAGACTCGATGCACCACAAATAAACTGTCAGCCCGTAACGTCCAGTTATCCAATTTTTTTTGTCGCGTTATTGTGTATTTTCAAATTTCAGCACCCAGCAATTTTTTTTTTGTCTTGGGGGGGGGGTGCGTCGTGAAGAAGACTTCCAGGTCGGATTCTCAAAACTATTTTACACAAAAGGGTTCGTAAATATAGCTTCGCAAAGTTACGCACTTTTCCGCATTCCCGAAGCAAAATGTTCTCAGGCGCCCTTTCAAATGCACTCAAAACGATTCCAAATTGCTGCCAACGTCGCGCTAGTGCAGCAACCTGTAAGGTGAGCACGTGCAGCACATGTGCCTATAAATGGCTTGCACTGAAGCCATATGAGCGACAGTTGTGGTTGCCTTACTGCTGACACGTTCTGCAGCATGCACCACCTAATACGTCGTTTTGTAGTTTTTTTTTTTTTTTTTTCTTAGGGGGGGGGCAAGAAGAACTAGGGCCCTTTTCAAAAGTCCATCAAGCAACATTGGCGGCCGCCATTTTTTGGACACGAAGCGTCTGGTTGGATCCGAGTCCTCGACAAACCATGACGCTGCAGCGCTGGTTTTGATGCGAGCTAAGCCGAGTTCACGTCGAACGCTGACGCGCCCGTCGTGTCCAATCTACACGTTCAGAGGGCGTGCTCCAGACAATGGCGTTACTCGGATAATCCTCGCAGCAGCTACTATTCGCGACTCCAACTAACTATAGGTGGCGCCACTCGTTTTCCAAAATGGCGGTTATAGTGAGGGTCGGAAATGCGTGCCGCTGTTGAGCCTGTCTAGTGTGCTGGCTTCACTGAGCGACACAAATTATTTCTGGTAATACGAGGAAGCTAGGGTGTTATGAGCGCAGGTCACCTCTTTATCCTGAAAACAAAAACAGTGGTTAGCCTATTATTTACGCAAGGATGCACGTTTTAATTTTGGAGCGAAACCGAAACTAAACTCTATTTTGGATTTAATTTCTCGATATAGGTCTTAATCTTGGATTGTTTCATAACTCAAGATGTGTCTCACATCGTAATTATTTAGTTAGAGAAGTGTTCGCGGAAACTTTATTTCGTGACATACATGCTCGATTCAGGCACTTCAAAATATTTTGGAGATTTGAGTGTCCCTTTAAAGACAGGATCTTCCATGCACCTTAGAGGTAACATAGAATATTGTACGGTGTTTGAGGAGAATAACATAGGCTACGCTTACATGGGCTACGTTTACATGGATGCAACAGCAGCACATCGGATCCAGCTAGCGAATCGGATCCACTTCAGCCACTACGTTTACATGGATTCGGATCGAACAGTAGCGGCACCACGTGTCGAAGGATCACAACGCAAATTTCGTGACCTTCAGAATGTTTCCGAGGTGTCCGGTTTGCCTAGCGGCATGCAAAGCAAAGCTCCCGTAATCCCTCGCTCGAGCACTCGATCCGATCCGCTAGCGTATACATGGAAAGTCTCGATTCGGATTGACCATCTCAAACCACCCCGTCCCAGCGGATCGGATCGAATCCCATCCGATCCGATCCGAGTTGTTTACATGGACCGATTCGATTCGTTAACTGGATCCGATGCGCTGCAGTCGCATCCATGTAAACGTAGCCATGGATGCGACTGCAGCACATCGGATCCAGTTAACGAATCGAATCGGTCCATGTAAACAACTCGGATCGGATCGGATCGGATCCGATCCGATCCGCTGGGACGGGCTGGTTTGAGATGGTCAATCCGAATCGAGACTCTCCATGTATACGCTAGCGGATCGGATCGAGTGCTCGAGCGATGGATTACGGGAGCTTTGCTTTGCATGCCGCTAGGCAAACAGGACACCTCGGAAACAATCTGAAGGTCACGAGATTTGCGTTGTAATCCTTCGACACGAGGTGCCGCTACTGGTCGATCCGAATCCATGTAAACGTAGTGGTTGAAGTGGATCCGATTCGCTAACTGGATCCGATGCGCTGCTGTCGCATTCATGTAAACGTAGCCCATGAAAACAACTCGGATCAGATCGGATCGGATCCGATCCGATACGCTGGGACGGGGTGGTTTGAGATGGTCAATCCGAATCGAGACTCTCCATGTATACGCTAGTGGATCGGATCGAGTGCTCGAGCGAGGGATTACGGGAGCTTTGCTTTGCATGCCGCTATAGGCAAACCAGACACCTCGGAAACAATCTGAAAGTCACGAGGTTTGCCTTGTGATCCTTCGACACGAGGTGCCGCTAATGGTCGATCCGAATCCATGTAAACGTAGTGGTTGAAGTGGATCCGATTCGCTAACTGGATCCGATGCGCTGCTGTCGCATCCATGTAAACGTATACGAAAACCGGACGACAAGTTTCTCCAACTGGCAGCATACATTTATTTTGACATCCGTCACCAAACGCGGCAGTCACCGCCCAGAGTTGGAAGGGTTGAGGAGGATAGGGAAGGAAGGGAGGATGGGGTGGAGAGAGGTTGGAGGTGGAGGGAAAGAGAAACATGTTTTTTTAGCCGGCAGCGCACGCCGAAGTCAAAGAGGGAGGGGGGGGGGGGCATAATAACGGAAGTAACCTTGAGGAGGGATTAAAGGGCGGGTGACCCTACTTCAAAGGCGCCTACGTTTGTCGCATTTCCGGACGAAGAAAAGAAACGTCGGCGTCGGAGAGGCAAAGCGATGGGGACCCGATGTTTTGCGGCGAATGGCGCATGGCGAAGGCTTCGATAATCTCGCGGCCGTATCTTGACCGATGCGTTCCAACAGTCGTGGTGGCTGAAAACTCTGGTTCGCAGGACGGGCAGGAGCCGACGTGCTGGGCTATTGGATGCAGGGAATGGAGGGATGGGTTGGAAGCCGCGGGGACGGCCGCGTTTGGTGACGGATGTCAAAATAAATGTATGCTGCCAGTTGGAGAAACGTGTCGTCCGGTTTTCGTCCTCTATGTTATTCTCCTCAAACACCGTAACTTAACCAGCACGCTCCACTCCCACGAGAGAATATTGTAGTTGTTGAAAAAATCAGTGCCGATATTTTTGCGTTCTCGCTGCCTTTTCTCGCTAAGTTAATTGGCATGGGAAATAATGAACTGCGGGCCTTTCAATAGGTTTGGAGTATTTAGGTGATTAATTGGTTTAACATTATTCCCAGCACAAGAATAACAGAATAAATCCAATTTTTACAATATGTCCACAAAACGTATAAATTAATAAACGCTGTTCTCACTACAACAACCCAAAGACGGAATCCGAGTCAGATAGCTGGAGTGTGTGTGTTTCTTTATAGCAACGCGTGACGCATAGGACTTCATATTGCATCCAGTGTTTGACTGTTGGTCGATCTTGATAACGATGTCAGAGTTTTTCATATGCTGAAAAGAAAACAAAGTTATACCTTTCTGGAAAGACTATTTTGGTTAAATAGCGTATTTTCGCGATCTTGGCGTTAATTGGGGGCATACATTGCCGCAATCTGTGTTAATTATAATAATATTAAAATTCAGATATTTAAATACGTAATTTTTAAAGCTCTAATATAACTTGTTGCATATGATCTAATTTCAAACGCGCGAATAAGTATGACAATTAAAAATGTGCTAATTATTATCACTGGAGCCGATTGCAGCATTTTAATTACCAAGTAATAAAATAAAAATAGACTAAAATCAATGAAAACATTCTAGCTAATGTGAGAAATTTATGTAAAATTACATTAATTATCGGTAAAGTATATTTTGCTATCAAAGTCGCGACTTTTGACAATCGGTAAAACGTCCAAAGTCGCCGCCAATATCCTTCCGGACCAAATGCCCCAAAATACAAAACAAATAAAAATAAAACACATATTCTTTTTTATTAGCAATCTTCTTATAACATTTAGTTACTTTTGTTTTTACGCTCCGTCGTTTTGCCAATTTCAGCCTTTCCAGTTCGAAGGAACGCCTATTTGCTTGCACGTCTGCTCACTGCAGCACGTTTCGTTGGCGTTGGAAGCCGGTCAGACAGTTGTGAGTTTGTAATTTTACATGGTATTGCGTATACGAGCGAACCCAAGCGCTTTGTATTTGCGTTAGCTTTGCGTGTTCCACACTGCGCGTGCCCGGAGCCCAAAATTGCGATCTTGGATTGGCGCATGGCGATGAAGCGCACGCACAACGTGGGGCACGCAACTCTAACGCAAACGCACACCGCTTGCGTTTGCTTCTATACGCAATACTAAAACTCTCTAGTAAGTTACAATCCCATACCGGCTGCAGCACTACGTTGGGACAGTGAAGAATGTTGTTTGCATTCGGAAATGACATTTCGAGAGCCATGATCGCGAGCAGTTCCGCCGTGCCCGCTGAGGAGGAGAACCGGGGGACCCTCACTAGAGTGCTTCCCGTTTCCGCCGCGGGAGGGCGAGCAACAAGCTGGAGACGCGAATAGGTAACGCGCAATTTCGAAACGGTTCTATTGCCCGAAATCGCCACCAGCACGGGGGCGACGACGTCCCGTGTTTGCCACGTATAAATACCCAGGATTCCCCACGGTACTCAGGTACTTTGGCCAAATGCATATACGTCCACACTCAGCACTCTGCCGCTTCTGTTCAGCTCCTTATAGTCCGCTCCTTTCTGTTGTGAGGCATTATGAAGTATAGACTGCGGCACATTCAGTGAGCGCGTCGTCCCATCGACCAGCGCATGCGGGCGATAAGGAAAGGAGAACGGCGCATGTATACATCCCTCTCCCCGGCCGGTGCCCGCGCATTCACCGCAGTCAAACTGCTCATACTACGTCGTACAAAAGACTCGGTGGTCGCTGCGGACGCGATGACGGATATATCCGCGGAGTCCGCAGATAATTCCTCACGCATGGTCGAAGCATGTTTTGCTTCATACGTATGCTTCAAACGCAGACAGTTTTTTGTATGCCCATTGTCAACTCCGCACAAGAAAGAACCCAGTGCCCGCAGGCTGTCTTTTGTATGCTGTATTAGCAGTGCTGAAGTTTACGAGAAAAGGGGGGTGATTTAAAAGAGACGTTTCTTCGAAAACTGCCATTTCGTGAGCGTTCATGTGCCCTCCCATCCTTCCCTGGCCAAGATGGCCGCTCCTATGATGTCATTGCATGGTCCAAGCCTTTCCCCGCGTCTCGAGCTCCACGCAGAATGCTAACCTTGAGCACGAAAGCGAAGGCCCTTTCCGTTCTTAGTCGACGCGGGTCGTGTCAATCTCGGCGAGCGCTCACAATCGAGGAAGGCCTGCGACATAAGTTGGACTTCCTGAGACATTAATGCTTGAAGTCTGTTCTTGCCACCTTCTGCGTCCTGACAGTGAGCTTCCTCGTCGATCGCCCCGAGTCATCAAACTCGTCACGTTCAGAGGACAGGCAGCCGCAGAATCGCGAGATTGACTGCGGATGGTCGTCATGAAGTGACCTCGTGGCAAATCCGGACATCGCGGGAGTTTAAGTCACACTCTTGCAGTTGTGAAGTTACGGCCTACATGGTGGCGCTCGAAGACAAGGACAAAAGGAGCTCGGAGAACTGGGCACTACTGTTTGCAGTGGCGTCACAAGGGAGGGGGGGGGGGGGGGGGGGAGCGGGGAGGGGGGGCGGACCGCCCCGGGTGCAGCGCTCAGGGGGGAGTCTCGGCGGGCCACGTGAGAGCGGGAAAGGGGGGGGGGGGATGTCGCGGCGGGCTACCGCTGACCCTCGTGACGCCACTGACTGTTTGTGCGTTAACTTTCAACTGTTGATTCGCGGGAAAAGGCGAGACTAGTACATCGTGCCATCGCACCACTCTCAGCCAATTTGGTACCTTACAACCTCTTACAAAAAGGTGATTCCTTTATCTGCAAGTTCCGTAGGGGCTAGGCTGACACATGTGGCGCCGGATTTTTTCATGGCGTCAGCTTCAATACTCTCCTTTACGGTCTTATTCTTGTGTCCGGCTAGAACAGTACAGATAATGAGCAAGGAAGCGCAGCCCCAGTCGTGACAATGAACAAAAAAATGGCCATTCCGATAGTTTTTTTTTTTTTTTTACATCTAGTTTGTGTTTACGTATATTTCGATTTTGTTTACGTGGCCTGTATTGAACTTGTAAGTAAAGAAATCGCGTTCATGCAAGCGGTGGTGAGGTACCGGTTTGGCTGAGACTCGAGAGTCACTCTGTAACGCAATATAGATAGTTTCGTCTTTTCCAGCAAATAAACTGCTAAATGTCAGCCCGTAACGTCCAGTTATCCACTTTTTTTTTGTCTCCTAGCGTTATTGTGTATTTTCAAATTTCAGCACCCAGCAATCAGCACTGTTGACCTGGTGCCGGTTTCATGTTTCGGCGACAGCTCGAAGAGGACACGCTGTCGCAGAGCCGCGAGTTTGGCTGTGGATTGGACGTCGTGAAGGGAAAGACTTCCAGGTCGGATTCTCAAAACTATTTTACAACAAAAAGGGTTCGTAAATATAGCTTACGCAAAAGTTACGCACTTTTCCGCATTCCCGAAGCAAAATGTTCTCAGTTTTTGCGTAAGCTAAGACAAAATCCTACGACAGGGGTTCAAATGCACTTACGAACTTTTGCGCAACGATTCGTCCGAAATTGCTGCCAACGTCGCGCTAGTGATTGAGCAGCAACCTGACGCTAGAAGAAGTTCGCGGCAGCAGCGCGTATTCCGTCGGACCCTAATGCGATATCCGATCACCACCTTAAAGGGGCACTAAGTCAATCTTGAGATCGTCCTTTTTGTAGTGACAACTCAATCTAGACGCTCTAAGCATCATCAAAACACGAAATCACAATTGTGCGTAGCCTATTTCCTCGTTAAGAGCGTGTTCAAAGATCGCGACATGCCCTTTTTGGGAAGAATTTTCTTCCAAGTGATGTGGTCGACGAAGGGCGCTTTTCGGCGAGTCGCAAGCAATGGCTTCGCCTGCGGAGAAAAAGAGGAGTCTTATCCGAATGTGTACCTATCAGACTCTTCGAAACGAGTTATAATAAAATCATGCGGAATCTGCGCGTATTGTAGGGCTTTCATTGGTCCACACAATGTAGTCCGCGAGAAAAAAGAGTCCACATGTTTTTCTATTGCCCTGAGATGTATAAGCGGTTTTGTAATATAGGACTTGGTATATGTGGAAACTAACACATTTTAAGCAATATAAGATCAAAAACGATCTTTATAAAAAATGAATTCGGTGCCCCTTTAAGCACTACTGCCGAGGCTTGCAGTGCAGCGGCTCTGCGGTGTGCTAGCGCCAGCGCTTCGCCAACCAACAGCTCAGTCGCATTCGCTGCCCAGACGCCCAAGTCCTGCTGGTACTCCGGTGGCACCCTAGCTGCGCTTCTAGTTGGTTCAAATTGAAAACTAATAAATTAGCACGAACAAGGGCATAAAAAAACAACACCTACGACAAGGGCTGGCGATAACAATTCCAACCGATTTCATTGAAATGCCAATTTAAGCAATATCACCCATTTTCTAATTTCGTTCGCATAGTGAAGGCTACCATCACAAGGTTTATGCGTTCGAATGTGTGTATCAAGGTTGCTAAGACTGAAGCTTGGGCTTGTTGGTAGAATGTTTGAAGGATATTTTCTAACTTCGCGATCATTTTTCGTGTTTTGCACTACCCGCTACGAGCAAACTTAAAGCCATTGCCGATCTACCTTATTACACGCTTGGGCTGATGCCCTTCGTTGCTGGCCGACCACTTTCTGCAGTAATTGGCAGTACTAAGTTCAACGAATAAAATACGCTCGCTCGTCGACTCGGCATTCACGCCAAACGTTTCTCGCTCCTTATGCACACAGCGCGACACTGTTAGAAATCGTGGGTTTCTGCTGTGTGTCTCTAACGATCAGAAGGCTGTCACAAAAACTACTAGCGTTGTAGGAAGTGCTCATTTGGGGCGCTAGCCTAGGCGGTAAACCCCTTTGAAGTGAAAGGCGTCCGCGTTCGCGCTGACAGTGTAGCGCAGTGTAAGTACGACCGTGGTACGACGCATATCGCAACAACTTATTTCGCGAACTGTAAGAAAGCTCAAGCCTCGCTTCTTCTGGATGCCCTCATAGTCGGCCCATTTCTTCTTACGTCGGCGACGTCTCGTCTTATTCTGGAAAAGGCATACAAAGTCAAAGCCTTAGTAATTTGCAACCAAGCCCGCGGCTTGGCGGCCAAGTCATGCGGACCATCTCCCTTCGCGTCAATCGCGATCCTACGTGTCTCGTATTCGTCGACTAACGTTTCCAATTCTGCCTTTGTAATGCTCGGCATCCGCTGTATTTTATCCTCTGGCTGCGTCGTCATTGTTCGCGGTGTCACTACACCATGACCTGTCAGTCACTACTGCCGTCGATGAGGCAAATACACGTGGTGTGTGCAAGGCGTTTCCTGTCATCATTGAAACGCTTCGCTCTTGCAGATCTCGTTGGTTGTGAGTATCGCGAGACACCGGAAGTTTTTCTCTTTCCCTCACTTTATTTTGCAGTAGTCCGTCCGTTCGTAAGTAGTTGGTAAGAGCCCCTTTGAAGATACCGATACCTGCACATCTTAAGAACTTCTTGAGGTTCAAACTGCTTAGAAAAAAGTGTCTTAATACATTCTTAGTGAATCTGGCCGGGAATTCGAGTTCCACACCTGTAGTTGTGAAGCTACAACCACTCAAATGAAATTTACTCAAGAGAATCCCGCGGAAGGGACCTTGCCATTTTTGGATGTAAGACTTTCGCTACAGCTTTCGCACGTCTGCTGGCAGTACGCTCCCCGGTCAAAGAAAAGCCTGCTCCCATTTGAGCCTGTGGGGATTCCTGTGGTCTCCCTTCCCCGATGGCTGTGATAACGGCCGCGGGTCGGAACGCTCGACCGCCTTCGCCGTGAGCTCCGACCTACCGCGATCGAGCACCGGCGGAGGCGGTTGATCTGACATACCGCGTTCGGCTTTGGCTAGCAGATGGCGTTCGTAAAATGGCGTCAGCTGTTGCTGGCTTCACGCGGCGGTACCGTGCGTGCTTCCATTCATTCGGCGTTCGTTGCCATGGTGACGGCGAGGAACGCAGACGAACTTCATGTTGCGGAAGAACGCTGCGGCGCAGCGATACCAGGTGCGTTCTAAGGCCCTTCCCGCATGCTTTTCAATGGGCGGAAGGCGAACAAAAGAGTTCGAAATAAGGACTTAACGCAGAAGGCTGAATTTCTCCAGCGCCTCATAATTTGACGAGCCTTACACGAAAAGCATGTTTTTTTGGCCATCCCGCGTCCTGTTTTTTTTATCCGCAACATGGGTCTAAAGTATCAATCTGCCCGGCGTTCGTTGCCATGGTGACGGCGAGGAACGCAGACGAACTTCATGTTGCGGAAGAACGCTGCGGCGCAGCGATACCAGGTGCGTTCTAAGGCCCTTCCCGCATGCTTTTCAATGGGCGGAAGGCGAACAAAAGAGTTCGAAATAAGGACTTAACGCAGAAGGCTGAATTTCTCCAGCGCCTCATAATTTGACGAGCCTTACACGAAAAGCATGTTTTTTTGGCCACGGGGTGATGTGCTCGTGCTTTTAACTTCTGTTTCTATTGCACGAAGGGGAACAAGCTTTGGGCAGGATTCTAGAGCGTAGAAAATGGCGGCGATGCTTGTTGCTCAACGATGGCTCGACCAACGCGTACAATGACGGGTTTTCTGCGAGCACCCGGTTGCCTTCGCTATGCACGACGACTGTTTCTGACGACAGTACCGCTTGTCGAAAAGCACCGTGTGATCGCAGTGTGACCAGCTGCGCGACGAGAGACGGCGACGATGAGATATGATGACCGTCGAGCAACAGCTACTATACTCTATTTCACCTTATGATGTACCGCAGGGAGGGCTACAAGCGCGAGCTCCTTGCTCTAGGGCACGTCTCGGCGGCACAAGCTCTCGCGCATTAAGGGCAGCTGCCAACGCTATGAGCTCGCGCTTCTAGCCTTCGCTGCGGTACAACATAAGGTGAAACGGAGTATAATTGAATCGCACTGAGCTTTTTCGCAGCGGGGAACTACAAGAGCGCGGTTGCCACCGATGATCACATAGCTAATGCCCAGTGGATGGTGATCAGAGCCGTGACGGCCGTCGCGAGTGTCGCTGTCAACCGGTGGGGAGAGACGGCTGGGTCGACAAAACCCCGGACCGAGGCAGCTGAAGTATGTGCGAAAGAAGGCTTTCGTCGCCACCACGACAAGCACACCGACGTCGTAGGGTGCGTTGACGGAACCTAGAATCTAACTGAACCTTCGTCACCATCATCATCGGTCTGAAGGAGATTGTCACCGTTCTGAAGGACTCCAACACTTTGCCGCAAACACCACTTTGCCATTGACAACTTGGTGGTAAGTTGATGTTAGAACATCAGGGTTTCTACCGCTTCAAAGTTAGTGCACTCTTAGTACCTATGTCTTCAGTTGACCATTTGTTGCGGTTTGTAGCTACCGTCAATCACGCAATAAAATCTGGATGGGTTGCTGATTGCATTTTATTGTATCAATTAGATACTTTACCGTTTCACGCCAAGCTTCTGGAATTGCATGTCAGTCATCGGACAGTCATAAGAAACACTTTTCGATGCCCTGCAATGAACTACAAACAGGTGTGCCCTAAAATGAATCGTTAGTTGTTTAGACAGCAGGAGTTTAGTCTGACAGAGTATGGTAACATTGTTACACACTGTAGACGAGAAATTTAGCCAGTGCAATCTTGTGGATGGTCATCATCTCCGTGACCAAAACAAATTAATAAAGATACCATTCTCCTACATTCAACACACGTGTGTTTAATGTAAAGGTTATGATAACAATTAAAATTTCGTTTCAAAACTGACAGTAACTCATTGAAATTAAAGAGTAGTGTGAGCTGGATTTTTTTTTTAATTTGCCTGTAATGCAGAGCAAATACGCACTGTTGACTTATCACCATCAAGCATAAACGACAAGCGGAAGCAGAGTAGATGTGTGAAGGAAAACCGCGAGCTTATGTACTAAAGAAAGAACCGCTACGTAACGTGAAGAATGTCAGCAACTATCTTGCCATTGTGGTACGAGCTCAGTGGCTATGCACATGCTTATGGCAGCCTGTGAATGTAGGATGCTCCCCTTATGGTATCATCCAGTGGCAAAGCCAGGGGGAGGGCTTATGGGGCTTCGCCTCCCCCTCCCCCCCCCTCCCCAAATCCGGCGGGCCCTAGAATATACCCACAAATTTCGACACCCCCCCCCCCCCCCCGCACCCCAAGTCATGAACATCCCAGCCACCTCAACCCCCCTACCACCTCACCCCCTCAAAAGTTCCTGGCTACGCCACTAATATCAACAGCACTCAATAGATAATCAACATGATCAGGATAAGGGAAATTTCCTTTATTTTATGCACCATATAGGCAGTGTTTCTGTCTTTATATGCATGCAGGCAAAGCACGCACTGTATAAAACACTTGTGTGAAGACTGCGTTCACAATGCAGTCCCCGTCAAACTTTCAAGGCGTTATTGAATTCCACAAATTAAATTTTCAACGAAACGCATTTGTTTTGCAAAACGCTGGCAAACTTACGTTGCGTTTTACATCATTCACCTTTGTCGTCCGATGAATCAGCAGTCAGCACTACACAAACCTCAATGAGCTTGTCGTTTGTTTTCTTGCCGTTGGGGCGATCGCTGGCGGTCGTGGTGGCTGCACAATTCTTTCTCAGACCGTTGGCTGCTGCCTCCGTGCTCGCGGAAACGTGGTTAACTTTGTGTCAAGGTGAGGTTTTGAATCTTGACGCATGGCAACGCTGAATGAAGGTCTATTACCGTCTTCATAATCTCAGCAAGGCTACCATACGAGCCACAACAACACCACCACTTTCAAGCTTCATAACACCGGCACAAATAGAAGCCAAGTCTTGCATCTCGCCAAGTGTTATATCGGAGACGTTAAACGCCAGCTTACTGTGCTCTTCGACCCGGTCCTGCCGCCGAATGGGCTCATCCAACAGCACGAAAGCATTTGTGTGCGCGTTGATCAAGTGACCGATCGGATGTCAAACCCCAGCCGCGGTCGATCCGACGAGCATCGCGGCCATGTTCTTTCGAGTTTATGTCGCCAAGGGTAGGGTTGTCGAGTTAGAACAATGCAAATTGTCCAGTGCATTCTTGTTCTTACGTCATTTTGTCGTCACAACCCGAACTCGAAAAATGACTGTTAGCGGCAAACAGAGGCTTTCTAGTTTCACGAACGTTCCCATGGCAACTAGCGTTGAATCGTCACGCGCAATGAAGCCAATGGGATAGCGAGGTACCTATGTAGGGACGTGTAAAAACTTTTTGTTATTTCTTTTTTTTTTTGCACGAGCTTTTCTGCAAATAAAAAAGTAAGTAAAAAAGACTGCCCGAGATCATGCGGTCGCGTCCATTTCTTCAGCGCCGAAAGCAAAGAGCATGGCTTATGGGGACTACCGTCGTAATCACTGCAGTGAGCAAAGGGAGCAAAGCATTAATAAAACTGCCCAAAGAAGCTTTCCTGCATCATCCACAGCATGTTCACAACGGGTGTAGGAACAAATGGTCCCGGAACTAATGGTCCCGGAACAAATGGTCCTGGAATAAATGGTCCCGGAACTAATGGTCCCGGAACTAATGGTCCCAAGTTCAAGGTAGGAAAAAATGGTCCCGTCATAAGATCACTTCGAAAATATAACACACTCAATGCACTTTATTTCTTTATGCTCTCTACGTACTTGTTTGCTGGTGGAATGAGGAACTTGGTCCCATAATTTGAGACCGGTTACCTCAGAGCAAGTTGATAAGGTTTCTATAATTCTTTTATTTAAAATTGCCGGAATACTGTCTAACAATAGAAGAGTCAGTGTCATTTTATTGTATTTAGCGATCGTATACTGCAAGGGGTCACTGCTATTACCATATAATGAGCATTTTGCTAGGGATGTTTTTTATGCCTTGTTTTGATAGGCAAACTGAGCACTTCTACTCATGTCATTGTTGCTATGCGACTTCAATTACATTCATCTCCGCGTGTCTTTTGGTTACGGCCCACATTAGGAGCGGAGCTCGCGGCCTTTTTAGGTGGATTGGGTGCGTGTGCACAAGTGGTGCTCCTTCTTGTCTTTCGAAACAAATCAGTAAATATACCACCTAGGATGAAATATATTTCATGGGGAGTTGTTCAGACCTCAAACATTTTATTAATGCCATATAAATAAACATACAAAACTCTTACGTCCGAAGATGTCAGAACCGAATGCTTCGGCTCACACCTCGAAGGAAGGCATCCATGGTTTTCACGCCCTGGCTGTACTGGCGGAGAGATTCTACAGCTAAAAGTATAAAACGGATCAATATTTACGAATTCTTTCGAGTGAGACGCTTATTAACATTTATACATATATTGACACGGTCTGAAAGAGCACAGTAAATTACTTACCGTTTGACAATGGGCGAGCGGAAGAAAATGTGGCACTTTCACGCGTCCTTCGTTAACTGAAGCTGAATCATGCGGTCAATCGTGAATGCCTGTGTTGTCGCTTATCTCACCAACGAAATGAGAAAGCGCCCCCGCCCCCCCCCCCCCCCCCCCCTTCCCCCCCTTTACCCCCCCCCTTGTCCGTTATCGGACTTTAGAAGGTCCTAGTTCAACAATCTGTACGGGCTCCGTTCTGAGGCTTTTACAGGGGCGACCTTTTTGTTGGACCATTTTTTCCTACGTTGAAGTTGGGACCATTAGTTCCGGGACCATTTGTTCCGGGACCATTTGTTCCGTTTCCCGTTCACAACCGGTGCGTTCTGCGTCGATCTCATGACTTGTCATATATTACCACAGAGTCGTCGTCAGCTCTGTATCCATTTGGAGTCTCCTTCACAGGCAAACAGAAAATTTCATTTGCAGGTTATGTTCACGGCGGCTTCACATAGGATGTTCGGTGTCGCATCGTACCTTCACATAATATTTTCTTCTCGTAATGCCATCCGTATTGTGCAGAAACAGGGAAAGCAACGACGCAAACGAGACACAAACACCACAAGGTCGTTACCGCGGTTTTCGCCATGTTTGTTTTCAAATACCGTAGCGAAAGACTTCGAGAAAACAAGCTGAGATATCTTAGCTAAATTTATTTTATGTCATAATTATTGAAATAATCTTTCGTATTTTATTAAAGGATGATGTTATTTTTCTCTGTTTCCCTCCATTTTCCGGAAGGTAGCCTTTTTTTCGTTATTCGCTCGTTCTAACTCCTGGAGGAAAGAAAGAAGATAACAAAAAGAACAGGGGGATATGCGGGGATTTCTGCGCCCCAACTGCATGGACACGTCATCGCGACGTAGGGGGATCGTCAGATTCTAGCTGACCGCGTGCGTGAACCCGAACGTTGGGGCGGAGCCTCAAAGAAGAATCATTCTAGTTTGAGGCTCCGCCCCTTCTTTCTCGATACGTCACAACTCGAAAGGTACCGTTTGCGACCAGAATAGCACCCCTGCAGCCTGTTGTTGTTATCCAAGAGCGACACTAGTTTTGCGTTCATGGGGGTGGGGGTGCAAAAGAATATAAAAGAAAACAATTTGTAAACTGTGAAGTTGGGGTAGTATATAAAATCCCGTTGTTGTGTGGAAAAGTACATGTCGGGCAGTCAGGCATGATGCATTAATGATAGATTAAGGGAGCATGATCTGGCCGTGAGATCTTCTCCCTCCGGCCACTTGGCGGTACACTGTGCCAGGTGCGGGTGTGCGCCACTCTTTACTCACACTGACATTATGACGCGACACACTAACCAAAGAACGAGGGAGATTACGGAGGCTTTTGTCATGTCACAGTGCGAGGAGGGTATGTGTGTCAGTTCGCCATCCATCGCCTTGTTTGGCAGCGAGATTGTTTACATGCGTCGTTACGAAGTAAGATTGTAATTACATTGATAGGATTGGTTGTGTTTTGGTAATTCGAGGGTTTCATGTTTCTTAATAAAAATTCAGTGTACATCCCTCCCGCTCGACCTTCGCCCAATTTTTTGCGCTTTTTTTTTTTGTTGCAATCAGGGTAAGGCGGTCCACCCTCCTCGCCCTCGTTGCAAACCTTACGCGGGAGCGGGCTGGGGTGGAAGAGAAGAGGGAAGGGGGGTGCGCTTATCGTTTTTAGGGAACCCTACAAAAGGACAAAGGAAGGCTTAATAAGCAGTTGCTTTTGTTGTATTCGCCCTTTTGAGGTTACTCAAAAATCGCACAAAGGGAGTCTTTTCTCACTCTCCCGCCCGTGGAGGCTAATATGGTGTTGCTAATGTGCGTTTTTCCCTTTCCCGCTAAACCCCTCCCCCTGCCCGTCGCCGGTGCGCTGGCGTCTGGCGTCCACACGCATCCGCACACATTCCCCTCCTTCCGGCCTGCGGGAGTTATAAAAAACAGGCTCCGTTTCACGGTTTGTTCCGGACGACGTTTTGCGGGTTGGTTTGGACCGCCTATGGTCCAAAGTTCAAACCAGCCCGCAAAACGTCGCCAGCAATAATGCGGAAGATGGCAGTTACGTCGCCTCTGGCGTCAACGGTGACGTATGTCTTGCGCTCGGAGCCGGGACTGAAAGTTCAATATATTGAACTCAGTCGCACACGGACCAGGCCAGAGAACGCCGGATTTTTTAACTAGCCAATGAGGAGAAGGTGATCCACCCGCACTTTTCGCAAACATTGCGTGGGAGCTGGATTTAGGGGGGAAGGAGAGGTGCGCTTGTCGCTTCTCGGTAACCCTACAAAAGGACAAAGGGAGGCTAAGAAGTAGTTGCTTTTGTGGTATTCTCCATTCAAAGTCACTCGAAAATTCCCAAAATGGAGCCTTTCCTCCGTCTCCTCTCTGTGGAGACTAATATGCGTTTTTCCTTTTCCTGCTCAACCCGCCTCCCTCTTCGCCCGTCGCCGGTGCGCTGGCTGTCTCTCTAGCTGGTCCATATGATTAAGAAGACATTCACTCGTTCCGGCCTGCGGAAGTTATAAAAAAAAACGGGTTTCGTTTCACAGAAATTCCTGGACGACGTTGTGCGGACTGGTTAGGACCGCCCTTTACATTTCCAGGAACTTTACATTTCCAGGAAGAATCTTCGAAGCTTCGACAGGGTTGCCCTGAACCAGTCACGCCAAGATCACTATGGAGCGTCATCGTACTGCAAGCGTTCCTCGGCGGTACAATTTTCTTTACCACTGTGTATTCAATCAGCTTATCAATCATGCTAAGCACCACGGTATTGAACCATGGTTAAAAGCGCTGAAAAGACGTACACAAGATAGAAGACAAACACGGGCGCTTAACCATGCTATCTTGTGTACGTCTTTTAGCGCTTTTAACCATGGTTCAATACAGTCAACACCAACTAGCCCAACAACAAGTTCTTTTAAGCACCACGGATTTCTTACAATTATATTCTTCTACTTGCGTATTTCAAGAGAGGTAAATTGTTTTTCAATGCTGCCAAGCACCGACGCCGCGTGGGGTGACGGTTGCAAAGATGTACGCTTGTTTCCCCATGCAGATAGCCAAATATCGGTAGACAACAAAACAAAAATGTACCTAAAAGCAAACTGTCATCGGGAATTTGGATTGGCTCACCGAGATTGGGGAAGTCAAGAATAAACGGCTTCTTCCATGAAACAAAATGGCGACCATGGCGCTACTTTTCCATGATCCATGTGACTTTAGTAATCACGATAGCATCATGTATGTTAAAAAAAAAAACAGATGATCCGAAGTATTGAACTCATCAATTAAGTCTATACACCGTGGAGATCGCTGAACTTCCATACCACGAATTTAAAATGACAATAATAATATGCGTACGCGGCTTTGGTCGGTGCTTTCATTGCGCTAGCTCGCAAGGTCGTATATCTTCTGCCACGGATGTGCTGTATCGCTCGCACGTATGGCGGGACCGGATGTAATGTGCAAAGGGGCGCGCGCAGCGCGAAAGGTGTCAGTACGTGGCAACTTTATTAGATTAGCTGAATTACGGAACTGCCATAGATGCTGCTTCCACGAGCAGTACCCCCTCTCCTCCCACAGCTCGCTTCCCGCCGTTCGACGCGTCACCGTTCTGAGGAGAGGACGGCTGCTAGGGTAACTGCAGTGTATTTTATGGAATTCACATGTTTTGAAGCACAGCGTCCAGATGGCGCTTCACCGTACTCTATTACTCTATGGAACACGCAATTTCAAAACAAAAATCTAGATGGCGCTTCAAACGACGGGAGGCTAGAGGGACTTTACGGGAGACGGGCTAAATGGGGTGAAAGGGGCATACCACCCACCGCGGGAGTTCCACAACTGAGCTAATCTAGTAACGCGTTAGTACGTGACTTGCAGTGACGTCGCATAAGCTGCAATTGGGGTTGTCCTTGGTTCTTGGGTGCCGCCATGACCGACCTTCAATCTTTGTTTCCTTTTATTCCGTTTACTTCACTTCATCATGACCACAGCAGGGCAGGTTATTGCCGTTTTAGATTCTACCTTGTGCTACTCCCCAGCATTGGCCTTTGTGGAAGCTGGTCAAGGCCCGCTTCACTGCGTCGGCATCTGGGTGAGACAAAAGGAGGTCAGCAATGGCGGCTGTAGTATGGCGCGCGTTCAAAGGGCCTATACTTTCTGCAGCACGCATTTCGTCTCACCAAGTTCCTTTTTTTTCTTTTTCGGGCAATGACATGTAGATAATACCGCCAGCATGGTGCGATGATATCCTGAGCAAGCTATACTTTCCCGCAAAGTACCCGAGAGACAGTAACTGAGATCTCCCGAGGAAGTTTGGCTTTGCCCGACCTGTTGATTGTCTTCTGTGCAGGACGCCAGAAACAATGGAGCACGCTTTCATTTATTGTTGGGACGCGATTTTCGTTTGGGACATTCTCCGAAGGACGCTGAAAGAAAAAGTTCGTTTATACCCCATGAAGCTATTCGTTTCCTCCAAGTCGACGTGTGTAACATCGTCCCCTACGACCGATTCGTGAAGCGCCTGTTTAGTTTCCGGAAAGCACGAATGGAATTTCGTCCTGCCAACGCGCACATTAAATCGGCCCGCGGTGTTTGTTTCATAGAAGTAGTAACGCAGGTACAGTTCGTGTACTGCAGGACTTCTGGCACTGCACCCGACTGGGCACGTTTGTTTAAAGAAAGAAAGCAAATGTAAGAGTTTTAGTGAGCCCACGAGTGTTTGGGTGGTTTGTGTATATATATATATATATATATATATATATATATATAGCGCTTTTTTTTTGCTGTTTCCTGCGATTAGTAAAGGGAAAATACAAAAAACTGAGAAAGTGCGGCGAATGACGGGGTCGGAAAACGCTTCATTCGAAAAAGGACGTTTGCTACATGTATGTCATGTTTTACTAGACTTGGAAGTAATCCGTTACAAGTAACGGGATTCTTTGTAATTAATCACTTTTCTTGTAATTTACATTTACATTTACATTTTAATGTATGCTTGTAATGTAATCCCATTACTTTTTCAGTCACAAATTACTGAAATTACTCGTTACAATTCTTCAGTTCTGTCAAAGGGAGAGATAGAGTGAGAGAAGAGCGATGCAATGGCCTTCGCGCTTTTAGCACGGTCATTGACATGCACACGCCATGCTTAGTGCCATATCGCACTTTTTTCTTCTTTGTGTTGGGAGGAATTGACAATATTTTTTTTTGTAGGTCACGGATAGCACTGTAGCAGTGAACGTTTTTCACATAAAGACGTCACCAAGCGGCGAAAGCTAGAAGTACGATTGGAATTTGACACCTCGTATCTCGTGTATCAAGGCTCGCTTGTTTCTTGTTTTTTTGTTTTTATTTTAGATATGTGTTTTTATTCAGGTGCGTAAAATGTTGGGCAAGCGTCCGTGAAAAACTGGGGAAGGGGCGCTTTTGTTAGGTCCTCCGAGAGCAAGAACTTCAGAAGAGGAACAGGGTAAGGCGGGCTTCACCGCTTCGCCATTGGCGCGTGCGTGTCCCAAGCTTGACCAGTTTGCACCGGCGCGCATGCGTCAGGCTTCGGCGCTTTGCACCTGTGTGCTCGGGAGAAGCGGCTGCATTGGAGGAGCAACTCGTGCGACGGAGGACAAGAATAATCCGCGTGTGAACATCCTCCCGTTCCTCCGTGGAACGCCATGAGAGTCGGATGACGCCAACCCGGCAATATGACCCGAGCCCAATGACTAGCGTCCTTCGACACTTTGATTGGGCACGAGGCTCAGCCGAACACTGACACAGCACTCGTATCCAATCAGGGTCTTCGCTCGATCTCACTGCAATGACGTCAAAATTCTGGTGCAGCACACGCTTTGATCATTCCTGGTGGCGTTGATGTTGGTGTTTGTTTTTAGCCTTCAAGAGCAACACATTCCGTTTGAAGGCGTGACTTCAGGGCGGGTCATCTGCGGACAATTAGATGACGTGTTAGGAATACTGGGTGTTCGATTGTAAACTGGAGTTCAAAAATTGTATATTCTTCCGAGAAGCACCTGAGCGCTGACAGCTCTGTCTCCAGTTCACACAACGGAAATTGTTGCGCCATGTTTAGCAAGTCAAGTTGTCGAGCTCGAGGCGATGTCCCGAAGCTTACGCGTCTCTGTTCTCCTGGCTCCGCCATTTTGTTTGATTCCGGGGTGTTTATTATTTCTGTGGTGATCGGATGTTCAGGAGTCCAGAAAAAAAAAAAAAAGAAAATGCTCGCACGCTTTGTAACTGTGTGTGCGTGCGCATACATGCGCATGTGTGCGTCCACGTGTGAGTGTATGCGTACCCGCGTGCATGCGTTTCGCGCGGGCACGTTTCGTTCATTTTTTTTTTAACGGTCCTGCTCTTGTGAGCTGACGGACGGAACAAGGGGACCTGACGGCTTCTCCCTGCCACCGCCGGCACGCGAGACGGTGCTGCCATCCAGTGGGTAACTTGCGCAACGACCCGTTACCCTTCGGTCGCCATTTGATACACGCCGCCGGGCGCCGGTATCAAACCAACGTGACCCAGGGCTCTAACGTGTTTACACTTGGGGATTCGCGGGCGGATCAGCGGAGGCGGAAAGTGGATTGCGGAGCTGGGTGGCGAAATGGACTTGTCACTGGCGTAAAGTTTGGGTACGGGTCCAGACTGGTCAAGATTTTCCGCCAGCGACGAGTCGATTTCGCCACCCGGCTCCAAACTTTCGCCTGCTCTGATCCGCCCGCGCGAATCCGCAAGTGTAAACGTGCGAGAAATGTCGGCGAGGAATCCGGTGGCCGTGATTGGTCGCCGCCGTGCTTGAGCTTGGCGCCATCCAAGCTCAAGTGCGGCTTTTGTGTGTGTGTGTGTGTGTGTGTTTTTTCAAGCATTATGTTTTACTTGTGTTTAAAGGAACTGTGCAACGATTTTAACGTTGAAAGAATTGGCGTCTTCTACTTTTGACATTGTTCATCTTGTCACTAAGGACAGAAAACACATCTTCCTTCGAAATGTTGCGATTCCGCCGCGTAATCGCGAGGCGAAAATTAGAATATTCCCCGACCTGCAGCCACGAGCGGCGGCCATGAGAAACACGCGGCATGACGTCAATGGGGGTCTTGTAGAAAGATAGCAAGTTGTGCGAATAATGCTCGATAAAAGGTAACTTTTCTATAAATCTTGTCCTTCCAACATAAATATAAATGCGTCAAAAACCTGGTATCATCACAAAACTTTGGTGGTGGTTAAACGTTTTTTTATTATTGATGAAAGGGTTATGTCAAGGCCTCTTGATAAATATCATCTAGCCTTCACAAAACTTTTATTATACGGAGTTTTAGTGGCGCCATCTATCCTAGGTCCACAAAACCGTCAGCTCTATCTGCTACCGCGAACAGCCGCCAGAAGCCGGAGGTGGAGGGGGACAGAGCCGAACGGGGATGGCCGGACCCGGATGAGACCAAATGCTTTACTAGGGGGAATACATTCCACTCCGCTCATTTTCATTAGACAGAACGCCTACAGCGCCGAATCCAGCCCTGACGGAGTGGAGGTCTGGGCCAGTCCACGCGCATGTGCACGTGGATGTTCGCGGCGGCCGCGGCGGCCGCGGCGGTGTCGTCTCCGATTCCACCTAAAGCCCCTTCATGTTTCAAAAGTAGCGCAAGGGGCGTCGATGCACGAGGCACGCGCAACGTGCAACCCTTGGGAAGATCATGGCGGCACAGCGTCGATGCACGTGCCGCGACCACTAGAAGTGGCGCGCGGCACGTGTCTCGAGCATTTCCACAACAATAAATTTGGTATGTAGAACAACCATCGTCATCATTATCATTTACCGCCGAGACCTCCCCGACGATAGATGGCTCTCGCCAAGCCCAGAGAACCTGTCCGCGCCGAGGCCATTGTATTTGAGAGGAGTGGAATGTATTCCCCCTAGTAAAGTATCTGATGAGACTTTCCTCCTTTCACCATATTTTTCGCGCTGCGCCCGCCAGCACGTGGTCACGCGGTCGCGAGCGGATGAGTTCTCGCTGCTCACTGATGGCCCTAGAGAGAAAGCTTCACCGGAACCCCGCACGACCCCCATTGGCGTCACAGCGCACGTGACTCGGAAGATGGTGAAGGAGTTGAGAGGTGCCGAAAGTCTCAATCTTTGTCATTTTTTTTAATAAAAACTAGGACATGCAGGCAAAAGCAGTTTTTTGTTCTTTGCTTCAGAAAGGTCCAGACACCAACTCCCAAATTATTTAAGCAAAGCACTGAAACTGTTGCACAGCTCCTTTAACAAGTGTGATGCAACCATCCCTTACAAAAATGTTTGCGACCGATGCGGCGTTTTTGGGCATGCGACGGCAGGTTGCACGGCCCTTGCCAGCGGTGCGGCCACGCGACCGCGGACTGCGTCCAGCATAAGCCCTACGCCGCCGCCGCCCAGCAACCCATCACTCTTAGAAAAAATGGGTCTCTATATTTTTTTCTAAAGGGAGGAACGCTCTTGTAACCTATGTTCCTTCAGAAAGGGAGAAACGTTCGTCCTGAAAGCAGGGGAGCAAAGTTCCTCCGTCGCCTGCATCTCATTATGGCGGCCCCGAATCGAGCAACTCGAGCTCAATAAGGCTTAACGAGGACACTACGTCTGTTGTAGGGGACGAGAGGAGCAGCAAGTAAAAGCGCAACACGAGCTCTCCGCGAATTGTGTTTATTTCCGAAGCCGGCTTCCCCCCGCAGGTACAGAAACTTCCGTTGCGAAAGCAGTTACTCAGTCTTCTCGTCGTCAGCACTGCGATGTTAAACGGAGACAACCGATACCCAGTTACTTCTCGCACTTTACATCTTACATTTGCTATTCATCGAGCCGGAATTCCTTCGTCAAACGCACATCATGGAGGAGTGGTAAACCATTCACGAAACCAAAAGCCGCTCTCAAGAAAGCAAATTCAAAGTACCCTATACTTGGCTCATTGTTGCACGGTTAGCAGAAATTATCGCGAAGCGTGAAACAAGGTTAAATCGCTTACCACCAGATGGCAGGGTCAAGCACAATAATTGCAAGTAGCTAGGCTAGGCGGGGGGGGGGGGGGGGGGGGGGGGAGGGCTAGGTACCGCCCAATTTATGTGCTACAAAAAAAAAATGTTTTCTCTCATAGCACCATTACGCTTCAGGGCATGCGGGCACCTTTAATATACAGACATTTAGATACATCGCGCATACTTCAAGCGTAGTTGAACTCATACATTGATTTCAGCTGCTCAAGTCAGACCAGTAGACCAGCTGAAGATATACATTGAGCGCATGCACATACGAGGGGCGTTCATAAAGTTCGTATTATTGTCGCGAAGAAATGGAGATTCAGCAATCAAACTCGAGTAGGAGTTGAGAGATTCTCTACATGTTCGCCATCAAAAGTTACCCACTTTTTCCAGCGATGCACTACATGCCGGAGGCCATTGTTGTAGAACTCCTCGTTTTGAGTGTTCAGGAGTCGCTCCACTTCAGCAATCACTTGGTCGCCGTCCTTGAAATGCTTTCCCCTTATTTGGCCACACTGGAAGCGTCTGCACCATTTAACCAAAGTGTCATAAACTTGGCGTTGTCCCCGAACAACGCTCCCAGATTTGAATGAATATCCTTGGCATTGTTTCCCTTCAAATGAAAAAAACAACAAAAAAAACCGGATCACTGCATGTGCTTGGCACCGACGGGCGGTGCCATTTTTGTTTCGACTCCCTAGCGGCGTTCCGAGCTACTATAGCATACGATGTTTATACTGTGCGGAAACTAGAGGGACCCGCGTTCATGGTGATGCCTGTTTTGTTTCGTTTTATTCAATTTTTTGTGTCGATAATACGAACTTTATGAACGCCCCTCGTACACGGCAGATACAATCCTCAATACAACAGCACACTAACCCGATCACTACTTAAGTCTATCTATGCTGGAACGCAAACTACATGATGTAGAAAACTGCATCGGGCACTGATTGGCTATTCTCTCGGGTCACGTGACAGGACGTTGAAATGTAGTTTTTCCCTGTGCAGTTCGAGCTATGCTCGTAAAATGATGCAGTTGGCGGTGACGTCAAAATGTCGTCACGGTGCACTTTGACGATGCAGTTAACTGAGTGGTCGAGACGAAGCCGGAGATCGTTCTGCATCGTAAAAGATGGCGACCCTAACATATACATCTCTACTGTTGGGTTCGCCAGCGGATCGAGCTTTTAGAGATCACGGGGATGCTTTCGAGACGAGCGATGCAAGGTTTGTGGGCGAATACCGGCTGACCAAAGGGGTGACTCGCTGGCTGTGCGACCAGCTCCGCGGAAAGCTCCAGCGGCGTCGCGAAGGGCCCCGTGTGCTGGCGGTCGAACAACAAGTCCTCGCAGCTCTACGCTTCTACGCCGCTGGCGGCTTCCAGGGAACCGTCGGGAGCGACGAAAACATTGGTGCTCACCAGTGCTCTGTGAGTCGCGTACTTGTTGATGTCACCAACGCTATCATCGATTGCACCGGAGCGAAGTGGCTGTGTTTCCATCAATCTCAAGCAGAAAAAGCGATGCAAGTTCGGCGGCGTGGTCGATAAATATTTTAAATACTCTTACACGATTCAACACGATTGTGTTTTCATTTGAGTGCACCCCATATAAGCGATTTGGCTGAGCGAAAAGCCAAGCAACGGTAACAGGCTTAAGTTGAGCTAGTTGGTTCAAACTTCAGGTAGAGAGAGATATATATGTATACTTTATTTTAAAGCAACTACTTCAGGTAAGGCCAGCTGAACTAGAATAAACATACACATAAAGAAAATACCATACACACCGTGGGACTAACAACTGATTCTCTTTTTCCTACTCTTCTACTACGAACCCCACTTGAGGGAAATAATCTCTTTTCTTCTTTTTTGCTTCCTACTTCACCGAAAATTTAACCCTCGAAGGAAATTTTTTTTTTCTTGTGCAGCACGACAGAAGTTGCACTAACGCAGTCAAACAAAGTTAAAAAGTCAAATTTGTCGTTAGTTGTTTATACAGCAAGAGGTTAGTCTGCCTGAACATGGCTACATTGTCACCCACTGTAGATAAGCAATTTAGCCAGTGCAGTACGACTGCTAGCCTGGGGTTTTTAACGTGCACCACGCAGTAGTGATACACGGCCGAGCAGCACACGCTATATCCAAATCCCGCGCTCGGGCGTGGCACACACGAGTATTCCAGTGGCCCTTCCATTCTGCTCGCGTTTTAATGGACGGGCCTTGGGCGTTCAGCTCGTCCACAATTCTGTCCCACAACTCGTCCCGCTCAGGTTTGGTCAGAGGACTGTCACTGGCGGCCCTCACTAAGTCAAAAAGTCGTTCAGAAGGCTAATCTCGTGGACCGACACGCGAGGACTTTACTTCCACTTCTTCGTGTTGTCGGCCATGACTGCCTGTCCGCGCAACGTAAATGGCTGCAGCTAATGCTAATAGTTTTTGTCTAAATTAAGGTAACTAAATATTTCATGCGACAAATTTCAACAAAAAATAGTTTAATTAAATTGCTCTGCACTATACGTTTCGGGTACTTAAGAGTATTGCTTTCTAGAACCCTTCACTGCCGAGTTTTGCGATTCTCCGAAATTCCCTATAGGGAGAAAAAAAAAAACGATTTAGTTTCAACTCACTCGCCACAGTTCGGCGACGTCACTGGACACGTCACGGTGCAGTTTCCTTCCGATGTAATTTGTTGGCGATGGAGATTAGGCTCCTCCCGCCGGCGACGTCGCGATGCAGTTTCTCCACCGCTTTTTCCAGCATAGACAGACTGAGCTCTGCGTTTCCGCCTCTTATACTAGTCGTTTTGAAGGTACGGATTTTCTCAGTGGCCACCTAAGCAATAAATAATATTTACAGCATGTAGATTTTTCTTTTTTTCGGTATTGTCATACCTCTAAAGGCCGGTTCAGACACTTACGGTTGAGTGCGTTTGACTGCGTTGCGGCGAGAACCGAAAGCCAGTCACCGGCACATCTGTGCTTCGTATGAAGCGTGGAACCCAATTTAAGGAATCTCTTGGCACGCGCTATGAGCAGGAGGAATGTCCTGGTTTCTCGCTGCCGCAACGCAGTCAAACGCAGTCAAACGCAACTGTCTGAACCAGGCTTAAAGGCCGGTTCAGACACTTGCGTTTGAGTGCGTTTGACTGCGTTGCGGCGAGAACCGAAAGCGAGTCACCGGCACATCTGTGCTTCGTATGAAGCGTGGAATCCAATTCAAGGAATCTTCTTGGCACGCGATATAAGCAGCAGGGATGTGCCGGTGACTCGCTTTCGGTTCTCGCCGCAACGCAGTCAAACGCAACTGTGTGAACCGGGCTTAAAGCCTGGTTCAGACAGTTGCGTTTGACTGCGTTTGACTGCGTTGCGGCGGCGAGAAACCAGGACATCCCTGCTGCTTATATTGCGTGCCAGGATGATTCCTTGAATTGGATTCCACGCTTCATACGAAACACAGATGTGCCGGTGACTCGCTTTCGGTTCTCGACGCAACGCAGTCAAACGCACTCAAACGCAAGTGTCTGAACCGGCCTTAAGAGTATTTTGAATGGCTCAGGGGATGAATTTCGCAAACGCTCATGCCGTAATTATTTGAAAGCCAATAAAGCAAGCCGCTCCAATGTTGTTGCGAGTCATGTGTTTGCTTCCCCGCAAGGTACGTCATAGCCAGTTTTTCTGTTGTATTTGTATCCTATTTGTGATGCGTGCGGCTGCAATTGTCTTCTTGAATTAATTTCTGTAGAGGGTGTATTTACTCAGCTGGAAGCGATGCTTCACCGGCAGCTAAATCGCTTTCGATCAACTTGTGTGTGTGTAAATATTGTTTTTATTATAAATTAAAGTAAATAAATAAATAGAAAGAGGGATGCGAGACGCATTGTTAGTCACCCATGGAGGGGTCTGGTTCGTCGTCTTGCGGGAATCGCGAGAAAAAGAGGATAGGAGGTGATAATGGGGATGGGCGTATTTACAGAAATGAAGGGTATGGCCGCTGATACAATGGAAGGACAGGTCGCATCCCCCCGCCGCCCCAACCGCAGCCGGAGTGCGCGCTCCCCGGCTGGGCGCCGACTTCAAGAAGCCGAAGCGCCACAGGGGCACGAGCGCCCCCGCCACGATCAGGGCGACGGAGCGGAGCACCCGCCGCTTCGACCCATCGGAGGCCATAATATCAAGGCATGTCGTATGCTATTTCAAAGTCTGGATGACAGGTTTGTCGTTTCTAAAAAGTCCACGAGGGCTTTCAGTATATTCGTTCTTCTCGTCCGGGATCCCGAATGGAAGAGGAGAACGTTGGAATCCCCCGGCGAAACATGGAGAGCCTTCAGTGTTTTGGTTAATGTGGTTCGCTCTGTCTCTAGCGACTGACACTCCCAACTGATGTGTTTTCTGTCTTCGATGATGTTGCATGTGGTGCAGTTGGGAGACTTAATGTGCCTGATGAGATGAAGTCCCTTGTTGGTTGAAGCGCAGTCGGCTCGCAACCTGTGGAGTGATTGTTGAGACCTCTGGAGAACTTTTTTCCGCGGAATCAAAAGTGGGATGGGTGTTGAATTGGTTTCAAAATACGGGTGCATGTTTTCTATTGCCGTTGTTATAAGAGATTTTGCTGCGTTGTACGGGTGAACAATTTGACATGTGTGGACCCGCCGGTGCACAAGAAAGAATGGGAGAATAGTATCCTTACAAATTTTCCGCCCCCCCCCCCAAAAAAAAAAAACAAAAAAAAAACGGAGTTCTGGATCCGCCCCTGAACCTCGGACATCCCATGGAATTCCGCGGCCACCATCGCCGGCATGCAGCCAAGCCTCGCGCGTTCCATTGAACTCGGCCGCTACCCCCCCCCCTCAGCCAAACCTCGGACGCTTCATCGAACGCTGCCGCCACCCTCGGATCTCGCGGCACTGACGTCGACGACTGAGCGACGATTCCGACCGCCTTTTCATCGCTGGGGAATGCGACGCGACTCCAGGCCATGGACATCCGCCTTATAAGCCAGAGTCTTCGGCGCTCGGACGCCAAGCGCGTTTTCTCGCCTGCAGGCGGCGGCCCGAACGCTGCTCCCACGTCGTCAGTTAAACAGAAGCGTCTCGGTCTGCAGAGGACGTGCAAGAATTATCGCTGCGTGCTAGACAATTTTTGACGGGAACTTCTTGACGCGGACCCGGAAGAGTACTGGAACCTGCGTCGCGTCAGCCGGACAAAGTTTCTGCAGTTTCTTTCACGCGTGGAACCCAGACTCGCGCTACAAAATGAACCAGCGAACGCGCAAAACACAACGATGCGCCAGTTTTGTTTTAATTGTCCAGAAAATAAAAAAAAGAAAACTATGTACCGTTGCCAGACTAAACGCCTTTCAAGTCAATCTCCCGCCAAAAATCCGCGAGTGAAAAAGGCGCTCGACTTTATCCTGAAATAAGCAGTTCAGGCACAGAGAAGGTCGATACCGCTTCAGCAATGGTCCTCTTGCGCGTTCACTCTGAAGGAAAATGGGAAGTGGAATCCCTAGTCAGCGATCTACAGTTCACACCATCCCTTGCTGGACCACAATGAATCACGAACAAACAAACGAACGCACAAAAACGCGCGCACACGCACAAACACGCACACACACAGACAAAAAAAAAAGGAGTGTAATAATTACAGGCAAAAACTTCGAGGCCCGGGAATCCACCAAGTTCCGTTATTGGCGCAAACATCGGCCCACCTGGACGCTGTACTTGAAAATAGGAGCAATATTAGCCCGTTATTGCGATCTAGCGCTACACTTCACCGCACTGCATTCAGTTAACGGGATGTGCGCTGCATAGAAGTTGCGAAGAAGCAAAGGAAACAATAAAACAAACAAAAATCTCGCATGCGTCTTTTGTGTTTTCTATATGTTATCTGCTAGGCACATCAAGCAAAATTATCTTGAGAAATTCGCAGGAATTAGGCATGCAGAGCGGAAAAAACAGGGTCTGCAACATTCGACTGTTTACTTGGGACTTGCCATCGCTCCTTGAAAGGTACTCGTAAACGCTAGCTTCAGGATGATTTAGTTGCTTGGTGCTTGCCAATAGATCGCAATCGCGCGACCAAACTGTCCTTTCTTCAGCAGTCATCTGGATTTTGTCAATTAAACTGTGGCGATTGGCCCGAGCGTTTAGCTTGTTGGGGCACTCCTACTGCACTTGTTGGCCCAGTACGCGCGCCAAGGGACAACCGTTCCATGATATAAGCTGGCCTCCTTACATTGCCCCAAGAACCAGCGAATGTGGCGAGCTTGCTGAGGATTTTTTTGACAAAGATTTGCTTCATCTGTTGCTCAAAAGAGACGCCCTGTGCGCATCGCTTCGTTAGCAGACGATCAAAGAGCTGAACGACAACCAGCGCAGGTAAAGACAACTAACAGATGAGGCTGCCGAAAACGTTCACGAGATCATGTAGATACTGCCAGATCAATTTCCGGCACGATCCTCTGCCTTGTTGCATCATAATTAAGATACCGCAGCGACATATTCATCGCCGAAGTCCGTTTGGCTGTCACTCAATGCAAACTGTGCGAACATTCGGACCTAGGGACGGGATGTCCCTGCAGACCGAACTCTGAATTGGATTACAGTTTAAAAGCGGCGCTTTGTAGCACTTTGAACAAGCGACCTTCGTGTTCCTGATTACATGTATGATGTCTCATAATGATTTACTGATTAGAACCAGGGCTATATATATATATCTTTGTATGTGCGCCTTAATTTGGATGATGCAATAGGGACAAAAAATGGTGCAATCTGGGGAACTCGGGGAATTCCGAAGCCACAAAGAGTTATTAACTCTGGTCCCAAAAAAAAGGAGCGAAAACCATAACCCACCAGGGGCGCGGTTTCAATATGAAAGGCTCATGAGAAGGGTTATTACGTACCGCATACGTAACCCGAGAGTCACACTGCGAAGCGCATCGAGAGACGTATGAATGGAACACGATGGCCCTGTGACGGCCGCTATTGGTCGAGCCAACATTCTCAACGGACTATATAAAAGAAATTGTGCAGAATCTCGTTTTCTTTCCCAGTTTCTTCGTGACCCGTCTCAGTGACCTCCAAAGGTGAGTTGTTAGGCCTAAGTTTTTTTGTTGTTTTTTTGCTTGCTTGCTTGCTTGGCTAAGCGTTTTTGCTCTTTATCGCGTGCCGTGCTAAAGGTTCGATGTTCGGATTCTCGTACGCCGCGTGCACTGTCTTGTTTTCAACTCCGCAACGTCGGAGCCGTAAGCAGGAACGTCTGAAGGCCTCCAAGCCTGCGTTATTTCGTAGGCTTTGCGAAGTGAGCTAGGGCAAAGAAGCCGTACAGCAACGGAGTCACTTCCGGGCCGCCTGGAAAAATTAGCGCTTGCGATATCGTTTGTAGTTTCGTAATATCGTTTGTAATTCGTGTACTTGTGTGAGGTAACGGGACGGTACTGTCGTGCTGACTTTGAACACGACGGCGTTGCGAATTTTGGGGTGCGCAGTTTGATGCCGCGCGTAAAATGTTTTGCTCGCGAACGGATAAGCACCCGCAAATACGGCGGCGGGTTTCTTTTTCTTTGCTTTTTTTTTTGTTTGCTGTGCGACGCGCTTTGGGCATGCGCACTAGCTCTCGTCTGCAAAGTCGTCACGGATCAGTGAGTCGGCATTTTTAGCATGGGTGCTAAACGCTAGCGAGCGTATGAACAAATAATTAAAAAAAAAAGTTCGCGTTTGAGTTTGCTATTTTGTTTAAAACACCCGAAACCGCGTGGAAAAAAAACTTGAAACAATTAAAGCAGAAGAGACTGCGTAAGAAGTCAGTCTGACGGATTTTGCTTTAGAACAGTTACTGCTGCAGACGTCGGCACTTGCGGCGCTTAGATCTACACTACGAGCATTCTCGTTGATACGTGGGTAATTTAGCGATATGTCTATTGCAAGCGGGCATACGAACGAAGCTGACCTAAGTGGGGCTGGGGCCGTGTTAGGCGATCACTGCAATGCTACTTCCAACATCGCTGCTTAAGTTATTTTATTCGTTGCTACGTTGGCCCGCAGTTATCGTCAATGCCACTCACAAAAAAAAAAAAAAAAAAAAATTAAAGATATTTGTTTGTGTCCGCGCAGGTGAATATATTAAAAAAGGCCATTTATTTATTTGTTTTGAAAATACCACCCATTGCAGAAGGGAGTATAGCAGAAATGACACACAAAATCTACGTGTATTATAATTGGCGCTTCCTCGTCAAATTATAAGCACAAGTGCTAGTGAACCCTAGATAGGAAAAAAATAAAAATAAGGACGAAGTTGGAATACGATAAATTTTTTTTTTTTTTTTTGTGGCTATGGGTAAGGGGACCGAAGATTAATGTTGAGTGAAGCAACCCCAAGTTGAATAAGCTTTGTTGTTGTTTTCTTTTTTTTTTTTGGCTTAATATTAAAAGGGTAAGCTTCTGTTTCAGGTCCATGAAAAAATCGGCGAGCTTTTGTCCGTTCAGCCTTAGCCGAGGATTCATCGAGGAGTTGGTTTCTTTGTTCTTGGAGTTGCGTTTGGGCCTAGCGGTCATTTGAGTTTTACACTGACGAGGTCAGAACGGCACGGACGAGCTTCAGTTGTCCCCTTCCAGCGCGAGCTTCCTGCCTTGGAAAACGCTTCGATGCTATGCGCGCAGCCAAAGCACTGCGGAAGGCATGGTTCGAGAGGCGCGCTCTGCCGCTGTAGATAGCGGGCCTATCGGGCGCGTGCTCAATCCATGCTTCGAACTTGACGGCGAGAGCCGCTAACAACGCGTGCCCCTATAGCGTACGGTCAGCCGGTTGGCTCGGTGGCATTCGGGATTGTTGCATTTGACAAGCCTTTGCCTCTCTCTTTCGCAGCGACCAATCCTCGTTGGTGTGACGGCGAGACCGTCCAATCGTCGGGGTTGTGCGACGAGCCCGACCATTCCTCGGTGTTGTGCCAGTGAAACGGAACTTGGACTGAACAGTGTGCGGTGTTGTGCGAGCCCATCCGGACGTGTCCACAAGGGCCGCCGCGGGACTCGGTGACCTTGGGTGAGCGGACGGACGAGCCAAATCTTCGGCTCAAGTCCCCGTTATACGACACGAGCGTTGGCCTCTAGTGGAAAACCAAACAAAAACTACACAGGACTGGAACTCTAGGGCATGCATAGGCTAAGATCAGCTCGCGTTCGCGGTGTTGGTTCGAGTCCTGCGTACCGGTTCTAAGGTTAGCCGTGAGACTGGGTGCATAGCGGGGCCAACTGCTCTCCTGTCGCAAAAGCCATACCCCGCGTCGTAAAACGTAAGTTCCAGCGCTCGCAGTTGAAGCGCGTATACAGTGTTTTAGGCGGTCTGGTTTTTGGGACGGGGATTTTCAGGTCGACGTGACCCTCGGCCTCGATACCCTCGTCGGCGTCGTGGCCTTCACCTACGAGAACTTCGCATCAGGCTGTTTGTATCCACCGCTTGTCGGCTGGGACATTCGGCTGCAAGTGAGTGGTATTCACTATTTTTCGACGGCGCGCGCGTATATCGCTTAAAATCAAATAGCGCACCGTCATCCGGTGATTCCGCCTTTCCGTGTACTTTGAAGATCCGCAGTCGTGTTAGAGGCATCTCTCTCCCTTCGCAATTGTGTACTGGTTTATAATAAAATTTGAAACATCATTTTATGTGCTTGTCTTTTGTGCTCCCCTCCCTTCACAAACACGCACAGCTTCCGGGAATCGCAGGCTTGCATATCTAACCATGTCGTTGCCTTTCAGGAACTTTTTTTCAGTGCGCGAATGTGTCATCAATGCGCGGCTCTTGAATATGAAGGACCTTTCTAGTCGCTGTATTACCTGGTTTATTATTATTATTTTTTTTAGGTCGCCGATATTAGAGCACATGGCATCCCGCCGAATGCGATTTGCTAGATATCGAATGACTACGCAATCCAATGGGGACATTGGTAGGGTTGGAAATTAGTTTACTGATATACTTTCTTGTATTTTATTTCTCTTCAGATGGGCCGTGGCTGGACGTGGACACGTTGTGCCTCGATGGCCTCTTAGTCTAGAGGCTGATTCACGCGGCACTATTCGATTGGAACCACTGCTCGCACGCCTTTAAAACTTGGTTGTGCTCGCGGACTTGAGTTTTTCTTTCACGAAAAACTTCGCTTTAAATGGAAAATGTGGCTTTCGGTATTTTGTTTAAATATTTTATTTATTGTATACTTGTAGTGGTTATTAATAAAACTTGGATGAACTTTGCTTCTGTTCAGTGTTCGCCGCTTCACAAACATGCACAGCTTACGGGAATCGCAGGTTTCCACACCTAACCGTGTCATTGCCTTTCAGGAGCTTTGTAGCATGCGAATATGTGGTTTGAAAGCAATAAAGGACTTTCTCTGTAGCTCGTGGTATCTTGTTTATTTCCTCGGTCAGTTGATATCTCGGCAAATCGCATCCTGGCAAATGCGATTTGCTAGGTTATCGAGTAACTTCTACACGCTCCACTGGGAACCTTGGTGTCCATGCTTCCGTTACTGGTGCCGTCTTGTACTTTTGTTTGCTTTCATGTGTACCTGGTGGAGATGCTTTTGTTTTCTGGTACTGTCTTGTATTTTTCTTTCTTTTCAGGTGAGTCGTGACTGACCGTGGATCACGTGCCGTGGATTCGTTCTGCGTCGATGGTGGAGTTGGGATTCACTCTCAAATTTCGCCCGAGTGTGGTAAGGGAGTCAAATCGTTTTTGAAGAGGTAACATGAGCTCCCGTCCTAGTAGTAGTACCAAAATGTCTCTTATAAACATTCTATTTCTTTCAGGTTTTGTCGATTTCCGATGGTTGGTCTGGTACTGTCTCGGTTTGTTGGGTTTTGTTGTTTCAGGTGCGGCTATATGCCGGGGTTTGCGCGGACGCAAGTTTTGCGTGGACTCCTGGCTTTCTTCCTGGGGTCATGGCCTGATGCTGCGGTTCTGCGCCGTGCCGGCTCCATGAGGAGCTGATTCCTGTCTGTGCTGATCACGGAGTTGCCGAGCTTCAGACGATTGCAGCATAGGGTCTCTGAGCCTCCTTGAAGCCTGCAGTGTTAGGCAGAACGACTTCGTCAGCGTCAGTCACTCCCGAAATTGCGGGAGCCGCTGAAGGTTGATACCGCGGACAACTTCAAGGTGTTATCGTTTCGAAGGATCAAGAATTTTGCGGCCGCCCCTTGAAGTCCGCCGCTTCAGTGTTGATGCAAGTTGTCTCCCTGCAAGTGCTGCGTGAAGGCCGGTTGAGTCTGTGGTGAAGTTCCAGCAGATCATGGAAGTGATGTGAAGTGATTCCCCTGGTGCGCCAAGTG
>JABSTQ010009338.1:975000-989491 GCA_013358835.2 Ixodes persulcatus
GCAACTGCGTACCACTCCCAGAAATAAACCCATACTGCCTAGAAATAAACAGTGAACTGGTCATTATATGAAAAATGTGTTTCTCAAAAACATGTTCTAGCACGTGCAAAACCGAAATCGGGCGGTAGTTTTCTACCTTTTTAGGATCCCCGCCTTTGAAGATCGGTCACACTATAGCAGTCTTAAGCTCATTAGGGATCACGCCCGATTCGATAAATCCGTTTAACAGGAGAAGAGGTAAATCCTGCAGATATCTGAAGTTTCTTTGAAGACATCCAAGAGTTATACCATCCACGCCTGGAGACCTAGTAGGCTTAATGCTGAAGAGAATGGAATAATAATAATAATAATATAATAATAATAATAATAATAATAATAATAATAATAATAATAATAATAATAATAATAATAATAATAATAATTATTATTATTATTATTATTATTATTATTATTATTATTATTATTATTATTATTATTATTATTATTCGTCGCATGCATGTGGCAATAAATAGAAAAGAACGACAGTGACTGGATAATCAAAAATACATCCTACCATTACAAACCAGAAGATGTTCCGCGTCGAGCTCGAGCTTTCTGCCTTTGATAGCACTTGGTCGCACACGCAGACAAAGCTGATCGGAATCCGGACTCCGGAGGTGGACCACCTACTGGGTTCCTCTTAGACCATCATGCATTATAGAGGACAAGTGCTCAGATGGTGATAAGGTGAAAAAAGTGTAATATTTGGTTTCTTCTGAAAGGGATACTAAAAAAAACTTTCTGCGCTTATTCTTTGGGGAGTAGTATCACATCGAACACACCAATATCTTGTTAAAAAAAGTCACGAAAGGGAATTTGAAAATGAATTAAACGATTAGCAAAGAGCACCTGGTCGACGTCGCTAACGCCTCGTTTGTAATGCCCGTCTAGGAACCTTGAGAGGTAGTGACGGTAACTGTCTCGCCTCCGGCCACGACGAGAGAAGAGGGAAGGAGGAACTTCCCTCTTCCCGAGAATCCCTTTTGTGTGTCCCACAAGTCGCTATTGTCCCCCTAAGAGATTTTAGAAGATTAACCTCTCACTCAAAATTCGAACAAAAGCAGCCGCTTCGGTGGCTGGAACGACTAGGCCTCCTCTCGACGTCAGCCTCGCCGTAGCTTTGCTCGTCCCGAGACGAACTACGTCACGATTGCGTTGGATGTCACGTGCTCTCCGCTGGCTGTTGTCCGAGCGCTTGCCAGAGTGGGCCGTTTATAACGCAAAATACAGCCACCAGGCTCAAAATACAAACGTGCGATTGTCATTTACGGATATTGTGGATCACATTCAACCTATTTGTGAACACGACGGATATATTTCAAATTTCGTTGAAGTATCCCTTTAAAGGGATGCTTCAACAAAATTTGAATTATACCCGTCATGTTCAAAAATAGGTTGGATATGATCCACAATATTCGTAAACGACAATCGCACGTTTGTATTTTGAGCCTGGTGGCTGTATTTTTTGTTATAAACGGCCCACTCTGGCAAGCGCTCGGAGAGGGCCCAGCGGAGAGCACGTGACAGCCGACGCAATTGTTACGTAGTTCGTCTCGGGACGAGCAAAGCTACGGCGACATTGAGAGGATGGTCGTTCCAGCCACCGAAGCGGCTGCTTTTGTGCGAATTTTGAGTGACGGGTTAATCTTCTATAATCTTGAGAGGGACAATAGCGACTTCTGGGACACAGAAGAGATTCTCGGGGAGAGGGGAGTTCCCCCTTCAGCTCTTCTCTCGTCGTGGCCGTAGGCGAGACAGTTATCGACTACCTGTTAAGGTTCCTAGACGGGCATTACAAACGAGGCGTTATCGACATCCACCAGGGGCTCTTTGCTAATCGTTTAATTTGTTTTAAAATTCCTTTTTTCGTCTTTTTCATCAAGATATTGGTGTGTCCGATGTGATACTGCTCCTTTGAACACATATAAACCATAAAATAAGTGCCGAAATTTCGTTGTAGTATCCCTTTAAAGGGACACTGACAGGGTACTTATGCTCGTCAAGGTTTCTATTTGAACGTGACCTATAGACCTTTCCAATGTTTACAAAATCACAGACCAGCGTGCGATCTTCACAGTCCAGCACGTGCGTGTTCGTCGCTTCGGAAAGCGAGCAAAGAACGCGCCATACGCACGAACACTAAAAATGGCACCGGCCACACGGTCTTTTTTAGAATGGTCTATAAGAACCCATCTACCCAGCACACAATTTGGGGCTCGAAATTCGTTTTCTTTTCGCCCGAAAACAGCCCGTCGAGTATGGGCCGGGTTCAGTCACGCTCAATATTTTTTTCTGTGGTCACGTGCTGCACCAGTGAAAACTTTAGCGCACTCCCCACGTTCCACGCGTGCTTTAAGTCTTTTTTTTTTTAAATTGGCTGATTTAGGAATTTTCGATGACGCTCAGCAAGTTTTTAATTTGAACCTTGTTCTTTGTTAGCTTATTAGTTAGTTCATTAGTTAGCTCATTAGTGTTTGTGTTTGTGTGTGTGTGTGTGTGTTTAGAACCCATGACGACCACCGCGGTTGGAAGTTTGTTACCGAAAAGAGTATTTATTTATTTTTTTTCCGCGGCCACCGTAGGACTTTTTGAAAGCCTTCTCTGAAACACCCGGCATATTGAATTGAACGAAGTTTTCAACAGTGGTTCGTGTTTTACAGTAAATGACTTGTTTATTCATCTTGTCCAGCAAAAGCATTTCATTCAAGAAGACCCCCAAACCTGTACGTAACTCCAGGCTTGTTGCCAGTAAACTTTAGGCCCAATCAGAGCGGATGCTTTGATTGGGCCTGGCGGGATGACGTCAGGTTCAATGCATGTATTCTCTTAGGCAACGTTACTATATTACCTCAGTTGTGGAACTCCCGCAAAGGGGAGTACACCCCCTCACTCACTTCAGTCCACCTCCCGTCGTTCGATGCGCCATCTAGATTTTCGTTTACGCACTGTGTGTTCCATAGAGTACGGTGGAACGCCATCTAGTCGCTGCGCTTCGAAACGTACGTATCCCATAGAATACGCTGCAGTTACCAAAGCAGCCGTCCGGCTCGTAGAACGACGGGAGGCGAGTCGTGGTGAGTGAGGGGGGGGGGGGGGGGGGGGTACTGCTTGTGCATGCAGCGTCTATGAGCAGTTTCGTAGCTGAGCTAGTCTAGTAACGTTGGTTTTAGGCGAGACAGGCATCGTCACTACCTGTCAAGGTTCCTAGACGGGCATTAACAAACGAGGCTTTAGCGACATCCACCAGGTGCCCATTGCTAATCGTTTAATTCGCTTTAAAATTCCTTTTCTTGCCTTTTTCAACGAGAAATTGGTGTGTAGTGTCCCTTTAAAGGGATGTTACAACAAAATGTCGGCGCTTATTTCTTGGTCTATGCGTGTTCAAGGGAGCAGCATCACATCGGACGCAATTTCTTGATGACGCTCAGCAAGTTTCTAATTGGAACCATATGTCTGTTTTCATTAATTGATATGTTTATTAACAAACTTTACTTGATTGCCAACTGATAATTACGATTAGCCCCCTATTCTATGTCCCCCTGGCCGTATAACTCCCCTGCACAAAAAGCATAAGTGCAGCTTTCACAACTTTTTCTTTTTTAGACAAACCTGTGAAGCTTTAAAAAAAACACCCTGTACAACTCGTCATTTTACGTCACTGGATTTCTTCATTTTATTGATTTTAGGTTATTTCAACTTATATGACATATTCTCTGCTTTTGCATTGCTGATCGCCTATGTAATTGATAAAAATATATTAGTACTTCCCAATTAAGTATTTTATCAAATTGGAATTAGTATTTTCGAACCTTTCTTACATCTTAAATGGGCCCTGCAATCATTTTTAAGCGTCTACATTTTTTGCGGCAAGCCAGCGGGCACGGTGAGAGTAACTAAATATCAGTGCGTAATATTTTAACCGGACGACGCGGAAACCTCCTCCACCTACGGGGGCGACCCGCGGTGCCGAAAGCGCGCGATATGGGACGTCATAGGTCCTGGGCTTATTACTGGTCAGAGTCGCTAAAAGCTGCTTTTTTGTCGAAATACAAAATATAAGTGGCGCGAACCGTTTCAATTATTTATAAAAGTAGTTTTTGTTCATTATTTTAGATCAGAAACGAAACAAATGCAGTTTAGAAAGTACGGAAACCAGAAATGACCCGTCGACATAGCCGCCACCAAGCGGCGGAAAAGGCGGCGCATACTAGAAAGGTGTAGTGGGATCAGACACCAACGAGCGGCGAGTGTAGAAAGGTCCCGGATGTACGCGGCGGCGCTGCGGTCATACGGACTGGAAGATCCGACCGGTTCCGAGCGTTCTCAAGGCCTTCGGCGAGCAGCTTTTGCTTGCGGTTTGGCTTTTTGGCGGTATGGCAGCGCGAAGTGGCTCCGGTTCTGAACTAATCTTAAACCCGTGTTTGCTGTCGTTTGTGGCCAATGAAGTGTCATGCCGAATTAGTGTTTAATCGCGGAGCAAATGCAATGCAAGCCTCCCTGGCTGTCCGCTTCATACAGCCTAGCCAGAACATGCTTTAGTAGCGCCCTCTCGAGCCGTCGACACGGAGTGCGGCAGCCGTGACCGCTCGCTGAGCTCACTACCCCACCTCTAGTTCACGGCCACTCAAGCAACCAAGGACGTCATGAAGGAGGTTATTTTTTGCTTGTTTTTGTAATTTTAATTTGCCTAAAACTTTTAAAATACAGCGAAATTCAAGAAAAGAAAATTTAATTAGGTTCTACGTTCAGTGCGCTCAGGTTCGGTGCAAATGAAAAACCAGTAAAAAGGTCCTTGCAGGGCCCCTTTAAGAAATACAGGAAACTGTCAAATATTTTAAAAACTATTATTGAAGCCGTACAATTTCTCAACTAGCATTGAAACTGAAACTTTAATTAATGCAGGTTAATTTATTCATGGTGATTTACTAAGCGTTCGTCGTAAACGAATTTTATTGGTTTCATTTATTGAAACTGTCATCCTCTCTCGGTCGTTTACAAAGGAAAAAAACAAAGTACATTAGCAACAGGATACCTTGCTGGGCTGGTTGATTGAACGACATAATGAGAAACAGCGCAAAAGGGACAGGACACAAAGTTGAAGAAGGACACAGGACCAGCGTATGTCCTGTGTCCTTCTACTTTGTGTCCTGTCCCTTTTGCGCTGTTTTTCATTATATACACTAGCAACTTTGGCAACATTAGCAATATATACGAACATTTTGAGATAGAGCTTTGATGACTGGATGCTCTATAAAACTGTTGTCATATAAATATTAGCATATGAAGGAACACGGGATAAGCAATATTTTAGTCACCCTAGAAAATTGGCAACAAAAGTGATATTCACAAGTTTCAACTAATTTTGTCGCACTATGCACATTATTACGTAGAAGAAAATTGTTAGTTTTCCGTGGCTTCGAAAATATAAATTTGTTTATTACAATCACTTGTCTTTACAAAACTTTTTTTTTTTTTTTTACAAAACTAAAATCAGCATTGCTAGCGCTGGTACTGGCGCACTATAGAAAATACCTTGAACGTCCGGAAGGAGTACTGTACGGTGCTCGAGGGCTCGCTAGAAGACCCATCGAACGATACTTCGTCTAGACGTCGCTAACGTTTTATCGGGCTTTCCTTCGCTTTCAGTGCTCGCAGTTCTCTTTCAATACGTCGCCGGAGCTCCTGCGGTCCAAGGACGTGCAGACGGGGACTTTTCGTCCTACATTCAGCAGTTGATTGATCTGTGTATTCAAGCATTTCTGAATCTGATAAAAGCTATAACTGGTGGAGGCAGCATGTAAATGACGGCAGCTCAAAATCTTTCCCACCGGCCACTGCTTCAGCTGATGGTAGATTACTGCTCAAGCTATAAAAAATGCCTAGTATAAGACCAACGAAATAATAAAAACATTGCTAACAAGAGCGTCAATATTTACTGAATGAAAGTCAGTACATACCACTATTGGGCCTGCAGCGCGTTTCCGACTGATATGTTCACAGTCCTGTGCAACCCATATTTATTTATTTTATTTATTATCTATTTATTTATTGATACTGCAATCCCTGAAATAGATTTTAGCAGGTGGGTACTTTTGATTAACAAGACATGCAGGCATACAAAATAGCAAACAAGTTGCAGAAACAAAAGAACAAATATTTTACAGAAGGACAAAACTAATTTAGGAGTGATTCAAAGAAAGACAATGATGGCTGCATAACAACACTTTCAGAACGGCTATTCCAATCGGTCACCGTTCGCGAAAAAAAAAAAAAGAGTACTTGAAGCAATTATTATGCGATCGAAAAGAGGTTAATGGCGCATGCCTGCGTCGAGTAGCGTAGCCTGATGAGACGTTTATTAGGTGAGACAGATCCATTCTATAATGTCCATTTATTAATTGATACAAAACGTTTAGTCGAGAATGCAGATTTCTGCTAGATAATGACCTTAAGTTAGCTCTGGTTAAAAGTTCGGTTATAAAGGTACGTCCAAAGCTATTATAAATATAGCGAGCTGCCTTTTTCTGCACATGATCGAGCTTGTTAATGTTTAGTTTGGTGAAGGGATCCCAAATGATAGCCGCGTAGTCTAATGTTGGCAAGACTATAGCTTTATATGTTAGAAGACGCAAGGTAGGGGTAGAAAGTCTTAGCGTCCTTCTAAGAAATAACAACTTTCGAAGAGCATTGGATGTCACGTAATCAATCTCTTTTATCCAAGTAAGATTATGAGTGATTCATAGTCCAAGGTATTTATATTGTGTTACTTCCGATAGAAGAATATTATTAGTATTGTAAACAAACTTCAAATGATTTCTTTTGTGGGTAATTCTCATAAAAACCGTTTTTTTTTTTCAAAGTTAATAGTCATTTGCCACTTCGTACACAATTCCGCGATTTTTTGAAGAACTCTATTTAACAAAAGTTGATCGGAAGCACTGGCTATTACTGAGTCAAGTATTCAATCATCAGCGTATAACCTGATTTTTACCGGAACATCATGTACTATATCATTAATAAACAACAAGAAAAGGAGTGGTCCGAGCACAGAGCCCTGGGGAACGCCAGAGTCAACAGAAAGTCTGTCAGAGTAATGTGACAACAAATTGCGTCCCAGGTGCAGGCATGTCATGCTGTCTGAAATCGCAATCCTGGCGGTCGGTTGTAGAGGGCGAGCCGACGCAAGGATCGCTGGTGTCGCTGCGTCCCAACTCCTGGATGGCGATGCGCCCGTGGAGTGCCAAGCTGGAGAGTCGTCTGCTGAATTCATCGACCGCTGCTTCCATGCGACCCCCCCCCCCCCCCCCCCCCCTTTCCTGATCGAGGCGTGCGACTGGATGAAGCTTTTATGAACTCATCAGGCGAAAATCGAGGGACCACGTTTGGGGACAATGTAAACACACCAAGTCATGGGCACGCTTCAGTCACTACCGCCCTTTTACGTCTGTTATGCCTACATCATCAGTCAAGAATAAGTGCGATGACGAACTGCACTCAACGCCATATCTCGTGGGGATAATATCCAAAAACTACTCCTAGAAACATTCTTAATTTGTGCTGTGTGTTTGGGATTTCTCGCCAATCTCGATGTGGGTTCAAAGAAAATTGGACATCGCCGCAATATCAGCCTTCCTGTTCATAGGCAACTCGGAAATAAAATAATGTACCCTGTAAAGCCCACCAGCTCAAGGACTTTGAAAAAAAAAACGAGAACATGTTTATTGCCTTCTGTCCTCGAACAGAATATATTCATACTGAAATCATAATGCAATAGCTTCCAATTAATGAAATATTCAGCGTATCACATATGATACAGTGGGCTCACAATCACACCTTCCATCAGGTATGTTCCATCAAAGACCACCACAGTACGTTCCACCAAAGACCACCACGGTATGTTCCATCAAAGACCACCACATACGTAATTTGGGAAATTCCATCAGTGGCAGTCAAACGTCATCTGATGGACCATCAGGGCACGTTCCACCAGGGCTGCTGACTGGCAGTCAGTGTCCCAAATTACGTATCTTGATGGAATTTTCAATAGGGCTATCTTCAGGCATAAGTGCACAGCCATAGGCTCATGGCTTGGGGTACTCATAAAAGCAGTTTCTGTCCTTGGTGAAGCACAGGGTGATTTCACATTTCGCACAGATGATGGAGCTGAATTTGTTTGCACTTTGTACACAGTTCTTGCATCGTAGCCTGTTGCTGGTGACAAGTGGTAGGTGCCCAACACCATCCTTTCGGATATCATCTTGCAGCTCTTTTGGCGTAACTTTCCTTTTCTTCGCTGGAGGTGATGGCAAGCACGCCGGCCGTCCCCTTGGAGCTTTCGCGGACAGCATCAAACTTTCAGACAACATTGCAATGAATGTTCTCTTCACTGGCTTTGTGTTAAGCTGTGCACATTGGCGCCTGTGGATATTCCATTCATAATTACAACACAAATGTAGTTAGTATGGTACAATATGTATAAATATCAGAGCCTAGACCTGATGCTGTACTTGTACAGGGACACTTGGTAGTTGTGCTGGTCAATACCTCCCATATAAGTGTTTGAAACAGCCAGGATATCAGGGCGGGGGACATCAATGTGCACCTTGGCTTTACGGTCATACCTTTCTACATGTCCTACTGGCTCTATCGACACAAAGTTTGACACAAGTGTCACGGCTTTTCTGCCAAACCAACGAACAACAGCAATGCCTTTTCGCATTATCCTTTCTAGGGTCATGTACGCCTCGCCCATACTTTTTCAAAGTTTTTTCATCCAGAAGCTTGCAATCTCCGAGTCTGTTTTGGCGCAACGTTCCAACATATCAGATGCCTCTTCCAGTGAGCTCTTCCACAAGATCCAAGCTGCTAAAAAAAGTTGTCAGCTGCAACTTTGAAACCTTCATCAGATGCTACTTCACTGCACATGCTGAGGGCAGTGTCGCCTCCAAGACCATATGTGTATTTTTGATTGGACTGCTCCTGGTAAACTTCAAACTGGTAAAGAATGCCAGTCGTACCAGCTCGTCCCCACAGCTTGAACCCCCATGGTGTCGGCTTGTTGAGAATGTATTGTTTTATAAAGCTCCTCCCTGTAAATGCGTCGTCCGTAACAACTCAAGAAGGTAAGGCGAGGTTAAGACGGGCCGGGGAGGAGGAAGCAGACGGAACTCTAAAGAGAGAAGGAGGTTTCCCCATCTCTTCTCCAGCGTTCCGTCTGCTTCCTCATCCCCGGCCCGTCTTACCTTCGCCCTACCTTCTTGAGTTGCAACGGACTATACACCTTTCCAAGAAAAACTCAACCCCAGGGGCAGAAAACCGTTTTCGAGCCCAGTCACTGGGTTTGAGGCTAGACTGTCACCGGCGTCCCTGCTAACCCTAACCGAGTGAACTGTGATTTCGATAGGCACAGCCTGCGTAGGCGCAGTTTCAAACACTGCTGGCGGCGAAATTCTCTACTTTTCCCGCTGTATTTTGTGTTTCATGGTGCATGTATTTTCCCGAGCTCACTGAGAAAGTATTGTACCACATTTGAAAAGAACAAAACAAAAGCAATAAAAACCTATAAACCATCTTTGTTGGGTACTCGCGTAGAATTCCAGGGACTTTAACGCGCGCGACAGAACAAATGCGACTGGAATGTATAGTTCGTTTTTGTTTGTTTTTTTACTAAAAGTTTTAACGGCACCGCGCGATTAGCCGCATGTCGAACGACAAAGCGCTTAGCTGTCGAAAATAATTTACAACAGAAGATAGCCGAAAGGCATGCATTTTTCACGCTCACAAATAACGTGTTTACCGATGTACAGGACACGGATATACAATTCAGCAAGTGATGACATTCGAACAATATATCGTATGTACCACACGATGCAGCGTTATCTGAAAAAAAAAAATTATTTGAGAAATATCTCAAATAACACAGTCACAGTCGACGACAGTCACATCTTGACGATCGGACGGAATCCAAGATTACTTTGTTTTGGGCACGTTGTGGGGAGAGCTTCCTTTTTTCACAACAGCACCAAGGCAAAGAAACGAACACGACTGACCCGCTTCCCACCCCAACCCGGACAACTATTTTTGGAAATGACTGAGGATTCTACGCGGATTATTTCTGGGAGGGGGGAGAACAATGTTCGCAAAAACGCGTCGAAGGCTGTTCGACGTCCTTCACCTCCTTCGTTTCCCGTGAATGTCAAGCAGAAAAGCTTGAATGTCAGGCATTTACCAGCCCTATTTCTCACAATGGAAGATAACACAGAAAGGGTACGCAGCACGCATAAAAACATTAAGTGGAAACTTTCAAGAGGGGCGAGAAAACGTCGAATGCAAAACCGCAAAAACGTAGGTAGAGAACCGCACTGAGCGGGTTTTCACAGTTCAAGAGAGTGGCAGAAAATTTCTAGCTGATAGAAGGCGCGAGAGTCGCACCAGCCGCATTCAGCATCAGCAACATGGCGGCGCCGCACCGCCGCTCGCCTCCCTTTCTCCTCTCCTTGCCCATACTCCCGTCTTCGTCATCACTGAAAGCTGAACCAAAGTTGGGACGGTAAGTGCCTGGGCTAGTTGGTGTCCCAATGAAAAAAAAATAAATAAGGCGATAAAAAGAGAAGAGGGAGCGACGCAAGGTACTAGTGTCGCAAAACTATCGATAAGTTTACGATAGTCGACTATCGATAGTTTTCCGATTGTCGACTATCGATAGTACTATCCATAGCTTTTCGACAGTCGAGTATCGATAGTACTATTGATAGTTTTGCTATCAATAGTACTATCCTTTTGTCCTCCTTCTCGTCTTCTGTAACTTCCAGGTTATTCACAACATGGAGGCACTTCCTAAGTTTCAAAAAACGGTTACGAGACATTGTATCTGCAATAGGTGAGTACCTTGTGCCCTGCTCCCAATAGGACCTGACGATGGGCATTTTCACCAGCCCCATTTGTAGGTACATACCAATATACTGCTCAAGTTCCAAAGCAGAGGTATTGACCGTACTTCCGTAATTCTGCGTGTTGTAGAGGTTTGTGTGCTCCACTAACCTCTTTAGCATGTCGTTTGCAAGGAACTTCCTGAAGAGCGTGATAGATTCCAAATCGTCCGGCTCACTGAATGTCCTTGAAAACTCTGCATGTGGTACCTGGAGCAGATCTTTTTTTCATTTGTTTCCTGGAAGGGAGGACGATGCTATGGATGAGCCGCAGTAGTCTTCCAGCTCTTCTTCCTCGTCATTTGCGTCCTCGTGACCTGCAGTCTGAAGAAAATCCCAATCTTCGTCTTCGGTTTCCGCACAGTCAGGGGGGTTCCAGTCCTCGTCTTCACTTTCGGAGAGATCGCTAAAGTCACTCACCTCTACACCAGTGACGACACACTCCAGAATGTCCCTCGCTGTGATATCTAAAAAAAGCAAAGCGGAATTAAGCCTCTGTACTAAGGAGTATGACACGAATTTGAGACTAACAATACAATCACAGTGTAAATGATAAAAATATATAGCCTCAAATAGCGCCCATTGTATCAAAAACGCTACGCTCAAAATTCATACGCTATCGGCGGGCCTAGAGAATCGAGATATGACCAGTGATCACCTCCTGATATCCCACCATTAATGTAGAATAACGTTGATGCAGTCGTTAGGTAAGAAAGACATCTACTCAACATTTTTCGCGCCAGCCCGCTCGCTGTCCGAATCGGCCATTTTTCAAAAGCTTCCACACGAATCTGCGATTTTGGGTTTTGAAATCGACGTAGCGAATATGATACGCTGGGTGCTGTGGGGGTAATCGTATACAAAATGGATCGCAATTTGTGTGTTTTACGCTCTGTTTAATCAAGAGTGTCAATATAAAAATTGAGTTAATTTATGGGCAGCAATGCTGGTGTGAGAATATGAAGTGTTGTCGAGCCACTGGTTTATGTGTGTTTGAATAAAATATTATGATTTCGCTTGTCTTTACAATTTCAACTCTGGTTCACTAGGCCAGTAAACACTTCCGTTGCATAAATACTGTGTGAACTGTGTAGAGTTCGTTAGGCATAATTAGCATGGCAGCTAGGAACCATCTTTATCGTATACGACTCGTCTGTCTCCGTAGAGCTGGGCGAAAATCCAGAGGGGGCGACCATTTGCCCAATGCATACATTAGGAGGTTTGAATTGAAACTATTTCGCATGCAGACAGTTGTTTTATTAACTCAATGACGAGTTTAAAACCTGATGTGTTGGTCCTACGTTTACGTTATTCTTCGTTTTGGGGTTTAGCTTGTGAACCTTCGACAGCTTTCCAGCTGTTACCTTATTCTGCAGTGAGATGACAGTGTTTATCCCCTCAACTCGAAGCCAGGACAAATAACCACGTAACCTCAGACCATTTACATGCGGCCAATGTTAATTATAAACATGCGCTTGAGATTGCTAATGAGCATTGCAGGCGCTCTGCACCGGAGAATATCAGCGTTGAGCTATTACCGCCACAGTAGCAACAGGATACGAGCCCTAACCGAATGCTCGCCAACGCAATAATTCTAACTTAGACAAGTCGAGTTCTCTCAGAGTGCTCATGTCCGATCCATGGAATGTATTCTACTATCATAGCCCCGAGGTGATCGCCACGACATCAACATACTGACCCCCCTTTATGTTAGCATAAGGTTAGGAAAAGGCAGACTTATACTATTGTTACACGGGCACCCTTAACAACACTTAAGCCAACTGTAACTGCTGTTACGCGTCACCAGTTACTGTTGGATCGAATAATGTTCAAAGCGAAAAATTGCTTTATAGTTTTTTTTTTTTTTTAATAACGACATGCAGTACTGAGAAGTCCTAGATTTTATTTTAAACAACGACGAATATTTAGGCTTTTGCCACCTCTCCACTTCTTCACCATCTTCCGAGACACGTGCGCTGTGACGTGAAAGGGAGACACCTGGGGTTCCGGTGAAGCTTAAAGCCCCTCTATTCTTGGAAAAGTGGAGCCATTCATTGTTCTGGAAATTCTCGGGACACGTGCCGCGCGCCACTTCTGGGAAGAACATGGCGTCAGAAATCTAACTCAGTGCTGCGCTGTGCCGCCGTGATCTTTCCAAGGGCTACACGTTGCGCGTGTCCCTTGCATCGATGCACCTTTCGCTACTTTTAAACCATGAAGGAACTTTAGTGAAGCTTAGAGTTCCTGTATAGGCTCCCTACGGAAGCCAGGGTTGCGCGTTCATCCCCGTAGCGCCGGCTTTCCTGCACGGCATTCGGAGTCTGCTCCTCACGTGACTGAATACGGCGAATATCGGCGCCTCGCGTTCGAGGCGCGCGGGGCGTGCTCAAAAGCGGGGGAACGTACGCCGGGGCGCTTGCAACGTCTACTTTCCTCCATGGCATTTGAGTCTGCTCCTTACGTGATCGGATCTCGGCGAATGCCGGCGCGACGGCACGTGGAAAACAGACGCGCCATCAGTGAGCAGCGAGAACTCATCCGCTTGCGACCGCGTCACGACGTGCTTGCGCCGCGCGATCAACATGGCGAAACGAGGACAGTGCCAACGTGCTTGTCCAGGTTCGGTCATCCCCGTCTAAAGCCCCTCCATCATGGGAAAATTGAAGCCATTCATTGTTGTGGACATGCTCGAGAAACGTGCCGCGTGCCACTTCTGGGAAGAACATCGCGTCTGAAATCTATACTCTGTTTCACCTCATGTTGTACCGCAGCGAAGGCTAGAAGCGCGAGCTCGTAGCCTTGGCTGCTGCCCCTAATGCACGAGAGCTTGTGCCGCCGAGTTGTGCCCTAGAGCAAGGAGCTCGCGATTGTAACCTTTCCTGCGGTACATCATGAGGTGAAACAGAGTATAGCTCAGTGCTGCGCTGTGCCGCCATGATATTCTCAAGGGCTGCACGTTGCACGTGCCTCGTGCATCGACGCACCTTGCGCTACTTTTGAAGCATAAAGGGGCTTTATCCCCGTCTAGAGTTCCTGTCTTTCCTGCAGTATTCGAAACTTTCAGCGATGGTGGTACCGTGGTGTGAGAATCGCGCTCCCTAGCTCCTGGATGATCTGCTTTACAATAAAGGTGCTTGCCTACACCTTCCTGGCGTGAAAAAATAAAGTAAGGCTCCAATACTGCTCGTATATAGCAAAACTAGAATTACTCACGCCTTGCATGCAGATCCAGCCTCGTACTGCTGTTCTACGACGATCATCCAGATGACAGCCATTTTGATAGGCACCAGTGCGCCCCCTATAGATCGTGAAAGTTGCGAATAGGCTCCCGTACCGCTCATTCACACTGGAAGCGGATCCGCGTTCGCAAAGCGGTTTCGAACGCGGTTGTATAAAGATCCAGTGCAATTGCACGCGCACTCGATGACATCAAGTGCGCGTGCAATTGTACTGGATCTTTATACAACCGCGTTCGCAACCGCTTTGCGAACGCGGATCCCCTTCCAGTGTGAATGAGCGGTACG